>CAUYUJ010013002.1:706344-741344 GCA_963575745.1 Prorocentrum cordatum | reverse complement strand
CGAGGAAGTCACAGGCGGGAGCGCCGATCCTGAGTAAATTGGGAGGAAGTCTCAGGCGGAGCGGGGGTCCTGAGTAAAGTTGGAGGAAGTCTCAGGCGGGAGCCGTTGTTCTTGTAGTCCAGGGGAATAACAATGCAGTTTGACCTGGACTAAATTGTGAGGAAGTCTCAAGCGGGAACGCCGTTCCTGAGTAAACTGGGAGGACGTCTCAAACGGGAGGGAGGGGGTCCAGAGTAAATTTGGAGGAAGTCTCAAGTGGGAGCCGTTGTTGTTGTAGTCCGGGGGGCCAGGGGCACCATTTGACCACAAACACTTTCCCTGTCAAAAAACAGGGTGCGAGCGGCGAGGGGCACACTTTGACTGAGAAGAAACCATATGCACTTGTGAGGGGGATCAACAATAACTATTCTTCAGAATTGAGAATTCAACGACAGCAACAGCAGCAGCAGCAACAACAACAACATGATCGACCCACGAACCCGGAAAGGAATGTAGAACTGTAACACATGGCAGCGCTTTCAAAGACACCTGATTGGGTGGCGGGCAAATGCAACACTGAAGGTATCGATCTTGATGTACCCTGCCGAGGGCTGTGCTGTGCTGCGCCGTGCTGAATTGCGATGTGCCATGGCGCGACTGTGCTCTATAGCCTCGTGGATCGAGTCCTCCTTTCCATCCGAGTCCTGACCGAACTGATCTGGATCTTAAGCTCGAGCTGCCTGAACACATAGTAGCTGCCCCAGAGCTAATGGACAGGGGAACATGCCAGGAGGACGTGCCGCGAAACGTCCCAAGAGATGCGCCAGGCGACGTGCCAGGGGACGTGCCATGGGGTCGCACCGCGGGACGTGCCAAGGGGACGCGCTACGGAACGTGCCAATGGATGTGCCACGGGATGTGCCAGGGGACGCGCCACGCGACGTGCCAGGGGGACTCGCCAAAGGACGCCCCACGGAACGTGCCAAGGAACGTGCCAAGTTGCAATGCTGAGTGTATCGACCTTGATGTACCGTGCCGAAATCAGTGCTGTGCTGCGCCGTGCTGAATTGCGATGTGCCATGGCGCGATTGTGCTCTATAGCCTCGTGGATCGAGTCCTCCTTTGCATCCGAGTCCTGACCGAACTGATCTGGATCTTAAGCTCGAGCTGCCTGAACACATAGTAGCTGCCCCAGAGCTAATGGACAGGGGAACATGCCAGGAGGACGCGACGCAGAACGTCTCAAGGGACGCGCCAAGCGACGTGCCAAGGGACGTGCCATGGGGACGCACCGCGGGACGTGCCAAGGGGACGCGCTACGGAACGTGCTGGGGACAAGCGTTTCGCTCGAGACATCCTGTCAAAATCATCTGAATTCCTACGCGCGGGACGCTGCACGCGCGAGACATCCTCGGAATTCCTGCGAGCGGGACGTGAAAACAAGCATTTCGCCTGAGACATCCTTTGAATTCTGGCCCCCCACGAGGCCACCGCTCGAGACATCCTCCAATTTTGCAAAACCAGCGTTTCGCTCGAGACATCCTCAACAAATTATGAAAAACAAGCGTTTCGCTCGAGACATCCTGTCAAAATCCCAAGAAATCCAAATACCCGCGCGCGGGACGCGGCACGCGCGAGACATCCTTGGAATTCCTGCGCGAGGAGCGCTTTTCCGTGTCGCGGTCGGCTCTGCAAAACCAGCGTGTCGATCGAGACATCCTCAACAAATTCTGAAACCAAGCGTTTCGCTCGAGACATCCCCAGCTCTGCAAAACCAGCGTCTCGCTCGAGACATCCTCAACAAATTCTGAAAAACAAGCGTTTCGCTCGAGACATCCTCAAAAATAATTCCGCCGGCCCTACTCCCGCACGTAATTCATCGCAGAATAATTTCGCCGGCCCTACAGCCGTCGAAACCGGGGGTAAACCTCTAAAAGAGAACCCTGGGCTCGAGCCCTTTCCGGGAAAAAAGCCAGCGTGCGGAGGCGCCCGCGAGGCGGGGCCTCGAGGCGCCCAGTGGCCGAAGCCCTCGGCAGAAATCAGCCAGCGCCTCGCCGTCGCCCACGAGTCGCCCTCGGGGCTTCCACGATGCGCCCACCGGTGGAAGGTCCGAACAATCCGACTATCTACTTAGAGAGCCAATCGAGGAAGAAAAAACTGCATAAACCTATACGACCACCCTTCGGGTCATAAGGAGGTTCGGGGGGGGAGGAACCAACGTCTCACTCGATCGATCTCACCATCAATCTCACTATCGGTCTCGCTCGATCGATCTCACTCGATCGATCTCACAATCGATCCCACTCGATATATTTCATTCGGTCGGTGTCACAAGCGATCTGACTATCGATCTCACAATCGATCGCACGATCGATCTCACTATCGATATCACAATCTATCTCGCATTCGATCCCACGATCGATCTCGCTATCGATATCACACCCGGGCTCGCAATCAACGTCATCATCCTCATCATCAACATCATCGTTACCAACGTCATCAACATCATCAGTATCAGTATCAGTATCAGTATCAGTATCATCATCAGCATCATCATCATCATCATCATCATCATCATCATCATCATCGGGACACCATCATGACCAGGACACCATCATCGTCCTCATCACCTCACCACCATCATCATCAACATCAGCATCATCATCACCATCATCATCACCATCATCATCGGGACACCATCATCGTCACCATCATCATCATCGGGACATCATCATCATCATGATCGGAACACCACCGTCATCATCGTCACCATCCCGTCATCATCATGAACCGAATCATCATCATCATCATCATCATCATCATCGGGACACCATCATCATCATGAACAACATCATCATCAACATCATCATCATCGGGACACCGTCATCACCGTCACCATCATCATCCTCACCATCATCATCATCATCATCACCGGGACACCATCATCATCATCGTCATCATCCCGTCATCATCATGAACAGCATCATCATCATCATCAGCATCATCATCATCATCGGGACACCATCATCATCATCATCATCAACAACATCATCATCAACATCACCATCATCGGAACACCGTCATCATCGTCACCATCATCATCATCACCATCATCATCATCACCGGGACACCATCATCATCATCAACATCAGCATCATCATCGGGCCACCATCATCAACATCAACACCACCACCTCATCATCACCCTCATCATCAACATCATCATCATCGGGACTCCATCATCGGCATCATCACCAATATCATCATCATCGGGACACCATCATCATTACCATCATCGTCATCAACAGCATCATCATCATCATCATCATCATCATCATCATCATCGCGACACCCTCATCAGCATCATCATCTTCACCATCATCATCATCTCATCATCATCAACATCATCAGGATCATCAACATCATCATCACCATCATAAGACACCATCATCATCAGCACAATCAGCATCATCAACATCATCATAATCGGGACACCATCATCATCACCACCATGGCCACCATCAGCATTATCATCGTCACCAGCATCATCATCATCATCATCATCATCATCATCATCATCATCATCATCATCATCATCGGGGCACCATCATCATCATCGGTCCTTCGGAGCACCACCATCGTCACCATCATCATCGCATCAGCATCATGAACAACATCAGCGTCATCGGGACACCATCATCATCATCATCAGCAACATCATCATCAACATCATCATCGAGACACCAGCATCATCGTCACCATCATCATCATCATCAACAGCATCATCATCATCATCGGGATACCATCATCATCAGCATCAGCCATCACCATCGGGCCACCATCATCGAAATCATCATCATCATCACCGCATCATCATCCTCATCATCAACATCATCATCGGGACACCATCATCATCACTATCATCATCAATATCATCATCATCATCATCATCATCATCATCATCATCATCATCATCGGGACACCATCATCATCGTCACCATCATCATCATCAACAGCATCATCCTCAACCTCATCACCATCATCGGGACACCATCATCATCAGAATCATCTTCATCACCATCATCATCTCATGAGAATCAACATCAACATCATCGGGACACCATCATCATCATCAGCAACCTCAGCATCATCAACATCATCGTCATCGGGGCACCATCATCATCACCACCATGGCCATGATCATCATCATCATCATCAACATCGTCATCATCATCATCATCATCAACATCATCATCATCATCATCATTATCATCATCATCGGGACACCGACGGGACACCGGCGGGACACCAGCGGGACACCGCGCGGCACCGGTTGCCGGAAGGGAGACTTTTGGTCCGGCCGCGCCTCAGCCAGAGGCGGGACACTTCTCGCCCGCCCACGCAGCTTCGCCTCGCCCGCACGCACGGCACGCACGAACACGAAAGCGAAACCGATTTCCCGGTAGGGGGGCTCTCCGTTCCACTTCGATCTCACCCCCTCACCTCCGATACAAACTTTTAGCGCTCCGCGCGGATTTTTCGGACCCGCGCTGGGCCCCCTCGGCGGCGCCTCCGGCGCCGCCCCTGGCACGCTCCACGCTCCAGGGAGGGGGGTCCAGCGCAGATCCAAGAGATCCGCGCGGAGCGCCAAAAGTTAATATTTATGCAAATGCTTCTTCCTTCTAGCCAAATAAGAGACCCTTAGACCAAGCACAACTTGGAGAATGAGGCTCCCTCAGCCAGTGCTTCCTCGAAGGTGAGCACAAGCTGATGCTCACTTTACAAGCAACATTCGCTGTCTTTTGGTGAAGTACTGACTACTCCGACTGCGCCGAACCCTATGCCTCCTCCTGCTGCTGCTGCTCCTGCTCCTCCTCCTGCTTATCCTTATCATGACTCAACGTGTCCCTCGTCCTCCCACGATTCCTTCTTTTCACTCCTCACACTTCCTCCTCCTCATCTTCGTCCTCATCTTCATCCTCCCCTCCCCCCTCTCGCTGCGCCTGCCTCCTCAGTGCAAACACTGTTTGGAGAATCAGGAGGCTCATCCAGCCAGTGCTCCTCCAAGACAAGCGTGCCACCATCCCAAGCGTATTCTCCCTCTCCTCGCACCATCCTGTTCCTGATCCTCAACTTCCTATGCCGCTTGACCCTCTCCCTACCCCTACCCAGCTCCCCCCCGGCCGAGGCTCCGCGCTGGCCGCTATCATCTTCAGCGGTCTCTGGTGCGGGGTTTCGTCCGTAGATAAAGTGTTCGCCAGGCCAATGATGCCATGCAGCGGCGACCGCATCTCGTGCATCACCATCCCCTGGCAGCAGCCGCAGACAGATGCGACGGCTCATGCAGCTCGTGTGCAACCGCATCTTGCCCTCCCTCCTGGTCCCAACAGGTCTGGAAGAAGCAAGGGCTCCCAACTTCGCGCTTCGCGCTCCGCGAAGCGCGAAGCGCGAATAACTTCGCGCCCTCGCGCCGCCCCCCCAAAGGGAGAATAGGAGGACGAGGAGGAGAAGGAGAAGGAACGAGGACCGCGAAGCGCGAAGCGCGAATAACTTCGCGCCCTCGAGGGAGCCCTTGAGGAAGACGGGGAGGGGGGGGAGACCAAGGGACGAGGCAGGCAGGCACGGAGGGAGGGAACGAGGCGAGGGAGGGAGGGCGGGAGGTGGGAGCAACGCCACGCACCCCGCGGGCGCGTCGAGCTCGGACTCGGGCGGTCCTGCCCGAGGAGGGCCGGTGGTCCCTCTCTCTCTCTCTCGCACTCGAGGTGGTGGCACCTCACGGACGTGGCTGGAGGGGCCCTGGGACACGCAAATAAATGGACACAAACAACAGGATTCCCCATATTTCCCCCTATGCTCTGGGTCTTCGTCTTCCCACCCGACTTCCCATATCTTCCCAACATGTTCTGGGGGGTCGACGATTCCTTGTGTCTGTGTGTGTTTCTTGTTCCCTCCCGAGAAGAGGCGGACGGCCCCGGCGAGGACGCGGCCCTCCTGCACCTCCTGCACGCCGGCTGCAGAGGCGTGCTGCCCGCTGCCCAGCTGCACCCTCGTGGTGCTGGCGCTCACCCCCCTCCCAGGGGATCGACGGCAAGCCCAAGAGTCGGGAGGGCATGGCCCCCCCACAGGCGGGTCTTGAGAGAAAAAGCAGAGATACTCAACAAGTACCCAAACATGGTAAACATGATCGACCCACGAACCCGGAAAGGAATGTAGAACTGTAACACATGGCAGCGTTTTCAAAGACACCTGATTGGGTGACGGGCAAATGCAATAATGAAGGTATCGATCTTGATGTACCCTGCCGAGGGCTGTGCTGTGCTGCGCCGTGCTGAATTGCGATGTGCCATGGCGCGACTGTGCTCTATAGCCTCGTGGATCGAGTCCTCCTTTGCATCCGAGTCCTGACCGAACTGATCTGGATCTTAAGCTCGAGCTGCCTGAACACATAGTAGCTGCCCCAGAGCTAATGGACAGGGGAACATGCCAGGAGGACGCGCCGCGAAACGTCCCAAGGGATGCGCCAGGCGACGTGCCAGGGGACGTGCCATGGGGTCGCACCGCGGGACGTGCCAAGGGGACGCGCTACGGAACGTGCCAATGGATGTGCCACGGGATGTGCCAGGGGACGCGCGACGCGACGTGCCAGGGGGACTCGCCAAAGGACGCCCCACGGAACGTGCCAAGGAACGTGCCAAGTTGCAATGCTGAGTGCATCGACCTTGATGTACCGTGCCGAAATCAGTGCTGTGCTGCGCCGTGCTGAATTGCGATGTGCCATGGCGCGATTGTGCTCTATAGCCTCGTGGATCGAGTCCTCCTTTGCATCCGAGTCCTGACCGAACTGATCTGGATCTTAAGCTCGAGCTGCCTGAACACATAGTAGCTGCCCCAGAGCTAATGGACAGGGGAACATGCCAGGAGGACGCGACGCAGAACGTCTCAAGGGACGCGCCAAGCGACGTGCCAAGGGACGTGCCATGGGGACGCACCGCGGGACCTGCCAAGGGGACGCGCTACGGAACGTGCTGGGGACAAGCGTTTCGCTCGAGACATCCTGTCAAAATCATTTGAATTCCTACGCGCGGGACGCTGCACGCGCGAGACATCCTCGGAATTCCTGCGAGCGGGACGTGAAAACAAGCATTTCGCCTGAGACATCCTTTGAATTCTGGCCCCCCACGAGGCCACCGCTCGAGACATCCTCCAATTTTGCAAAACCAGCGTTTCGCTCGAGACATCCTCAACAAATTATGAAAAACAAGCGTTTCGCTCGAGACATCCTGTCAAAATCCCAAGAAATCCAAATACCCGCGCGCGGGACGCGGCACGCGCGAGACATCCTTGGAATTCCTGCGCGAGGGGCGCTTTTCCGTGTCGCGGTCGGCTCTGCAAAACCAGCGCGTCGCTCGAGACATCCTCAACAAATTCTGAAACCAAGCGTTTCGCTCGAGACATCCCCAACTCTGCAAAACCAGCGTCTCGCTCGAGACATCCTCAACAAATTCTGAAAAACAAGCGTTTCGCTCGAGACATCCTCAAAAATAATTTCGCCGGCCCTACTCCGTGCGTGCCCGCTCGCAAAATAATTTCGCCGGCCCAAGTCGCAGGGGGGCCGGGGGGTTAACCTACTAAAAGAGAACCCTGGGCCCGCGCCCTTTCCGGGAAAAAGTATCCGAATCATCGTCTTCAGACTGTTCTTCCCTACTTTTGAATATGCCTCCTGTAGAGGGATTTGCCAGACTCAACCCAAGGGGTTTATGCAGAGGGGGCGGCCCTTCTCAGGAGGCCCGGCGGGCCTCCGGCCATCCGAGAGGTTCTCGGAGCCTTCTCCGAAGACGGGGGCGTCTTCCCGGAAGGTCGGCGGGCTTCTGATTTGCGCCGCCGCCTTCTGGGAAGGCCTGCCCCCTCTTATGCTTCCCCCCTCGGCGCGCCACCGACGGGAGCCATTGGTCATCCCGTGCGCATGCCTGCCATCCACTAGCGGCTCGACGCTTCTCGCTGTAGAGCGGGGGTCCTCGCGCAGCTTTCGGCACCACCTCGACGCACACGCCGGAGCCTGTTTTTCTTTAGATCCAGGCAAGCTTACTTGCATGGCGTTCGCCCCCCCCCCCTCTCCCCCCTCGCCCCTCTTCAATCGAATACGAGCGTGCAAGTGCCTTTCGACTTGCGTGATTTCCGCACGTCGAATTGTTTTCGGCTTGCTTCAGACTCAGCCCCCCCCCGTCCATGCAAGTAAACTTGCCCGAATCCAAAGAAAAACAGGCACTCGACAGCAACCACCAGCCGCTTCGGCGACGCTTCAGGCAGGCGGCTCCACGCCGCGTCGGAGTACTCCGCCACCTCCCCGGCGTCCCCCAGCGCCGGAGGCGGGCCGACTCCACGAGCCCAGGACCAGAACAGGCTGACATCTCTCGGCCATGCGACGGCTCGCGGCGGCGCGTCGCTGGCTGGTTACCGCGCCCTCGTTCTGCGTCCGCCGGCCTCCTCAGCGTCTGGCCCCTCCTGCGGGTCCCGCAGGCCGGTCCGCCAGCGGCCCCATAGCTGCCCCGCCGGGGCCGCGGAGGCTGCCGCCCCGGCGGACCGCGGGGGCCGGGGGCAAGGCTCCGCCCTCCTGCCAGCCCACTGCACCTGCATGCTCACCCGTGCAGAAGGCAGCCGAACTCGGAGGCCTGGAAATGGGCACCGACACCAAGACAGGGGGCTGCCTCAACAGGGGGGAGATGGTCCTCGAAATCGGTGTTGGTGGAAATATTTCGGTCACCTTGGAAGCCAGAATATTACCACCATCGCCGAGATCGGGATCTTTCTTCCCTCGGTGGAGGAACACCGCCGATATTGGTGTTGGTGTCAATCTCTAGGCCTGCGACGAACTCGTCCTCAACGTCGAGGCCTGCGCCGTTGATGTCAGCACACCGCACGCGAGGACTCTGGCGACATGCTGGAGCGGCAACGCACTGGAAGTCAGGTAAGACCCGCAGCCTATGAAGCTGCCCTGGGAGCATCCCCTTGACCGCATCCAGCACTCGAAGCTCCCACCTCAATCGAAGGTCATCCTGGCCGACCACCCGAATAGCGCCGTTGATCGCAGAAAAGTTCGAGCCAAAGGGAGGGAATGGGGGAAGGGGAGGGGATCAGGGCAGGGAGGCGGCTGTGACAGGAGGAAGGAGAGGGGAGGGAAGGGAGAGAAGTGAACGAACGGAGGCAGAAGAGACGAGGGAGGGCGGCGCGGAGAGCAGGGCGAAGAAATGTGAAGGAGGGAGCAGGTCTGCAGGTGGAGTGTGAGGGAGGAGGGAGCAGGTCCGCATGCGTGTGCGCGGGAACGCACTCTCGACATCGGCGCTGCTCGCAGGGGCGATAGAGCGAAGAGCACGAGGGGTTAGGGCCCCGCAGGGGCTTCGGAGCTGGCCAGGCTCGGCGCGCTCCCCCCCCCCAGAGCGGCCGACCGCGGCACCTCCCGTGCTCCCGATCGATCAGAACTTCGGCCGGCGCACATGTGGGAGGAGGCCGAAACTAGGGCTCCCAACTTCGCGCTTCGCGCTGCGCGAAGCGCGAAGCGCGAATAACTTCGCGCTCTCGCGCCGCCCTCCCAAAGGGAGAATAGGAGGACGAGGAGGAGGGGGAGAAGGAACGAGGACCGCGAAGCGCGAAGCGCGAATAACTTCGCGCCCTCGAGGGAGCCCTTGCCGAAACGAGGGGGGCTGGACGGGATACCCCCAAGAGGGCCAAGTGGGTACAGCCAAATGTGAGGGCCTGGCCGCACCGACGGGAGCGGCGAAAACTGCTCTGCGCCTCCAGCTGGTAACGAATACCCTCACACACGGCAGACCTACCTCTGGGAAGGAGCCCTGAGAACAGTGTCACTTGACGCCCTGCGACACACCAATCTGCAAACACGAGGCACCATCATTCTCGGGGAAGCTAAACTCGTAGAAAGTCACTTGCAGAGTGTCAGGATCGATGCGTTGTCAGTTCAGCTTTCCGCTGCGGAAAAGCTGGGTCTTGCAAGTCGCATTGACACCCTTCGTCATTTTTTGGTAGGAACCAGAGAAGCACGTCATCGCGAGTTGACCTTGGACCAACGATCTGGTAAATTATGAATTATGACTGACATTGACTTGGACTACCAAGCTGATAAATTACGAATCATATCAAACATTTATGTCTCACAAGAGGGCTCCTGCGCACCTTACCGCGCCTCAGCGCGCCTGAAAGCTGGAAATTGGCGCGCGTGAGCGCGCTTGTGGAGAGGCGCACGTGGGGAACGATTACCGAATTGCCGCCGGGCAGAAGGGTGCGCAGGGGCGGATAAAAAGCGCGCAGGCTCGAGAGAGAGAGAGCCATCAACACCCCTCCGCCTTGGTGTTTTGACAAACGTTGAAGGTCTACCCTACAGGGGGCACGTTGGTTCTCCCCTGCGATGTCGGGTTCCGCCGCGGCAGGTGCGGCTCGCTGCAAATCAAGCGGAGCGCCCGCAGCGCGGGCCATTCAAGACCTAGAGCTGCAGTGCTGGCGAGACCCCTCGGCGAGTGCACGGCCCAGGCGCGCCGCGGGGCGCGCCCCGCTCAGTCACCGCCCGAGGCCGGCGCGCGCCCGCAGCACGAGGAGGCCAGCGACGGCGGCGACACCGGCGGCACCTCGTCGGCCATGCAGCCGCTGCCGAGGGCCAGCGCGCGGGGGCCCTCGGCCGCCGGCGGGAACACCGCGACCCCCAGCCGGCGCGTGGCGCGCCGCAGCGGCGCCGGCGGCGGCGCCCAGCCCGCCGAGCCCGCGAGGGCCGCTCCGCCGCGCGCGGCCGCGGCCGCGCCGGGCTCGGCCAGGGCCTCGCCCCGCGCGGCCTCGGCGACGCCCTGGGCGGCGCCCGGCGCGCGCCCCAGCCGCGGCGCGCCGGCGCTCGGGTCTGGCACTCCGCTGGGCGCCCGCCGGCCCGGCCGCTCGTCGCGCGCCTCGCGCCCCAGCGAGGGTGCGCCGGCGCTCGCGTCGGGCACGCCGCCGCGGGGGGGCCGATCCGCAGCGGACGAGGCGGCCAGCCGCTGCCCCTCGCGCCCTGGCACGCCGTCCGCGCCCGCGCTCGCGCCGGGCCCGCCGTCCGGGGGCGTGCTGTCCACCGAGGCCCAGGCGGCCACCCACTGCTCCTCGCGCCCGGGCAGGGGTGCGCCGGCGCTCGCGTCGGGCGCGCCGCCCCGGGGAGGCGTCCCGTCCACAGAGGCCGCGCCGGCGGGGGCGGCGGCCACGGCGGCGGGGACTGGCGCGGCGGCCCGAGGGGGCAGAGGAACGGGCGGCGCCTCGGAGCCCGCGGACCGAGAGCCGCGGGCGCACGTGCCAGAAGAGAAGCTGGCCACGCCGTCGGGGACTGGTGCGGCGGCCTCTGGGGAGACCAAACTAGGCAAGCGCGTTCCGCTACTCGCAAGGTCACTACTCGCAACTGGCCCGGATCCGCCGCGGGGGGATTACGATAGATTGCATCGAGGCGAACGTGGGTTTTTCGGACGTTTGCGAGTAGGCACTTTGCGAGTAGTGGAACGCGCTCGGCGACAAAAGGTACCGATACCGCTACTCCCCGAACCTCTGCCGGGGCGCGATCTGACCAGGATTTCGAGGCGAATCCAGCGGTGGCAATTCCAGGGCCGCCCTGGAGGCCCGAAGGGGGAAAAACGAGGGAAGGGGGGCGGTACAGATGCCTTTTCCTCTTCGGAGCCTCACTGGCGCTGGGGCGGAAGACACGCCGCCGCGCTGGTGACGGCACCCAGGCCACCGCCTCCCGCAGCAGCCCGCCTTCCGTGCGCGGCGCCCCCTTCGTGAGCGCGGCCGCGGAATCGTCCAGCGTGGCACCTCCACCCGCAGAGGCGGCCCCCGCGATACACCGCTGCCCGACGCCGCTGCCGCCAGCGCGCGTCGACGGGGCCGCTGCCGGCGCCGCAGGCGCCGCAGGCGCAGGCATCGTCGCGGACCTCTCGCCGTCCTTCGTGCTGACCCTCTGCGCGCCACCGACGCCCTCCCAAATGGCCTGGCCTCTCGCCGGCAGCCGCGCGCTTAGGGGCGACGCGGCCGCGGCGGGCTGCCCTGGGCTGGGCTGGCCTCTCGCCGGCAGCTGCGCGCCTGCCCACGGGTTCGCGGGGCGTGCGCCAGTCCGGGGCGGGAGGGTTCCGGGCGAGAGGGACCTGGCCCGCGAGACAGCCTGGCCCGCCCAGCTGCCGGCCAGCTCCTGGGACCACTGCTGAGGCGACACCTGCAGCGTCTGCCTGGCGGTCGCCCGCGGCGACGTGGCGACGGAGTTGCCAGAAGCGGTCGCCGACTCGCCTCGGTGCGCGCTGGCGGGCCGCACCTGCCGCAAGGCCTCTAGCAGCGGCAGGCCTGGCACCTGCGGCCTGGACGCCCCGCCGCCGGCGGCGCTCGCTGGCGGCGCCACACTCGACGACGTGCCGCTCGGGCACGGGGCCGCCCAGCCAGGAGCGGCACGGGGGCCGCTCGCGGGCGGCGGCGGCGCCACCAACGGAGACCTGCCGCTCGGGCACGGGGCCGCCCCCGTGACCTCGGGCGCTGGATCCGCCTGCGAGCCGCGCCAGGCCGCCTCCTGCGTCCTGAGCCTGAGGATCTCCGCGCGCGCCTGGTCCAGCTCGGCCCTCGCAGCCGCCAGCTCCGCGCGCGACGCGTCGCGCTCGGCCTGCAGCAGCACCGCGGAGAACACCCCATCTGGGACAGCCCGCGGGGCGCTGCTGAGGACACCGCAGGGCACGCGGGCGGGAGCGTGGCCGGCTCGGACTCCGACCGCCCCCCCTCCCTCTGCGCGCCGCAGGCCGCCGCGCGGCGCCAGCGGGTCCACCACCCGCAGCGGCGCGGCGGCGGGGGCGGGTGCCTGCCGCGCGCGGCCGACCACTCCGCGGGGCGAGGCCAGGCACGCAACCTGCGGCGGCAGCACGGGGGCCGGGGCCTGCTGCGCCCGCATCGCAGCCG
Source organism: Prorocentrum cordatum (assembly GCA_963575745.1). Lineage (NCBI taxonomy): Eukaryota > Dinophyceae > Prorocentrales > Prorocentraceae > Prorocentrum > Prorocentrum cordatum. The sequence goes on along the minus strand of CAUYUJ010013002.1, from coordinate 728,415 downwards.
CTCCGCCGAGGGCCGCTTGGGGAGAAGAGCCTATACGCTTCTCCATGCGCGTATACACAACAGCGAGACCTGACACCTCCATGTTTTTGCATGTATGGGCCCAGGCTGTCCACAACTGCCCCGTCGGCAGCGCTTGGCCTGATCATGGTGACCCATGTCATGTACCTCAGAATCCGCACAGCCCGCCACATTGTGTGCCATCTCTCCAGCCCGGCCCGGGTTCCAGAAGCCCGGAGCCGAAAAACCTCGCCACCTTTTTTTGGGGGGGGGCACGACTGTTAGGGAGCCCACAAAGGACGTACGCGTCCAGCTATGTACATGAACACGGCCCCTGGACCCGCGAGACCTGCCGCGCGATACGAACATTCGCGCAATGCGAACTCTCGAAACCAGCGTGGATTCATGTACATGTACGTCCTTCTTTCGCTTCTGAACTGTGACTTCCTCTGGCTCCCGCTGGCTTCCGCCGGCGGAGCCGCCCCCACTCTCCTTCCGCAGCCTTCGGCCGCCCTCCCGAGGAGGAGGAGGAGGAGGAGGAGGAGGAGGAGGAGGAGGAGGACGAGGAGGAGGAGGAGGAGGAGGAGAAGGAGGAGGGAGGAGCCTGAAGGAATTGACCTGTTATAAGAGTTAACAATAGTTATAAGTAGGTTATAAGTATGTTGTAAGTAGGTTATAACAGGTTATACCATGTTATAATTTGTTGGCGCACTTATAAGTTTGCTAAGTCGGAGCCCTGAGTTAGCCCGAGTTATAAAAGTTAGTAACTCCGCTTACTGTTCAACATGGTTCTCACCATATCGACATAATCATATGTTTTGCAGGGTGTACTCTTCAAAAAAAGAAGAATTTGATAATATTTTTGCAAGTGTTGCACTCATCATTGCGACTTCTCGCATATCATATCTACGCTGATCACAATTGCAATCGATGCAAATCCGCAGGTAGTGTTGCAACAATTGAGTTGCATGTTGTTTTTTCGGGCATGCCATGTTGAGTCCGTTGCCATTTGGGTTCCAGGGCATTTCGCGCGCATCATCTTGTGCTCACGATTTGCAAGTTGCGTCTTGCATCCATCTGAGACATGCAGCCGCATGGAGCGGATGCTAAGATTCTCAAATGCAAGGACGCACTGGACATTATTGAGAGGAAGTTCGACTCGCCTAAAGCAGAGGTGGTGGATTTGTACGAACAGGTCAAGGCGATAGCTCGCCAACATGGTATGCTACTGACAGAGAAAATCAACAGTAAGTATATGTACGTGAGCCCATGCAACAGATATGGCGACGGCGTCGTGCCGTGTGACGTCACTGACTTGATCATTAAAATATTGGGAAATGGGTTCAGGCACGAGCATCTGTTGATGCCTACGTGTGCCGAGGTGCCCCCAGTGGGCACTGCGGAGTACCTCAAGATCAAAGGGTTTAACGACAAGATAATGGCCGATAGCGCAGGACAGCTGCCGTTCTACGACGATGGTGATGGTAAATATCAGAGTTGAACATGCGGCCATACATCGCAAGGTTTGCGATGCATCATACATGGCACGAACGTGCCCGAGACCAACCCAGAGCGGTTCAGCGACATAAGCCAGGACGGGAAGATATCATTGCAACGCCTCCAGCAATTCCAACCAACTTATGCTGATGCGGCTGTAAACGGTATCACATGGGACATCTTCAAATGGCAGTTTATTGAGGCGTTTCCTTTCGTTCCAGACCTTGTGCAAGAAGCGGGCAACGCAGGGCAGGCCGCTGCCAAGTGCGAGAGCAGGCTGGAAATCATGCTCAAGATTGCGCAGTACGCGAAGAGCCTGAAGCAGAAATTAGAGCTGAATCCAAATGAGAATTTCCCATGGGATAAGGTCAGGCGCCAGGCGGGCAGGGGCGCAGTCTTCAAGCATGAGATCGACCACATGGTGGACTATGTGAAGGAGATGTCAGGCGGGCTGGGCAATCCAGTGTTTCTTCACGAGCTAAGGGACTTCAACAGGCACCTGGCCAGAGCGACGATAGTAAAGTCCGATGTCGCGGCAGCCGTCGCGACTTGCAAGATCGCGAAGGAGGGGTCGGGGGTGCTATTCAAGCTCGCGTGCATCAAGGCTATGCATGGCCCGAGCGACAAGTATAGGAAGGGCGACGAACAGACGCTACTGAAGCTCTCGGACGTCACAATGTGTTGCAGAACGAACGCAAGGCGCAGATCGCGTTACAAGGCGATGAGTTGCTGCAGAAGATTCGCAAGCTTGCGATTGACTTCGAAATCGATCCATCGAGCGCTCGCTGGTCCAACATAGTCGGGCTCGCCGATGTTCGAGTTGCCCACTTCGTCTTCAACAAGCCCGACGAGAGCCGCGGGGTATACAAACATATCACCGACATCGCAGTTGACGCTTGGAAAGCTATGGCCGCCAGCACTGGCAATAACAACGTTCGCTGCCCATGGAAGGCCAAGGCCGTCGCGCATGCACCACAGTGTGCTAGCAGCGCCCCCTCGACAGGTGTCAAGACCTTTGACCAGCGTGGCGAGTGGGTGAATGTGTCCGAAACGTTGGCTGTCAAAGGTTTCAAGGTGGGCGTGACGGTGTACAGCCGCCAGGAGGGCGATGAGTCTGTGTATGAGATCAAGGCGATTGATGGGCAGAATGTGAAGATGCAGACGGGAGACGTAGAGCGCACCATAGATGCCGAGGACTTCATGCGAAACAAGTTCGCAATATACGACATCAAGAAAGAGGTAATCGACCAGTTCGACCAGTTCAGCCCATTGAATTGCATGGACTACCACTGGGGGGTCGAGGAAGCTCGGATCATGATTGCACTCGACGAAGTCTATTCACAACATAGTGCTTGCCTCAAGCATATCACGGCGATCCATTCGCCAATCAAATATAAAGCGGTGTCAGTGAAGAAGGAGTTCAAGAAGGACGCCATCGGACTTGTTCCGTTGACGACAACCACATCGCTCAAGAAGGCGACGGATGAGATCAATATTGGCAACGTTTGCCTTAGGAAGTATACCGACCCTGCCAAGCATACCGATTACAACGTCGCGTTGATGGCCGCTGGCGGGCTCAGGCTCAAGCGTGAAGAGGGTGGGACTGGCATTGGTGGTCTGAAGCGCGTGCCAGATCAGTGCGGGGTGCCTTTCTGGTTGGTCGGCGTGTGCACCGCGAAGGAGAAGCCAAACTTGGCTGTGGCATTTGTGACCGCCACGAACGGCATTAAGGTTCCCATCCTCAAGAACACGGTCGAGCTCAAGAGCGGCGGCAGGTTGCGCATGTCCGAGGACACAGCAAAGGCGCTTGCAAGGAAAGTTGCATTGTCCGACGCCACGCCCGCCAGGCCCGCCAAGAAAAAAACAAAGACGCAGTGAGCCGCCCATTCGCCGCATTGCCGCGGCATTACGCAGGGCGTTGGCGTCGCCCTCCGTATATGAACGCACCTTGTTGGATGGCGAAGACATACTGAAATGCTTCATACTGCGATGCGTCATCACACCATCGCATCGCATCATTCTGCGATGCAGCATCGCGCCAGTCTGCGACATCGTCGCAACGCACCATAGCCGTTCTGGCTCAATCGCTGGGGTATCACGCGGCCCACGCTGCCCCGCACGTCTGCATGTCAGCGTCTGTTTCCATGCGCACGGTGATCGAGGGCGGCGGGCTCAAGGAGCCGTGGATACCGCGGACTGTTGTCCATAGCGGAGGTATTGCGTTCATCGAGGTATCCCTGATGGACAGGAGGCTCTTCCAGTTCGTCGACATCCAGAACCCAACAAACAGGAACGCCCCATTTGCCCAAAATCATTTCTTCAAAGAGTTGAAGGCCATCCGAAACGCTGCATCGGACATTGCGATATGGGAGTACATGAAATCGCGAGACCCATTGCTGTCGGACCAGTCTGGCCAAGACAAACTGATCAAGGCCTGCTACGCCAGCATACGTTACGGTTCAGTTGCCAGAGGTTGAATTTAATGGTGGCGGCGTGGCCTTGAAGTGCGAGCCGATCGCAGTAAGATGCATATTTTCTGCATCAGCGATTAGCAAGGTACGTGTGGAATGCACAGAGAGCGCACTGACTTACATCATATGTGCTACGCTGAAAGCAGCAGAGGACGATGGCACCGAGAAACAAAAGAGAGGACTGAGCGGAGTGCCAGGGGTCCGATGCGACAAGCGTCGCAGGGTAGTGTATGTCGTTATGAAATCCCACAACTCGTCAAGACGCATCTATCAAAAACCAGTGGAATGGAATGACACGTGTATTTTGCACTGCGCCCGCGAGCTACGCGACAAAGTGGTCGCGAAGGGCGAGGAGATAGAGGATCACGAGCCCGATGCCGATCTTCTCCATGGGCTGAATTGCGCCGAGCATGCCGAGGGGGGTGGACCCGAAGATCAACAGGGCGATGGCGAAGACGACAATGTCGATGCTGCGGGTGATAGCGACGCCCAGGGCTGAGACGCCACGCGCTGCGTCGGGCACGCACAGCGCGCCCACCCTTTCGACCTCCTATCTATTCTCCCACCGTCGGCCCCGTCGTCCTTCCCACCCGCGGGGGGGGGAGGAGGGGGAGGGGGGGGGGCTCGTCGCCATCGTTTTACACGCCCCCTCGTGCCACTCCTCGCCCGTTCGCATCCTAGATGCGCTCTTCAGGCAGACGTGCCGCCGCCACCCCTCACCCCTGAATGTTCAACAAGGAGCCATCTGGGAACGACCTCTTATAGAGCGCCAACTCGTCCTGAGGGCCTGCACCTCCTGCTCCAGCCCCTCGACCTTCTGCGCTGCCTCCGTCTGCTGCTGTTGCTGTAGCGCTGCCTCCGTCTGCGGCTGCTGGTGCCGCTGCTCTGCGATCGTGCGCTGCTGCTCCCCCAACTCCGCGAGCAAGCGATCGTGCTGCTGACCGCGCAGCAAGAGATCGCCCTCCACATCGTCCGCTCGTGCTGGCAACACTTGTGCAGCATTTGCGTGCGTAAGCAAAGCCTTCTATCGGCAGGTGGAGGGGCGGCGGCGGCGGCGACGACATCGACAACGACGAACTTAAGACGGCGACGCCCGCCTCGCGAAGCTGCCGCATCGCGGCGACTATGCCAGGGGTCTCGGGCGCCATCGCAGCGCGGCTCTCGGACGACACCGCGGGGGGGTGTGCGGGCCCGATCCGTCCTCGGGGGGGCTACGCGGGGCTCGCGTGTGAGCGCCAGCCGCTACGTACGAGCGCCCCGACCCCATCCCCGCGAACCCTACACCCAACACGGCGATGCGGATGCTCCGCAGAGGCGACGTCGCGGGGTGGCAACGTCGCGGGGTGGGGGGCTTGGGGGTGGCCGACTTGGGGGGGCCAGGAGCAAATGGTTGGCATGGGGTTCGAATGGGAATGGGGTCGGGGACACATTGTGCGTGATCTATGGGGGGGCATGCAGTTTACTTCGCATGCCATATATGCGAGCTCGTAGTTGGGCGTGCTGCTTATGGGGATACAGCCATCGCCATGGGTGTGAAAACCATCATCGTTGCACATGCGTTCAGCAACATTTGCTTGCGACGCAACTGTGCATGATTCTCATTATGGTGACAATCGCATCTGCCACATCGTCGGCCGCACAATTGCCACTGTCATTACCACCGATACACACCGACTCGAACGTACATGTCATGTAAGAGACGCTAGCGTCAGCATCACAAATCACATTATGCGTATGCAAACTATTTCGCCACAGCCGTTGTGTTGTTATGTGCGCGCGACGCCGTGAGTTATTGATGTGGGTGTTGGACTAGCTTCGGTTAGGGCGAGATAATGTTTGGTATTTGTAATATCGTAGTTTGATGTCGAACGGCACAGTAGTGTAGAGCTTCGTAGGTTAAGGATTTCGGCTTTCGGGTGAGTACAGTACTGCAAGCTTTGTGTGGTCTGTATATGTGTAGAGTGCATCTAAGATGCACGAGGAACTATAAAGATCCGCGTCTCTCTCTCTCTCTCTCTCTCTCTCTCTCTCTCTCTCTCTCTCTCTCTCTCTCCCCCTCTCTCTTTCCGACGCCGTTGTGGCCCATGTGTTCAGCCGCGCCCGCGGCGCGCGGGCCGCGGGTTCACGGCGCGGGGCCCGCTCCTCCACAGGGTGCGCGCCCCCCCCCGCCGCGCGGGGCCCCCGACGCCCGCCGCGGCCTCGCCCCCACCCCGCCTGGCCCTGCAGATGAGCGGTGGTGGCGACGACGCCACCGAGGTGGCAATGTTGCTCGCAGCGGCGAGCGAGATCCAGCAGCGACGGGAGAAGGTGGCGGAGGAGAAGCCGTCGCGGCTGCAGCCGACGTCCAAGAAGCGGCCGACCGCGCCGCGGACGGCTCCGCCAGGGCACATCTTGGCGGCCGCCATGGCCTCCGCCGAGAAGAAGCGCAAGGCGATGTGCTGGTCGGCACAGACTCGCGTGCAGACGTGGCGCGGCTCGGTGGCGGACTCGCTGCTCGAGAAGCTCAACCTCGCGCCGCCCATGAAACCGACTATGAACTCGATGAAGGACCTTCTCGAGTTCGAGGTCGACGAGCCCGAGGGCGGTGGTGACGACGCCGCGGGCGGCGGCGACGCGGCCGACGAGGGCGACGGCGACTACGAGGGCGCCACGGCGGATGAGCACGAAGGTGGCGACGCTGAGGGCGGTGGCTACGACGACAGCGCGGGCGAGAGCTACACCGCCGATGGCGACGCCGAGGGCTACGGCTACTACAGCAGTGGCCGTAAAAGCCGCCACTACTACGACTACGACGACAGCAGCGAGGGCGTTGGCGGCAAAGACAGCTACTACAACAAGGACGACAACGACGGCTGCAGCCGCGGCGGCAAAGACAGCTACTACAACAAGGACGGCTACTACTACGGCCACAACAAGGACGGCTACTACGGCGGCCACACCAAGAACGGTTACTACGGCAAGGACGGCTGGTGGGCCAAGGACGGCTACTACGGCCGTGAGAAGGGCGACGGCTACTATGGCCACAAGGGCGACGGCTACTATGGCCACGAGAAGGGCGACGGCTACTATGGCCACAAGGGCGACGGCTACTATGGCCACGAGAAGGGCGACGGCTACTATGGCCACGAGACGGGCGACGGCTACTACAGCCACGTGAAGGGCGACGGCTACTACGGCCACAAAGGCGACGGCTACAACGGCCAGGAGTGGCGTGGCCGCGACAAGGGCGACGGCTACTACGGCCACAAAGGCGACGGCTACAGCGGCCACGTGAAGGGCGACGGCTACTACAGCCACGAGAAGGGCGACGGCTACGACAGCCACGACAAGGGCGACGGCTACTACAGCCACAAGAAGGACGGCTACGGCGGGCACAAGAAGGACGGCTACGGCGGCCACGTGAAGGGCGACGGCAAGGACGGGGGCAAGCACATCCGCCTCGCCAAAGCGCTGGCCGTGCGGGAGCACCTGCAGGGCTTGAGTGACCTGTCCGAGCAGGACCAAAAGTACGCGGCCTGGAGCCCACCGCACGCAGCCGCAGGTGTGGCTGAAGGCGGTCGCCGACTACGCTGCGGCGAGCGCAGCGGGCTCAAGCTCCGTGTGATCACGGGGCACACGTCGGCGACCACCGTGCCGTCGTCGTGGTCGTGGTCGTGGTCGTCGCCGTCGTCGTCGTCGTCGTCGTCGTCGTCAGCGTTGTCGTCGTCGTCGTCGTCGCGTGGTCGGCGAGGCGTGCCCCGCCGGAAGGGGTCGAGGCTCCCACGGCGGCGACTCAGCACAGGAGTTGCCGCCGAAGCTGCGGGGGTGCACAGCAGCTGAGGGCTGCCACGAATGCGGATTAAGAATCGTCGCAGAGGGTACCGCTGTCAAACGACACGGGTGTCGCCTTTGAGAATCTCAAAGACGACAACGCGTCGCCTTTGAGAATCTCAAAGGCGACACGCGTGTCGTCATTGAGAATCTCAAAGACGACAAAATCTCTATTAGATATAATATTACCAACGTGTCGTCTTTGAGAATCTCAAAGACGACACGCGCGTCGTCTTTGAGAATCTCAAAGACGACGCGCGTGTCGTCTGACAGTGGTACCCTCTGCGACGCTTCTCGGTCCACCTTCAGAGGTGTTCATCGCATCGGTCGCGAGGCCTTTGGACGATCGCTGAGCGACGCGTCGCTCCCGCTCAGCGTGATCGCTCCGCTTCTCTGAGCACTTTTCGGAGGCTCACGATCGACGGCGAAACGATCGACCTCCCCCCTCCTCCCTCTCATCCCTTCCTCCTCCTATTCCTCCTCCTCCTCCTCATCCTTTGCCTCCCCCTCCCCCTCCTCCTCCTCCTGCTTCCTCCTCATCCGCCTCCGCCTCCTCCAGTTCCATCCTCCTCCTCGTCCCCCTCAGCATCCTGAGGTGTCCTGAGGTGTCCTGAGGTGTCCCGAGGTGTCCTGAGGTCTCCTGGGGTTGTCAGCTCAGAGATGCCCTGAGGTGTCCTGAGGCGCCCTGGTGTTGTCATCTCAGAGGTGTCCTGAGGTATCCTGAGGTGTCCTGAAGCGTTGCATTCGCCGTCGTCGTCGGCGTCCGCCGTCGTCGTCGCCGTCGTCGTCGTCGCCGTCGTCGTCGTCGTCATCCCGCATCGTCGTCGTCGCCGCCGCAGTCGTCGTCGTCGTCCGCCGCCTTCGTCGCCGCCGACGTCGTCGCCGTCGCCGTTGTCGCCGTCGTCGTCGTCGTCGCCGTCGTCGTCGTCGTCCTGCATCGTGGTCGTCGCCGCCGCAGTCGTCGTCGTCGTCCGCCGCCTTCGTCGCCGCCGACGTCGTCGCCGTCGCCGCCGTCGCCGCCGCCGCCGTCGCCGCCGTCGTCGTCGCCGTCGCCGCCGCCGCCGCCGCCGTCGCCGTCGCCGCCGTCGCCGTCGCCGCCGTTGCCCTTATCATCCGCATCGGCTGCGCCGTCTCACCGCCGCCCATCACCCCCGCAATCGCGACCCTCATGGTCCTCGCGAAGGTTCGCGACGCGGTCCTGGCCCTCGCGAACGTTCGCGATCGTGGCGACATTGCTCGCGATAGTGGCGGCCTGGCTCTCGATCGTGGCCTTCTGAGCTTCGATCGTGGCGTCGTTGCTCTGAATCTGCTCATTCAGCCATTTGATGTAGTCATCGCGCTGCTTCAGGGCACGATCAACCACGGAGACGATCACACGGCGATGATCATCAGCCGACTCGAGCTGCTGGTTCATATCAACAACCATGCGGTCCGCCGTATCCTCGACGGGGCTGCTCCGCCACGATCCACCACCAGCATAAGCCGAGGACGAGCCGTCACCAATTGACGCCAATTCGGGCGGGGAGGTCGACGGTGGGCGGGCTGGGCTGATAACCGTTCTGTACCAACATATACGGAGGATGGCGAGGAGGATGAGAACGAGGATACCAATGATGACGAGGACGGGGGTGGTGGAGATCACGCTGCTCAGACAGCGATCGCACATCGTCGACGGATGCGATCATCGTCGCAGCGTTCTGGCACAGATCGCGCCCGTCTCTCTTCTCTATAGCCACAATGCCGCGCACGCATGAAGATATCAAAGCACTCCGAGCCCTGCATCGCCATGAGGATAGACTGTTTAGGAACCAGCAGCTTGACACCGCCATCAAGCACAAGGCCAACAGCCTCAATAATGCGAAGCAGATGGACCGCAAGGCGACCTTGTCGCCGCGCCGCGCGCTGTCGGGACATGCTTGCATATGCATGCAGATATGATATTGTTGTTTGGTGCGGTGTATGTACACTAGAAGAGCGGTGTGATATGATAGTTCTGGGCTAGGTTGTGGGGTGTGTCTGATGTTGTCGGCGTGATCCCGCCTGGTTGTGCGTCTCACGGCGGGCGTGGTGACGCCTATCGCCACACCTATCCCCCCCCCCCCCCTCCCCCACCATCCGACATGCCCCGCCCGTTCGGTGCGAGGTGATGCAGTGCTTCAAGGCGTACGAGAAGGCCAAGAAAAAGGCCGAGGACGCCGAGTACGCTTGGCTGCAAGCGCGCGAGCACGCCGTGGACTTGCATGGGCAGCACGATCGGGCAAGGAAGCTGGTAATCGACACAGGGGGCTTGCACAGAACACGGGGGCGCAAGGCCTCAGGCTTCGGCGCGTGAGTGCGTGGATACGCAATTAGGACCGAGTGTGTAAACACCGTTTCCCAAGAGTTGTGCCTGTCGCGGGGAGGGCGGGCGCTTCGCGCCATGCGCTAAGAAAACAATGCCTGGATCGAGCTCGTCGGGGCAGCGTTGCAACCATTGCAAATCTGGGGTCACTTGTTAGGGGGGGTGGGGGATGTGTGGCTTATCGGCTCAGCTGCAGTAGGTCTTGCACAAGTTATCGCCTCAGTTGTGGAGGGGCAATGGGCAAGTCCCGCAAGACGATCGAGATGGATGCCCAGGTTCGCCAGGACTGGAAGGAGGACAAACATGTCAGGCTGACCAACGCTAACATCACCAAGGTAGCATGCAAGGCCGAGTTCTTGTGTGCATCGAAGAAGGTGGCCTCGTGTGTGAAAAAAACGTTAAACACTATTGCATTGACATTAGCCGCCGCACTAGCAATTGCAATTGAATTTGAATTTGGTGGCATTGAATGCCTGTGCCCTGTATATATGTGTTTTGTTTTAGCGCACGATTCCCAGGTTCTCGAGAAGTTCAAGAAGTTCGAGGCCGCCAAGAAGAAGATGGAGGAGGCCAAGAGCGAGTGGATGGAGTCGATCGGTGATCGCATCGATGCCCACGCTGAGTGGGAGAACGCGTGCGAGCAGCACGCGAGCATCAAATCAGAGCGCATGCCGCGCTGATGGGGCCGTGTCGGGCGAGGCTTCGCAAGTGCGATGATGTGTTCAGATTCGCAATGGTCCACGTCAAATGATCAGTGGTCACGCCAATCATGCCTTACATCTGATTAGCATGCCGAGCAAGGGGGTGGACCCATCCAAGTCAGTGTTTGTCAAGCTGCGCCCAGCCGTGGCGACGACGATGGCTGACCCCCCCCCCCGCCCCCCGAGAGGACTACCACCCCCCCGAGAGGACTACCAACCCTCGCGCTGTTGGTTTGTTCGACACCCCTGTTGACCTTTGCCTCATCGCCAAGCGTGCACGCGTCATCGTCGTGGGCTCCGTAACCAGTTTGGCTCAAACAGTTTTGCGAACTTACATATCGCTTTCTGCTGCGTAGCAACAATGACGTCGATACGTGATGTGCTGGCCGAACTCAATCATATGATTGATTGGCATCATACCCAAGTCGGCTGCGGACTCGACGCAAAGACATGCGCCGACAACCAGATGCAGTCGCTGTTGTCGAGAGTGCGATCCTTCGGAACGATCAGCACTGACGACGCTACGCTCTTGGTGGGCACAATTCGGGACAATGCGCTCCCAGACTGGCCCCCTGATCAGATTGCAGCAATCTGCACGGCGGTAGGGCAGAAGACGGGTGTGCTGACCAGCACCGCGGATAAGAAGTGGCAGAAGGCAGCTGCATTCTCGCGCTTCCTTTCGGCGTCTGAGGCGACCAAGTTAAAGAGCGGCGACATGTCGCAGAAGGCGATGATCGCCATGGTGTGCAAGAGGGCCCATGCGATCGGCATGTACACTCTGTCCGAGGGGAGCAAGGGTCAACTCGCAGCGGTGGTATCGCCCCAACTCACTGGCGTTACCAACGACATGTGGTACGACATTCTGGCGCAGGTCAAGCTGAAGCTGGCTACCATGAAGGCACGAGACTGGAAACACATAACTAAATGGGAATACGATTCTCCAGACTCCCTCGAGAGCGAATCGTGGCACTATACCGCGTACCCCGAGGGAGACCCGCCACACGGGCAGGACTGGTACATCGACGAGCCCGACTTCGCGCGACTGAGCAGTCGCCTGATGAGGGGCGGCAAGCACGCGGCCAAGCAAGTGCGGGACGACCGCCCCGCCCCGCCGCCGCCGACCGCCCCGCCTCCCGCCATTTGCGACTTCGGCGCCTACCAATCCATGTACGGGACGATGAACGCGTACCATATGTACGCTCATCCAGAAATGGTGCCTCCGCCAGGGATGGTGCCTGGCCAATCGTCACACTCTTGGTCGCCTCCGCCAGGGATGATGCCGAAGCCCAAAGCGCCACCGCAAGATGCGCCCTCACCACAGGAGGCGCCCCCGCCTGCGGCCCCACCAGCCGCGGGAGGAATGCCCGCCCCGCTCGGCGACTTATCTGATGAGGAGGCAGCGCTTCGCAAGACAATGCGCGAGCGTAAGGAGGCCGTGGCCCTGAGTAAACGTCCAGCAGCTGCTGGGGGCGATGCCGATGGCGTCGAGGGCGCCGACGACGATGGCGACGAACTCGCCGACGAGGAGGGGGGCCCGCCGAAGAAGGTCATGAAGGGCGCCCCGCCGAAGAAGGCCATGAAGGTGGTCACGCGGAGGCCCTCGGCGAAGCCGAGGCCCACGGCGAAGCCGAAGCCGCTGCCCAAGGCCCCGCTGACGGGGGCCCCGAAGATCGAGTGCCGCGCGGGGTATATACTCACGCAGCCAGACAAGTCCCAGTACAGGGCTGTCCTGGGGCGGTCCGACAGGCGCATCCGCTGGGACACGGGCAGCACGCGCCAGGAGGCTTTCACCAAGGCGATGAAGTTCATAGACGAGCGCTCGTAGCCGCTTGTCTGCTCTGCTCATCGCCGATCGCGACTTCTCGCGATTTGTTTCGCTGTGCTATAACGCTTGTGTGCATTGTTCATGTATGCCTGCATGGCGCAATGTAAAATGCAAGTCGTTGTTCCATCGTATGCGAGGGGCACCCGTCGCACAATCCTCTGTTGCGATTGCAGATATCGCATTCATGATACCATCACTCAGTAGCAGTTTTGGCTCAAGCCATGTCGGCGGGGCCACCGAAGCGTCGCAAGACAGACGCCGAAGCACCGATTGACTTACACAGAGGCCCACATGTATCTGAGCGGAGTCTTACATACATTCTCAAGTACGTACGAGATAATGGTATACCAGGTAACATTTCGCGTTATGCGCAGCACAGCGCAAGGCAGAAATTAATCGGTGCCGAATCGAACCAGTACGGTGACGTGCTTGTCGGCATTGATATGCCATTGAACAGCGGTAAGAGCTTCAAGAACTGGGCGTGCGCCCCTGGCCCGTACTTGTACTCGACGGCAAAACGGAGTAAGGGGTTCAGAGATCCGTTGCGCCGCCAGCTCGCCAAGCACCCGTGCTCCCTAGCATCCCCATGGCGCATCTGCTTATATTTCGACGGTATCTCACCGCGTGACCCGTTGGCCAAGGGCAAAGACCACCGAGGGGTGGATGCTGTATACTGGTCGTTTCTAGAGTTCGATGAGTTCTTGCAAGACGAAGACGCATGGCTCGTGCTCAGCACCGCTCGGGTTTCCAAAGTGAGGGACATGCCTGGAGGGATCGGGCAGTCGGTTGCAATGACGTGCAACGAGCTCATGTTCAATACGTCTGGCGGGGTGAACTTTCGTACGACTGGAGTTATCTTGGACGTGTCAGAAGCAGGGGATGCCACAAGGCACGCGACTAGAATCGCGAGGTTGGGCTGCACTGTGGGGCGACGAAGAAACCCTCCGTGAATTCCACATGAACAAAGGGCACGCGGGCACCAAACCGTGTGCCATCTGCAGGAACGTGCTCAACCAGAAATTCGACTATGCGTCGCACGACACGTCTGGTACATTTATATCGGACGCATGCCTCGACAGAAGCAAACGCGTCGTCAACACAGACGCGCAGATCGTTGCTATCTTGGAAAGGCTACGCCCCGACTGGGAGAGGTACGACCGCGGTGAGATTAGCGACAACAAGTGGAAGGAGACCACGCAGCTAAAGGGTTGGAACTTTCATCCGACGCACGTTGCCTTGGACGCCAACCTCGCCTACGGTGTCATGTCGCTCCTCTGCTTCGATTGGATGCACATCTATAGCGTCAATGGCATCGTAGCTAAAGAAGTGAAAGCTTTCACTGAGAACAAGGCGGTTTGCAAACTCTGCAGCGCCGAAGATCTCAACGACTATCTTTCAAACTGGACATGGCCCCACAAATTTCATGCCGCCAATGCCGTGTTCGCACAGGGCGAACTACAAGCAAACGCATCACAAGAGCTGTCTATGATTCCCGTGCTGGCGCACGTCATCAGGCAAGTCATTGCCAAGCTGCCTGATGCAGGCACCATCTCGGGTCATATTGCAAGTTAACTTGCACTGTGCGATGCCATTGATATGGTTATTCTCTCGTCCAGGGGCCTCGCGATTGCACGTGAGCTGGATGTCGCCGTGATGAAGCATTTGGAGCTACACACGCGCACATACGGGACTAAATATTGGGTTTACAAACACCATATGGCAACTCATCTTGCCGACATGTACTTCAAATTCGGACCCTTGAACTGCTTCGTCCACGAGCGGAAGCACAAAGTTTGCAAGAAGTTTGCAAAGGACCATCTGTGCATGAGGACCCCCGAGAAGTCATTGATGATGCAGCTCACGGCGCAGCACAGTTACGACATGGAGCACTTCAGCATCTCAACGACGCTGGTCGACCCCGTAGCCGCCACCAAGAAGCTCATGGGCGTCTTGAAGGAGTTGCGTCCGCAAACGCAATCGGCATCATCGAGCCTCACGGCGTGGACCAAGTACGGGCCAATCCATAGAGGAGACATATGCTTGCTGGGACGTGCTGCAGGACATGCAGCCGTGCAGGTTTGGTTCCATGTAGATTGTGACACAGAGACTGCGCCCTCAGGGCCTCTATGATTAGTCTTGGAATTGCAGACTCGGCACGTGCACAGCGCAGATTACTATTCTAGGTACTCCATAGACGAAGATAATAATCCCGTACTCATTCCTTTGGACTCGCTGAGGCACCCTGTGATTAACAGGCGTCTCGGCGATGCAATCACTTGCATTTGGCCAGTTGAGTATCGCAAATTGGAATGCTGAAGCGTTTGCGATGTAGAAGTATACATCTTCACATCAATGAATACATCTTCAAAACATCCCGCAAGAAACACAACATCGAAATTGAAACAACATTGAACGCCCCAAAATCAAGTATATGTTAGCCGAAAAACTATCATGTTATCCGAAATAAATCAACATGCTAACTTTTATAACTGAGTTATAACTAAGTTATAACTCCGCCTAACAGTTACTAACTTCAAATGCCTTCAGGAGGAGGGGGAGGAGGAGGGGGAGGAGGAGGAGGGAGGAGGAGGAGGGAGGAGGAGGAGGAGGAGGACCCTCCGCCGGAGAAGAGATGCAAACTCCCTCGATCCTCGAGGGCGAGGCCCTCCCTGGAACCCGCCGTGTGCCCTCCACGCCCCGTCGCCGCAAACTGGGCGCCCCTCCCCTCCTGTGCACTGCCTCCTCCTCCTCGCTGGCCAGCGCCGTCCCCTCTCCTGGCCTCCGCCCCGTCCTGGGCGCCTCGAGGCCCGGGAGGGGCCCGACGGCCGGAGCCCGGGGGGGGGGGCGACGTTGAGAGGGGGCGACCGGGAAGGCCCCGTTGGCGCCCAGGTTTTGTGGGGGACGTCTGGGCGCCCAGGTGTTGTGGGGGACGTCTGGGCGGGCGGCGAAAGAGCAAACGCGCAGGCCTCTGAGCGTCTACCGGGCTTCTGCCGGCGGACCCGCCGCCGCTTCACCTGCCGAAGTCCTCTACATGCCGCCACGCTGGTCCCGGGCGGGCTGCGCCGTCCGGCGGAAGGGGACGAGGAGGGGAGGAGCAGGCAGACGAGGAGGTGGCGACCTGGAGGAAGCATGCGAGAGGCGTCGGGCTAGCCAGGACTCGTGTTGCAAGATCGGCCAGAGAAGTACGGCGCACAGAAAGACATCGAGAGGCACTGCTGGAGGCAGACACAGGGGGATCGGGAGGAGAGAAGACGACGGGCACAGATGCAGAGTAGGGAGGAGACACGCACGGGGAGGAGTGAGAGGAAGTGGTAGAGAGAGGTATGTTGAGAGGGCTGCTAATCGGAAGCAAATGGGCTGGCCTTGACGGTCCTCATGCTCGCGAGCCCATCCCTGCGCACAGGATGGGGATGAACACTCAATAAAAGCATACTAGCTAAATCGCCCCAATCCATTGCCAACAGGAACGTGCCACACATTCGGTGGCCAGCACTGATTGGTGGGAGCCGTCGGCCGAAGGCCAGGAGGAATTTCCCCTGAACAATAAGAACTCAGCAGGGGTGAAAGTCAGGACCCAGTCAGTCTTGACCAAATCTAAGGATCAGGTGGACGAGAGAATGGAAACAGAGGAGGAGGAGGAAGAGAAGGATGAAAAGGCAGGGAAGGACGAACCGGAGAAAGGTAGAGGTGGGAAGGATGGAAAGAGAGAGAGAGAGAGACCGAAAGAGATGGGCATAGACAGACGGAAGATGACCTGATGAAGAAATGAGGGGTCGAGGGGGACCTGAAGAGCCAGCCAGATCGTTTCCTGGCAGGCCTTTGGTTTCCGATTCTAAATCGGAAACATGGCAGACTGTAGCATTGCGAGATCCATCAGACATCCGAACCCACTTGGAGCATACTTCGCGCCAGGCTCCCAAGGCAACACACGTTGCGCGTTTTAGCGACAATTCATTCAACCATTGGCAGTCTCAACTCTGACCTCGCAAGAAGGCGCCTCCCCGACTGTGAACCCGCCGTGGGCGCAAAAAGGAAATCGAACTCGCATGGGTACACCCAGATGGGGTCCGACTAGAAAGGGTCGGGGGGTCGCGCCGCATCGCCAATGCGTCGCCGATGCGTCGGCGATGCATCGGCGACGTCGGCGATGCCCCAGCAACGTCGACGTCGAGAATATCAGACTCCACATCAGCCGCATCGTCGATGCATCGAGGATGCGGAGCGATCCTCCGACCCCGTTTGCGCTAATCGCATCTGGGAGGCCGAAGTGAAAGGCCAGAGGTAGAGCCGTGTGGGGCGCCAGGCCATGCGGCACAAGAAAGGCGGAGGCGGCTCTTTCTTGTTCATCATCGCTGGAGAAGGCACCCATGATACTACACACGCGCTCAGCCCAAATATTAGTTCACTCCACACACACAGACACATGTACACACTCACTCACACACATGCACACAGCATAGACACACACACACACACACTCACACCTTAACAACCTCACACCCTCACACACACACACACACACACACACTTTGCGTCGGCGGTTAGGCAGAGTAACTGCGCTGGCGCATGGGGAACATGCATTGCACACAGTGGCAAATCGAGCCGCCATGCGCGGGAGGAGGAGGGGAAGGCCCGGCGCGGGCGGGAGGGAGACGGAAGCCGGGCCCGCTCAGAGCGGGGCCAGGCCGCGGCGGGGTGGCGCTGGGGCGGTGGGGCGGCAGCCGCGGGGCAGCCAGGGGCGGGCGGCAGTCAGGGGCGCCCGCGCGAGGCAGGGGGGGGCATGGGGTTGGGCAGCACAGCAAGGCGGCCGAGCGCCGAGACCGAGCCGAGCCTCCAAGCGACAGAGCAGCCGGAGAAGACCACCTCACAGGAGACGGGTCGGGGGGCAGCTGGGAAGGGCCCAGCGGGCGAAGCGAAAAAAAGTGCCGAGGTCCGGGGGACCTGCGAAGGCGCCGGAGGCGCGCGGCCCAGGCCAGCCAGCCCACAGAACAGGGGAGGGCCAGGCAGACAGGGTGGAGGCCACGGGCAAAGCCTGCCCCAAACCCTGCAGAAGGCCCGCGGGGGCCGCGGCGCGGCCGCGGGGGCGGCGCGCGGCGCCCGCAGCGGCGGGCGCGGGGGCCGCCGTGGCACCGACAGCGCCGGCGGCAGCCGCCTCCGCAGCGCGGCCGGCCGCACACCAGCGCTAGCGCCGCCACCGCGCCGCGGCCGTCTCCGTCGGGCGCGGCGGAGGGAGCTGGGAAGGGGAGGCCCGTGGGGGTGGCCCTTCCCCGCTCCCCACAAGCCAAGCCCCGGCGGGGGCGGCACGCGCGGAGACGGGGCCCCGTGCGTGGGGCGCCCCCTTGAGTGTGGGAGACCCCCGAGGGGGGGCCCGCTCACGGCCTTGAGCCAGATGGCTACGAACACGCACACACACACACAAGCAAGCAAGCAAGCAAGCAAGCAAGCAAACAACACACAAACAACACACACACACACTTTTGGGCGGTCGCGGCCTTGCACGCAGCGACGAGGCGGACAAAAAGAAACACAACGAACGGGACCACGCGCGTGCCGGCCTCAGAACGGGCCGCACCACATGCCGTTCGGGCGTGGATGGCGGGGACAAAGTGCGAACGAGAGAGGGAACCGACCTGGCCAGGGGAAGGAGCCCGCACGGCAACAAGCGACAGCGAGGACAGCGACGATGGAGGTGGCAGGCGCGCACTCAGAGAGCGAGCGGGTTACTGCCGCGGGCGAAGCTTGAGAGACGTGGGCAGAAAACGGTGGAGTGGCGCAGCAAAAGGGGAACAGGGGGCGCAGCGCCGCACACACACACACACACACACACACACACACACACACACACACACACACACACACACACACGCACACACACGCACACACGCACACACACACACACACGCACACACACGTTTGGCGTCGCGGCTACGCGCGCAGCGGCGCGGCGTAGTAATATTCGAGTGAAAGCGAAACGCACGCGGGCCAGCCCAGATCACGCGGCGTGAAGATAATGGATGCGCCCATATGGGAACACAAGCACCCACGGACACACACATACGCTCAAACCCACATACACACGCGCGCGCACACTCACACGCGCGCGCGCACACATGCACAAACCTCACTTCAGACGTCCCAGTTCTACAAAGTAACGAAGTGCTGAAGAATGAAGAGATGATTCGGGAGGGTAGCTGTCGACGAGGAATTCCCGCTGAGCGAAGCCAAGCGCCAAGGCTTCAAGAGGCGCGCAACGCGCCCCGAAAGAGGAAGCCCGTCTTGGCGTCTACCAGCGGCCCAGCACCACAACATCCAGAACTAGGGAACTTCCTCCTATGAAAATCAGAAGCGCAAAACGGGTGCCGAGGAGAATGCCGAGCCACGTCCACGTGTCTGAAGGGCAACGGGGCGACCAGCCCAGCGGGGCCTGGAATCGGCGATGCATTGCCGATAGATCGGCGATCGGCCCCCGATGGCGAATCCGCATGTTCCTGGGCGGGGTGGGCTACGGGGCCCCTCTCGGCGAGGAGTGGGCGATGGGGGGTCGATGCGTCCCCTCTCGGCGCTGGCCACACCTCGGGCTTCTGGCGGCCATTCGGGACAATCCAGGTACCACCGGAACGCCCTCGGCGAGGCGCAACTGCTGGAGAGCATCCCGCGGCCGGAGCACCGCCGAGGTCCGACGAGAACGCCCGAAAGCCTCGAGCCTCGAGCTTCGAGCCTGCCGTCCTCCCCCCATTCGCTGATCCACCCCCCCCACAGACCAGCGTTGCCCCAGAGCATCCCCGACGTCGGGGTCCTAGCTCGCACGCCGACCGTGCGGGCGCTGCGCCGCTCCTGCTGCGCGAAGGCTGGCCGGAGAGAGCCGCTGGCCAGCGGGCGGGCCGTGGCCGCGTCGATGATTGGTGGGCGTACTCTGGCTGGGGTATCTCTCGAGGGGGGGAGGTGGTTGACCTTCCGACGGATGCTGCCAATCCCTCATACTCCCGCCCCCTCCCCCTCCCCCCTCCCCCCTCCTCCTCCTCCTCCTCCTCCTCCTCCTCCTCCTCCTCCTCCTCCTCCAACCCCCCTCCACCCATTCTAGAAGAACGTGCCCAACTCCCCCAGCTGATCCAAGGAGGGGCGATTGTTGCGTTCTTGCACTTCCAGCTCCCGACGGCCTCACAGAGCGCAGAGAGCCTCCTCAGCAACGCCCAGTCAACCCAAGAAGTCACGAAAGTGTCCCCATACAGTCCCCAGACGAGTCAAGGTGGCCTCCATACCGGCTAACCTGGGCCAGGATACACTCGGAGACGGCCAACAAATATTGCTTCTGCGGTGGGGGCATTGAACAAGGAACAATTGGATAAGGAATCCAGGGTCTGGAAGCCAGTGGAAAGCCAGTCGTGGATTGGCCATGGGTATGACCGCCACCCTCATCAGATAAGGAACCCTCCAGGGTCTGAAGCCTCCTGGGCGCGTTCCTTAACGAACGCCCCCACCGTATTGCTTCCGAGAGACAGCTGAGTGGCCTTGCAGAGTGACACCAGGATGGCCTCGCCCTGCAACCGAGAAGGCCCACGATGCTCTCAAAACAGGCGAGGATGACCCGAGAACAAGGAAGTCGGCCGCACGATTGCTCCAAGAAGGTCCGACGTGGCCTCAGGATACAGCCATGACCCCTCAGAGACATGCGGACACGGCAAAGGCCCCCAAAAAAACTCCTCCTCCTCCTCCTCCTCCTCCTCCTCCTCCTCCTCCTCCTCCTCCTCATGGCTCTGACCCTCGTTCCCCTCCTCCTCCTCCTTCTCCTCCTCCTCCTCCTCCTCCTCCTCCTCCTCCTCCTCCTCGTTGCGCTCGCTTTCGAAGGCTTGTGGCATCGCGGAGCCCTCTAGCAGCACGCCCGGAAACCTGTTGGGAGCCTTGCAACCTTCCCGAAGACCTCCGAAGGCCTCCTGCAGCATGAGGGTCAACCACCAAGGTCGGCGGCACCAGCCGTAAAGTCTCTCCAAGAGCCTAGTTCGAGAGCCCTCTTTGCAACCTGACTCGTGCGCGCACGATTGCGCTGCGGGGGCTGACCCGCCATCTATCTTCGACGCTTTTCCCTTTGTCCCACGAGAGGCAACTCAAGCAAATGAAAGCTAGACGAAGCACGACCGACACAGTGACATAACAGCACGCACCTGGTATCCCAGCAGTTTGCTTCTCAAGCCGAGGGGGTCGGCGGGCCCAGGACGCCGAGGCTGACCAGACATCTCGGCGAAACGCGACCGTGAACGGGACCGCTCAGTGCATGAGAACAGTGTGAGGGGCATGCGGCACCCCTGAACGCTTCACCGAAAAAGTAGAATCTTACGCAACGTCCTCCATTCACGCGCGCGCATCCTCCAGTCACGCGCGCCATGCGAACTTTGCCACCGGGGCCGTCGGTGGAGCTCCCGATGGGGCCGCGCAACGTGTGAGGGTGTACCGAAATGGCCCGAGGCTGCCATGCGGACACTGCCACCTTCGATGGAGCTCCCCATGGGGTGGCGAAGCGTGTAGGGGTGTGCCGAATTGGCCCGAGGCCGCCATGCGGACCCTGTCACTGGTTCAAGCATCGATGCGCTTCACAAGCCAACAAGGCCAACAAGCAAGCCTGGTGCCGAGGTGAAAGGCATCCGCGTGAAAGGCAGCAGGCAGCAGGGCGAGTAGCCTTGCTGGTGTTGCAGAAGCGCACAGAGGCAGCGGCGCGCCGCCAAGGGCGTCCAAAGGACAACCAGGGTGAGCCCTGGACTTAAACACATACCGCAAGTTCGCGTCGTGCCGACTTCGGCGTTGGTTTCTGAGAACACAAGGGTCGTTCAACCTTGAACAACCGGTCGTTCCCCAACCGTCAGATCGTTCAACACCGACCAATTCAATCCCAGGTCGCCGACAACGTTCAACGTTGAACGCCACCAGTCGACAGGACGCGAACCTACCGTACACACACACACACACTCCTTTGGTCGCGGACTCGGCGAGCGCACGAGCCCGTAAGCGCAAGCGCTGGGCCAGAGCAAAGCGAAGGGCGCACAAGGGAGCCCGAAGAGCGGGAAGCGAAGCGGCCGCGAACAGAGGGAGAAAGAACCCTTCGTGGGCACCCACACACACATACACGCACAGACACACACACACACACACTTTGGAGTCGCGGCCACGAGCACGGCGCGGCGTAGGTCAAGTCAAGCGGGCGCGCGCGAGCCAGGGCAGCTCACACAGAAGGGAGAAGCTGAACCCACCCAGATGGGGATCGACAACACCACTAGACGCACGATCACGCACGCACTCACCCGCAAGGGCCCACGCACAGACACGCACACGCAGACGCAAACACACACACACACACACATTCCCACTCACACACACACGCACACACACACACACGCACCTGTCACCCCCCCGCCAGCAGCCTTTCGTCAGCCTGCGACC
>CAUYUJ010013002.1:691344-703844 GCA_963575745.1 Prorocentrum cordatum | reverse complement strand
ATCCTGGTCAGCGCTATCGAGCACAGGCGCTTGACCTGAGGGCCTCTTGGGGACCTCTTGGGTCTTCGTGGGGGCATCTGAGGGCTTCTGGGGGGTTCTCCGTGCTTTCTCAATTGACTGTAGGAGACCCCTCTTGGGTTGGGGGGGCGTATTGGGGCTTCTTGGAGTCCCTTGGGGGCATCGTCGGGGTCTTCGGGTAGTCGGAAGGTATGTTCTGCAATCTGAAGCCGTCATTGGCCGTCTTGGCTGCGTGGCCACCTGGGGCCACATTGAGGCAATCCGGAAGCCTCCCGGGGGCCTCCTGGAGGCAGTTTGATGCATAGAGGGCACTGTTGGGCTACCTTGGGGCCTCTTGTGCGTTTCCTAGAAGCCTTCTGGGGCCTCTTGGGAAGCTTGTGGGGGCCTCGTCGGACCATTTGGGGGCCTCTTGGGGGCTCCTGTGGGCCTTTTGGGGGGGAGGCTCTGCTGTTTGGTTCGCGTTCCCCTTCTTGGGCCTCTCTTGGGGCCGTCTTGGGGCCCTCTCGGGCCGACTTGGGCGCCTCAGGCACCGTATCGGGCCGTCTTGGGGCCCTCTTGGAGGCCACTTCCTCTATCTTGGAGCGGTCTTGGAGGCCTCTTGGGCCGTCTTGGAGCGTCGGGATGCCAAAAAGCTGAAAACTAAAACATCCGTCAACATTCAATCGGAAAGCAATGATTTGTGCCCCTTGAGGCCTTCTTCGGAGGCCTCTTGGAACCTCTTCCGCCCTCTTGGGAGCTTCTTGGAGGCTTCTTGGATCCTATTCTTGACGCTTCGCGTATCCCCACCAGCCCATCCAGAAACGATGTCCAGACAAGTTCAAGAGATCAGGGAAGTGGGGGAGCAACGAGAGGGACAGCCGATCCGTGCAAAGGATGAGGCGGAAGAGGAGGCCAGATGGATGGATGAGGGGGTAGCGAGGAACCGAGCAAAGGAGGGATGAGGAGAATGATGACGCTGGGTGGATGGTTGAATGCCGCTCGGATGCCTCTTGGAAGCCTTTTGTAAGCCTCTTCGGGCGTCTTGGGGGTCTTTTGGCGGTCAATGGGGGCTCTTGGGCGTCTTGGGTGGTTCGGGGGGGCCTCTTGAGGCCGCTTGGGATCCTCTTGGGGGGCTCTTGGGGGCCTGTTGGAGGCCTCTTGGGGCTTCTTGGGGGTCTCTTGGAGCTTCATGGCGGCCTCTTGGAGCCTCTTGGAGGCCTCTTGGAACCATCCTGGGAGCCTCTTGGGGGCTTCTTGGGGTCTCATGGCGGCCTCTTGGGGCCTCTTGGAGGCCTCTTGGAGGCCTCTTGGGGCCTCCTGGGCGCCCTTTGGGGTCATCTTGGAAGCGATCGATCAAAGAAGAGGGTGGAGTTAATTAACCTTGCCCCCCCAAGAGACCAAAATGTGGCCAAAACCGTAGTAACACCGATGATGTTGGCTTCCTCGCCGAGGCCGTTTTGGACGCTCCAACTACCAGCGAAACCCCCCGTCCAGGTCCAGGGGAGGGGGTTAGGGGGAGAGGTGAACCCCTCCCCGAAGGGGAAGAAGGAGGGGTGGAAGAGGAAATCCCCTGAACCACCTACGCCCAGAGGGCTGGTGGGATTGGTGGCCTCTTGGGGCTTCCTGAGAACCTCTCGGGGTGGAAAGCTCGGATGTTCGGTTCGTGTTACCCCTCTGGGGCCCCTCTTGGGGCCGTCTTGGGCGCCTCAGGCACCGTCTTGGGGCCATCGTGGGCCGCCTTGGGGCCCTCTTGGAGGCCTCTTCGGCTATCTTGGAGCGGTATTGGAGGCATCTTGGGCCGCCTTTGAGCGTCGGGATGTTAGAAGGCCGAAGCCTCGACCATCCATCAAACACCGATGGGAAAACAATGGCGCTTGCCTCTCGGAGCCTTCGTGGGAGGCCTCTTGGAACCTCTGCGGCCCACTCGGGAGCTCGTTGGGGGCTTCTTGGGTTGCTTGTTTTGTTCTCGACGAGTGGGAACAGAGACACAGAGTGCAGCAGGTAATGTATGCAGTGGGAGAGGGAATGGTTGCCCCTGTTTTTTGCGGGTGCATGCCGCTCTGCCCTCGCAGCTCGCGCAACAAAGCTACGCGCCAACTACACGTGTTCTACATGCAGCAAAAGTACGCACCTGACCCAGTTCAGGCACTACCCATGCAGGGCCCGGCCTGCCACCATGACGCGCCTCTCCATGCCCGCGGCGACGCGCGGAGAGGAGGCCGCCAACAGGGCCCACCAGGCGGAGAGTGCAAGCCGCAAGCGGTTTGCCAAGACCTACGCTACCAGGCGGAAGGAGCTCTACAAGATTCGCTACGCCGACCCCGAGCAGCGGAGGACGAAGCAGCTGAAGGACAAGATCCGCTTCGCGAAGTACCGCGCCGACCAGAAGCACATCGCCCCCCAGAAGCGCCTGAGCCAGGAGCGCCGCACGGCGAAGATCGCCTAGAAGCGGCCCGCCGCGGCTCGCTGAAGGCGCCCACCTGCCGTGGACCCCCTGCACGGCGGGGGGGGCGAGAAGGGGGTGACGGAGCTGCAGGTTGCCACCCTCAACGCCACGAGCCTCCGGGCGGACCGCTTGGAGGAGATCTTTACGTTTCCTGCACTTCGCCACGCACATGTTTTATGTCTTCAGGAGGTCCGGCTAGCCTCCGCCAAGCCCGCGTGGGTCACCAGACTCGCGCTCAAGTATGGTTGGCGCGTGGTGCGCTCCACGCCTCCACCCAGGAACGCCAAGCGTGCCGTTCAGCAGGGCGGCGCTGCCATTTTCTGGCGCCCATCTCTTGGGCGTGTTGCTGTTCATCGAGCCGCTTCCCATCGTGAAGTTGCTATTCGTACCAGGCTGGGAGTTTCTACATCTGGGCATGGGCCAGCTGCAGTGCGCTCCGACCCCTGGATGGAGGAAGTCGTCAATTTCACATCCACCGTGGCTCGTGGTACTCCGCCGGTGCCGCGGTGCATCGCTGGCGACCTGAACCGGCGCCCCTCTTACGTCAACGCGCTGCCGACGCACGCCGCCCTGCGCGCCGCAACTACGCCTGCGACCCTAGCAGGGACCTCTCCTACGCGAGCCGTGGGGGCCGGCATCGAGCTGAAGCTTGAGAGCGTCGCCTTCCTCCCGCTCATTCCTCATCACGGGCTGGCGATCTTCTCTGCGCAGGTCGCCGCCCCGTCGGCGCAGGCTACGCGAATGCGCCGCACTACACGGTTCACGCTCGACCCGGGCACCATCCTGCTGGCGAGCGACACCGAGGAGCTGCAGAGCCACATGGATGCCACCCTGCCGGCCTGCCCAGCCGCCGCCCCTCTCCCGGAGAGGCGGGAGCGATGGCACGCCCGGGCCGAGGGGGCACTGACGGCAGCTGCCCACCAGGGGTGGGCATTACAAGACGGGGCCGCTGAACGCCCCAAGGGATCCCTCCCTACCTCGCGCAGGGCGGCCACGACTCCGGCGGTGCGGCCCGCCGAGCCGATGGAGCTGGTACGCCTGAAACGCCGCGGTCGCCGCATTGCCCACCAGCTCCGCGACCATGCAGACGAGCTCATCGCTGGCCCTCTTCTGCGCCAGTACGTGGACTCGGCCCTCCAGGGCCGGTTGACAGCTGGCCCGAAAGGCCGGCCGACACACGCAGAGGCGCGCGGCAAGATCTCGAAGGCCATCTCCGCGATCCAGCGGGACCTGCTCAGAGATCGCCGCTCCGAGTGGCGCCGCCTCTTCCAGCACTTCACGACTGACACGTGGAGGGGAGCCACTGCAGAGGTTCATGGGCCCTCCGAGTGCCCCAGTTTCAACGCCGAGGACACGACGGAGGAGTGGAAGCGAGCGCGGGCCCCGTCAGACCCCAAATACGACGAGCAGAGGTGCGCGGCCAGGTGGGAGCAGTACGCCGCGGAGGCGCACGAGCCCTTGCCGAAGACCGCCAACGCCCACGACGAGGAGCGGCACCCCTCTTACGCCGACTTCCGGGTCGCCGTGCGCAAGGCCAAAGGCAGCGCAGGCTATGACGGTTGGCACTCTAGCGAGCTCAAGCTGATCTCCGAGCATTTCGAGTTCTTGCTTTTCGAACTCTACACGCTATGGCGGGACACCTGCGAGACCCTCCTGGTCGAGAGGCCCACCACCGAGCTCCAGCACCTCCTCTTCGCCTGGCGGGTCGTTGGGGTGCCAAAGAAAGACCCGACGCAGACCCGGCCTATAGGGGTGGGCTCCGTGCCCCTCAGGCCCTGGCTCACAGCTTGCGAGCCCAGCCTGCCCACGCCACAGGACGCTCAGTTCGCTTGCAAAGCGGGCTCCACGGTGGTCCACGCCTGCTGCTTGCGGCTGCGCGCCTGCCAGCACGGCTCGTGCGGACTGGAGCGCGACCTGTCCAAGTGCTACGACAACGCGCCGCATGCGGTGGCAGACGCGGCGCTCCGCAACGCCCAGACGCCACGCCGAGTGCGGGCGGTGACTAACGCTGCCTGGCGGGGCCCTCGGAGGTGCCAGGTGGCGGGAGAGCTGGCCAGTGAGACACTCTGGCCTACGCGCAGCCTCGCTCAAGGGGACAGCACGGCGCCGAAGGTCCTGTGCCACGTACTTTCCCCCTGGGAGATCAACGGCACCAAGTTCCTTTTCATGGACGACAAGTCCGCCGTCTTCGACTCCGTCCCGCAGATGGAGTCGGACGTGCAGGCCACCAACGCCTTCGACTCAGGCACGGGCGCTATCGAGAACGTCGGGAAGCGCCAGGTCTGGAAGCGAGGGGACAGGACGCAGATCGAGCACATCGGCATCCTCGCTGTCCCTGATGCTCCCGATGAGCCGATTATGCCTGCCGGGGGCTGGACCAAGCTCCGCAAGTGCTTGCACGCCATCCGAGGCCTCCCGGGAGGCAGCGAAGCCAGGGCCACGGCGGTCCGGGCCTACGCTAAACCGTTTTGGACTTGGTGTTCCCCGGTTTTCTCTCTGCCACCGCCCGACGTCGTCCCAGCAGCGATGTCAGCGGTGCTTTCGACGAGGTGCACTTGGTGGTGCCGAGGCCGTTTCTGGGCCTCGAATATCGACCTGCACCCCATCTTCAGCGCGGTGCTCACGGCCATTGATCGCATCACCACCTGGGACCTCCGCTGGAGTACATTCCTCGAGGTGAATTTCACGACGTTCTTCGATGCCATAGGATTCGAGTTCCTGCAGCACGACCCAGAGCGCGGAGTGCAGTTCCGACGCTCGGTGGACGAGCCTGATGTCCGAGTTCGCCGATTGTGCGGGCGCAGACACATCTTCTGGAGCGACGAAGAGATGGTGCCGCACCTCCTTCGCCAAGTATGCCGGGCGCGTCTCGCCACGACTCGGAAGGGGTCGACCAGATCGACATTGAAGCCTCCTCGGCACGAGCGTGGTCCACTTTCCGGGACTCGCTGACCCTGGAGGACAGGATCCACTTGAAGATTTTTCGCTGCGGGGCGACACACAGCCCGACGAGAAGATGGAGCACCACCAGGCCCGATCTCACGGCGGCCTGCCCGTCCTGCGGGGGTCCCCATCGACCGAGTGCGCGCCACTACGTGGCCGAGTGCGCCGCCCTGGCGGGTTTCCGGCAGGAGTTGAACGACGCGTACCACATCCCACCTGGCTGGTGGGCACGCCAGCCGCAGGCGACGCTGAAGACGGGATGGATCATTTTCCCGGCTCACGCGTCCGCGGCCCGCAGAGCGGAGCTCCAGGTGGCCGTCTGCCGCATGGGGTTCGTTGCCATGGCGCAGATGGCAGAGGATTGCGAGGTATTGAAGAGAGCCTAGGGCATCCGAGCGACTTCGTCCCGATGTTCGACTTTTACGGCCTGTTTTTCGACCTCCTCCTCCTCCTCTCCATGTTCACGTTTCCCCCAGGTTCTAACTTTCGTTCAGTTGCTCCTGATGTACAACCCGCCCCTCAACCGATACTGTACAGTGAGAACCGATAGCAAGGACGTAGGATAAGGATGCAGGGCCCTCGAACTTTCCAAATTGGACGCGCTTAGATGTCGAAACTGGCCAGGAATTGGCCGAGAAGGCAAGGATGCAGGGTTGCCCTTGCGAAGTACCGCGAACTTCCCATGGATTTTGAGTGTACCAGGCTCGAGCACTTGAGTCAAACCTGGGGTAGGGACCCAGCGCTCGTCTGTCCGCGGTGCGAGGTCTTGCTGGCCCAGCGATCACAAAAATCAGCCTTTGAAGGAGTCGCGGGCTCAGGGAACCCCGAGCACGACGGCAACATGAAGGGTGTTCCTGAAACCCTGAACCAAAAAACCTTGCCATCTTTTGGGAGGTAAATCTTTACTTCCGCCGCCTTCCGCCGGCCTTCCGCCGCCGTCCGCCGAGGAAGCGGTGCCAACTCCTTCGATCCTCGCAGGCGAGGCCCTTTCTGGAATGCTCCCATCTGGGGCGTCCAACACCAGGTTCTCCCCCTAGCCAGCGGAAGACCGACGAGAGATCAGCGAGGGACCGACCGCGGCAAGTGGCGCTCTGGTGTGCCGTTGCGTTTGCCCCCGTGGG
This sequence comes from Prorocentrum cordatum, assembly GCA_963575745.1. Lineage (NCBI taxonomy): Eukaryota > Dinophyceae > Prorocentrales > Prorocentraceae > Prorocentrum > Prorocentrum cordatum. The sequence goes on along the minus strand of CAUYUJ010013002.1, from coordinate 697,337 downwards.
TCCCCCGGTCGGCGACTCCGGAGGGTGTGGTTTGCAAAGGGTGTGGTCTGCAAAATGTTGTGGCAGTGCCCAGCTACAGGCGACGCTCTGCAGAAGAGGAATTGGAATTCTTCGGAATCCGCGGCCCCCGAACCAAGGTGGGGAGAGGGCCCTGGGTCGGCGACTACAATGGGTGTGGTTTGCGATCTGCGTCGTTTGGACTTGGGAGGCACCACGTTGCCTTCGTCGGGCCTCCTCGGGACGCGGTGAAGAGCTCTGTTGAGGTCCACCCGCTCCCCCCAGGCGCGGGGGCCTCACACTGTAAAAACCTGGGCAACCTCGTGAAATGCAACGTACGACGCCGTGCAATTGATGAAACAAGACTGGCACAGCCCGTTCCAGACTTCAAAGCTACAAAAACAACTCCGAGATCGCTTGCCCCCACGATCACCCCTCAATCGAAAAGAAGGTGTGCAAAATCATGGAGATCAGAGGTCATCTGGACGTGAGAGGGCGAGGAGGGAGCAGGGACGAGGAGAAAGCGACCAGGACAAGGCGAGGAGGAGGAAGGAGAAGGAAGGGGTGGTGGTGGGGGCGTTAGCGTAGGCGTTGAAAACGGACCGGGCAAGAGAAAGACACTCTCTACACGCGGGCAGCTTACGCGCCAATGTCGGCGCAAACGACCCCGTCGCTGAAGTCTACATCGCAGAGCGGGGGGGGCAGCTGGGAAGGGGCGTGCCACTCCTTGACAAAAGCCTTGCCCCGCCTTGCGGCCGCCGCAATCGCTACGGCGACCTCCAAGACCGACCTGGAGGTCTGGTTCGGGGTCGGATATCACGCAACGGCGCTTCTCTTCGAGCCTTCTTTTGCATTCGCGATAACGCCTTTGACCGGCCCCGCCCTCCGCCTCCGCCCTCCTTGGTCACGTCACGATTCGCGCCGGCGTCGTCTGGGAATACCACTAGCCCTTTGGCTAAGGTGGTTTACCTTCCAGAAACCTCTTCCTTTCCGGGAGGTTTACCTCCCCCCCTCTCTGGTTCTGTTGGGGTGGCGCGATCGGTCAGAGCGGCCAGGATGGCCCAACATGGCCCAAAGAACGCATCCGATGCTCCAGGATGGCCTCCAAAATGGGTCAAGATAGCCAGCGATGGTTCAAGATAGCTTCCGACATGCCTCCAAGAGGCCCGACGAGCGAGGGCCACAAGAAGGTTTCAAGTACTCTCGGAGCCCCCGTCAGGATCCCCAAGAGGCCAACATCCATCAAAAACCAACGGAAAATCAATGATTGGTGCCTTCGCGCCGTTTCGCTTCCGATGCACTTTTGAAGCCTCAAAACGGCCCCAAGATGGCTCAAGAGAGGCCCAAGAGGGGCCCAAGAGGCCCACAAGACGGCTACAAGAGCGCCCAAGAGCGCCCCAAGAGGGTCCCAAGAGCGCCCCAAGAGGCAATCTTGATGGCCCCAGCGGGGGGAGGGGGGAGAGCAGAAATCGAGAACTGCCCCTTTTGATCGATAGCCTCCAAGATGGCCCCAAGAGGCCCTCCAGGGCCCCCAAGAGACCCCCAAAAGGACCCCAAGAGTGCCTCGAGGGGAGACCCCCCCAAAAAGCCCCAAGAGGAACCCAACATCCCCCCCAAGACCAAAGAGTCTCAAGAGGGCTCCAAGAGGCGATTTTGAGGGCTCTGTCCTCGTCCTCGTTGTCCTCCTCCTCCTCCTTCTCGAACTCGGCCTCGTCCTTCCCCTCATCGTCCTCCTGCTCCCTTTCCTCCTCTTCCTCGTCGTCGTGGTCGTCGTCTTCATCCTCCTCCTCCTCCTCCCCCTCCTCCTCCTGCTTCCCTCGCCCCCACGCGGGCCTCAGGGATGGCCCGAAGAGGCCCTCCAAGGCCACCCCGTTGCTCCCAGAGATTTCTCTGTTCATTCCGGTTGCCCGCTTTGTTACACTACATGTGTCTCTCCCGTCAACTCTCATGGGCAGGGTGTGTGAATAAGCTGGTGGGGGGTACGCGAAGCGTAAGAATTAGCCATTCTCAGGCATTCCCAGACGGCGCCAGCGCGAATCGTGACGTGACTTGCCCCCTCCGCCCCGTCCCCGCCACGCCCGCTACCGCCAGAAGGTAACAAACGCGTCTCTTGGCCCCCTGGCCGTCCCGCCCTGCCTGGGAAGCACAACACGAACGGCTCGCCCGTCCTTCCGTCCTGCCAGCAGGGCGCAAAAGCGGCGCGGCGGCGCGGCAGCGCGCAATGCCATCACGTAGAGAGAAGAGCCGTGGGAAAGTGAGGGGGTCCTCCTTCTCCCTCCTCCCTCCTCCATCCTTCCTCCTCCCTCCTCCCTCCTCCCTCCTCCCTCCCCCCCTCCTCGTCCTCCTCGTCCTCCTCCTCCTCCTGCTCCATTGTTTCACTCACTTCCTCCTCCTCCTCCTCCTCCTCATCCTCATCGTCATCATCATCATCATCATCGTCACGACCACCACCGTCATCAGCATCAGCTTCATCATCAGCAACGTCATCATCATCATCATCATCATCATCATCATCAGCATCATCACCATCATCATCACCACCGCCATCATCATCAGCATCATCATCACCATCCTCATCACCATCATCACCACCACCATCACCAGCATCCTCATCATCATCATCAGCATCATCATCGCCATCATCATCAGCATCATCATCAGCATCAGCATCAGCATCAGCATCATCATCATGATCCTCATCAGCATCAGCGTCAGCATCAACATAATCGTCACCATCATCAGAAACAGCATCACCATCATCAGCATCATTATCAGCAGCACCATCATCGTCGTCATCAGCATCATCATCGTCATCATCATCGTCGTCATCAGCATCAGCATGACCATCAATATCAGCATCAGCATCATCAACATCGTTATGTTGATCAGCATCGTGGTCGTCATCACCATCATCATCAGCATCATCACTATCCTCATCATCATCAGCAGCATCAGCATCAGCATCGTCGTCATGATCGTCATCATCATCACCATCATCAGCACCATCATCGTCATCGTCGACATCATCATCGGCATAATCGTCATTAACAGGATCATCGTCATCAGCTTCATCGTCATCATCATGGTAATCAGCATCATCAGCATCAGCATCATCAGCATCATCATCAACATCATCATCATCACAAGCACAAGCTTCATCAGCAGTACCAGCATCAGCAGCAACATCATCATGTTCAACATCATCATCATCATCGGCATCATCATCACCACCATCATCATCGTCATAATCACCATCATTATACGCAGCATCAGCATTATCATCATCATCATCAGCATCATCATCATCATCGTCATCATCATCCTTGTCGTCATCATCATCAGTATCGTCATCGTCATCACCAGCAGCATCACCATTTTCGTCAGTACAATCACCGCAACCACCCTCATCATCACCCTCATCATCAGCACCATCATCAACAACAACAAAAATAGCATCAACAACAATGACACCAACAAACAATTTAAGACTGCTCGCTGTGCCCTGCTCGCGTGCCACTCAACACGTCTATCCCAAACCCTCGATACCCGCCCTCTTTGTTTTCGATCTTGCACCCTTCGGGGTGTATCTTTCTTACCTGCAACGTGTGTATTGCGTGCAGCCCCGAATGCAGGGAAAGAGAGGACGGATGGAAGAAAGGGACAAGGGGGAGGGAGGAAGATGGAGGACGAGAGAAAATAGCAGGAGGGGGGCTAGGAGCAGAAAACACGTGGCAGGACCAGACGGGCAGATCAGGCGCAAATCAGGCGGGTAGACTCTAACGGGCGGGTCGGGAAGGCGAGCCTTGACGGCCAGGTCGAGCAGGCGGATTGCTAAACTCTGGCAAGGGCCTCTGCGAATACACCTTGAGGAAGTATCGAACGATAGCCCTTGTCGTCGTAGCCGGGCCTCCACCAATTTGACTGAATCACGAAGTCTCAAGCGAGAGCGCCGCTCCTGAGTTCGGGGGCCTTCCTGGCCAGGGGCTCTCAGAGTAAATCGTTCGGAAATATCGAGCAGGAGCCCTTGAGGTCGTGGCTGGGCCTCCGCCAGCTTGACTGATTTGCGATGAATTCTAAACGCGAGAGCGCCGTTCCTGAGATTGGGGGCCTCTCCAGCCAGGGTGTATCTGAGAAAATTGTGAGGAAGTATCGTGCGGGAGCCGTTGTCGTCGTAGCCGGGCCTCCAAAGGCTCACTTTTACACTAAAGCCAACGCTCGCGCGGGAGCCTTGTTTTCAGAGAAAATCTTGCCGGCATCGAGGCGAGAGCGCGCGGAACCGTTTCCAGATATCCACAATCCGCCGACCCTGTCGGCGTGTGGAAAAGGCTGTTCCGTTTGACTCGTCGTCGTCGTCGTCGTCGTCGTCGTGGTCGTTGTCGTCGTCGAGCGGGCCAGCCACAGCGAAATTGAGCAACGTTGTAGTGGAGTCGAAGGGAAGCCCCTTCCCTTTGATCACTTCCCCGCCGGTGGGGGAGATCCCGGGGAAGTCCCGGGTCAGACACGACTCCCCCCCGGGCGGTTCGGGGGCCCAGAAAAGCCCCAAGACGCTGCAAAAATGCCCCAAGATGCCCCCAAGACGGTCCTCGAGGGCCCCGAATCGCCGAAGTATCGGTCCAAGTCGCCACAGTAATCTCCCAAGGGGCCTCCAAGAGGACGTCAAAGAGGGCACCAAGGAACAAGAATCATCGATTTCCCTGAGCTTTTTTAATAGATTTTGGCATTCTCGCCTTGTCAGCTTCCCGACGCTCCAAGACAGGCCAAGGGGTCCCCAAGACTGCCCCAAGACGGCCTGAGAGGGGTCCAAGAGAGCCCCAAAACGACCCAAGAGGGCCCCAAGATCGTACAAGAGGCCTCCAAGACAATCGAAGAGGCTCCCAGAACGGTTGTAAGAGGGAGCCCAGACGGGGGACCCGAACGGACATTTCGAGCCCTCGGCTGGAGAAGCTCTCAGGAGACCCCCAGAGGAGCCGAAGAAGCCCCCCCAAGAAGCCCCAAGAGGCCCCCAAGTGACCCCCAGGAAGCCCCAAGAGGCCCCCTCGAGGATCCCGAGCGGCCCCCAAAAGCTTCCCAAGAGGCCCCCAAACTACCCCCAGGAGGCCTCCGAGAGCTTCGTCGTTGTGGTCGTGGTTGTCGCCGCCATGCAGGGTCGGCGGAACCGGCCGTAAGGCCTTCGCAATGAGTATTCTCTAGAAATGCGTATACAACAACAATACCACCACAACAACAACAACAACAACAACAACAACAACAACAACAACAACAACAACAACAACAACAACAACAACAACAACAGCAGCAGCAGCAGCAGCAACAACAACAGCAACATCAACAGCACCAACCATAACAGCACAAACAAACAGAACACCACCAACAACAATAACAACAACGGCATCATCATCATCGTCATCATCATCATCATCCTCCTCATCATCATCAGCAGCATCATGATTATCACAGAGCTTCCAAGGGGGTGCCCCTGGGCGGCTTCTCGCCGTGGCCACGAGAGGGCCGCTTGACACGATGGATCTCTCTGCGAACTGCACCTACCAAGATCATGAGGAGGAGCAGCAGCAGGAGCAACAGCAGGGAAAGCAGTAGAAGGATAACGAGAATGCCGCAATCGACACAAAGACACCGACACCGCTACTTCCTGGGCCTCTCCCAGGGAAGCGCTCTCCGATCAGGATTCCGAGGCAAGCCCAGCCGGTGTGGCGGCAAGGCCCCCCGGAAGGAGGCCCAGACAGGCGGAAACGGAGGAGGGGCATCGGTGTCTGTGGTTACGCCGCATTCTCCCCCGCGACAGGGAGCCGGATGACCACATCCGCCCCTCGAGATCGCAGCCGAAACGAAACTTGCATGGGGTGCCGCCGCCGGCGGCCAAGGCCGCCCGCCGATCCTGCGCACGCCCGAGAAGGGCAGGGGAAGGGGCACGGCAGGGGGATACCCGGGCTCAAGGGAGGGTGGGGGGGCTGTGGAGCAGAGCTCGGAGGTGAAAA
>CAUYUJ010013002.1:676344-688844 GCA_963575745.1 Prorocentrum cordatum | reverse complement strand
GCGGCGGGGCGGCCGCGGACCGTCGGCCTGGCCAGCGGCAGCGCTGATCGGCGTGGCGGCCGCGGACCGTCGACCCGACCCCAAGAGGGACGGACAGGGGACCGACCACGACGACGACGACGACGACGACGACGTCGAAGACGACGGCGACGACGACGACGACGGCGACGACGAGCGAAAGCGAGAGCGAGAGAGAACGACAGCAGGGCCACGAAGGGCACGAAGTAACCCCAGGAAGCATTTAAGAAACCCCCCGGCGATATCTTAGCACCGCATTTTTATTCGATATTCCGAGGGGCCGAAATAACCGCACGATAGGTTTAGCACCCGGACACACAACAAATTCGCGGAGGCCTGGCCCCTGGGCTACAATCGAAATTCCTCCTCCTGCTCCTCCTCCTTCTCCTCCTCCTCCTCTCCTCCTCTTCCTCTCCTCCTCCTCCTCTTCTCCTCCTCCTCTCCTCCTCCTCGTCTCCTCCTCCTCCTCAGGAGAAGGCCCAGAGGGGAAACCCCAGGTGACTTGGGCCCTGACAGGAGGGGGGCGCGGGAGGAGGAGGAGGAGGAGGAGGAGGAGGAGGAGGAGGAGGAGGAGGAGGAGGAGGAGGAGGAGGAGGGGGCAGGAGGAAGTTCGTGGGTGGAGGAGAGGAGGAGGAGGAGGAGGAGGAGGAGGAGGAGGAGGAGGGCTCCTGGTGCCAGGTAACGCTTCCAGGGTGCGGAAGGGTTATCGATTTGCCGGAAGGGGGGGGGGGTTATTAAATGCTTCCTGGGGTTAGGCCACGAAGGGCGACAGTGGGGATACGAAGGGAATGCGTATGGGGCCACGAAGAGCGCGAACGAGCGGGGGCCACGAAGTGCAGACAATGCGGGGCCACAGAAGGCAACTATGGGGCAACTGAGGGTAGCAACTGGGCCACGTAGGACAACGAGGGGGACACAAATGGCGACAGCGGGGCCACGAAGGGCATGCACATGGGGCCACAGCGGGCGCGACTCCTGGGTGCCTGGGTGTCGGCAGCGTGGCGCTTGGGCAAATTGCCGGAAATTCCAACGCAAGGCCATTCTTCAGGAAGTTGCAAGCAAGTCTCCAGCGAGAGCGCGACTCCAGAGCGCCGAAAGAGCGATTCCTGCATAAATTTTAAGGAAGTCCCAAGCGAGAGCGCGATTCCTGAATCAAATGCGAGGAAGTCTCGGGCGGGAGCGGGGGGCCTGGCTAAATTGTAAGGAAGTCTCAAGCGGGAGCCGTCGTTGTTGTAACCCGGGGGCCAGGGGCCCAGTTTGAGCAGGAAGACTCCCTCTGTCCAAAAACAGGGTGCGAGCGTCGAGGGGCACACTTTGATTTAGAAAAAACAGTATGCACCGGTGGGGGGATCAACAATATTAGTCTTCAGAAGTGAGAACTCAACAACAACAACAACAACAACAACAACAACAACAACAACAACAACAATCATTTAAGACTGGGGACACTCCGTTCTCACCAGTGCCAGGGTTTTCATAGGAGGCGGGCAATACCCCCACTTTGTGGGGGGCCGGGTCAAGCTCTACCAAATTTCCAAACGATTCTTCGCCACCACCCACACCCAGCTTCCCGCCCTATGACGTTCGGACACTTCACTTCGTGGCCTGCGGACGACCTTGGCTACTATTCAGGGCCCCGCGGCCGACGACGACGGCGTGCGCGCGCGAAGAAAAAACGAATGTGTCCCATATGGTATTATTTGACAGGGATGATGGCCCTGGCATGCGCGCAACCGTTGTTGCAGAAGTTCGAAGCACGTGAAAAAGTTGCTCGCAAGAGCCCGTTTGACAGAAATGTTGAAAAAAATATTGGGTTTCCTCAGAAATCCGCAAGAGCGCGCAAGATGAATTTTTGAAACTTTTTTTTGAAAAAAACCATTGGGTTTTTCATGTTTTTATGTTAAAATCGCTACGAAAACTAAGGTTTTGGAAGGATTTCATCTTGCGCGCGCGAGTGTGCACTTCGTGTCATTTTGTTCAAAGGATTCTTGAAGTTTGGATTATGTTAGAACAAGAAATGTCATTTTCTATTGTTTTTTTGCAAGGGAAAGCGGATTACACAAAACAACCGGATCCTGTACACACCCTCTTTTCTGAGGCTTCCTCACGAAAATGATGAAAATGTGGCTGCGGCCTAGGCGGCGCAGGGGGGGCGCGCACCAGGGGGCCCAACAATAATTTTTCTTTAGAATAAATAATGTTCAACAACAACAACAACAACAACAACACCACCACCAACAACAACAACAACAACAACAACAACAAGAACAAGAACAAGAACAACAACAACAACAACGACAACGACAACGACAACGACAACGACAACGACAACGACAACGACAACGACAACGACAACGACAACAACGACGACAACAACAGCAGCAGTAACAACAACAATCATTCTAAGACTGTTCGCTCTTACTTGCCCGCGTGTCATTCAAACCGAGTTCCCCACACCCTCGAAACCCGCCCTTTTTGTCTTCGATCACACCCCCTTTGGGGGATTCTTTCTCTTTGCGGGGGGCGGCGGGCCTAGACAGGCGGGCAAACCTGAACGGGCCGACAATCCTTCGTGGGCGTACATGTGCCCGTCATTGGAATTGGTGTGGGCCGGGCAAAAAGAAGAGGGAGAGAACGAGGGAGAGCGGGAGGAAGGGAGGGGGAGGGACGAAGGAAGAGGGAAAATGCCAGGAGAGAAGGAGCGAAGAGGGAATCGGTTGATTAGAAGCGGACAGAGAGATAGAGAGAGAAAAACAAAAAAAATAAAAAAAACAGAGGACAGATAAGAGAGGTAGAGAAAGAGAGAGAGGGGAGAAAGAGAGAAATAAAGGGAGGGAGGGAGGAGGCAGGAGAGGGGAGGAAGAAGGGAGGAGGGAGAGGAGGGAGAGGGGATAGGGCAGAGAGGCATAAGGATGAGGGAAGATAGGAGGGAGAGAGAATGGAGGAGAGGAGGGAGGAGGGAGAGGGAGGAGGAGCAGGAAGGTAAGAGCGTGAACGTTCGAGGAAGTCCTAGGCGAAAGCGCCGTTCCTGAAGGAAGTCTCGGGCGGGAGCCCACGACGGGCGGGCGATCCCCTGACGGGCGGGTCGGGCGGGCGGGACATTCAAGCGGGATGCCTGATTATTGCGAGGGCGCGATTCCTCAGTAAATTGTGACGGCCTACTTGGCGCAGGGTGTTTCCTGAGCGTCGATGCGCAATTTCTGAATAAATTGCATGGAAATCACAAGCGAGAGAGCAATTCCTAAACAAAATGTGAGGGGTTCTCTGGCGGGAGCGGGGGCCTTGATTAAATTGCGATGAAGTCTTCATTCAATTGCGAGGAAGTCTCAAGCGGGAGCGCCGTTCCTGAGTAATTGTGAGGACGTCTCAGATTGGAGCGGGAGTCCTGACTAAATTGCGAGGAAATCGCAGGCGGGAGCACCGATCCTGAGTAAATTGTGCGGAAGACTCAGGCGGGCCAGGGGCACAGTTTGAGCAGGAAGACCGTCCCTGTTACAAAAACAGGGTGCGAGCTTGAGAAAAAACAGTATGCATCGGTGAGGGGTGATCAACAATAACCATTCTTTAGAAATGAGAACTCAAGAACAACAACAACAACAACAACAACAATCACTTTACCCGAACGCTCAGTGTTCTCACCAGTGCCAGGGTTTTCATGCGACGCCAGCCAATACCCCCACTTTGTGGGGGGGGCAGTGCAAGCTCTACCAAATATCCACACGACTCTTCGCCACCACCCACACCCAGCTTCCCGCCCTATGACGTTCGGACACTTCACTTCGTGGCCTGCGGACGACCGTGGCTACTACACTGGCGTGGAGTACACACCCACAGAAGTTGTTAGGACAGCGCGCGCGGGTAGAATTTTGAAAAGTCGTGCAGGTGTTTTTCGAGGACCTACGGTGCGATTCGTGTGATTTTATGATGCGCGGTGCTAAAATTCTTAAGAAGCCCAATGGTTTTTGGAGATTTCGGCGTGCGCGCGCGAAGAAAAAACGAATGTGTCCCGCATGGTATTATTTGACAGGGATGATGGCCCTGGCAGGTGCGCAACCGTTGTCGCAGAAGTTCGAAAAAGTTGCTCGCAAAAGCCCGTTTGACAGAAATGTTTAAAAGTGTTGGGTTTCCTACGAATCCGCAAGAGCGCGCGGGATGAGATTTTGACAATTTTTTTGTTGAAAAACCATTGGTTTTTTGATGTTTTTATGTTGAAATCGCTCCGAACACTAAGCTTTTGGAAGGATTTCGTCTTGCGCGCGCGAATGTCCACTTTACCTTATTTTTTGCAAGGGATTCTTGAAATTTGATTATATTAGAACAAGAAATGTCATTTTATAGTGTTTTTTGCAAGGGAAAGCGGGGGGGAACAAAACAACCGGATCTTGATCACATCGAATTACCTGAGGCTTCCTCACGAAAATGATGAAAATGTAGCTGCGGCCTAGGCGGCGCAGGTGGCCGTGCACCAGGGGTCCCAACAATAATTATTCTTTAGAATTAATAATGTTCAACAACAACAACAACAACAACAACAACAATTACTAGCACGTGGGGACACTCCGTTCTCACCAGTGCCAGGGTTTTCATAGGAGGCGGGCAATACCCCCACTTTGTGGGGGGGCCGGTTCAAGCTCTACCAAATTTCCAAACGACTCTTCGCCACCACCCACACCCAGCTTCCCGCCCTATGACGTTCGGACACTTCACTTCGTGGCATGCGGACGACCGTGGCTACTATTCAGGGCCCCGCGGCCGACGACGACGGCGTGCGCGCGCGAAGAAAAAACGAATGTGACCCGCATGGTATTATTTGACAGGGATGATGGCCCTGGCAGGTGCGCAACCGTTGTCGCAGAAGTTCGAAAAAGTTGCTCGCAAAAGCCCGTTTGACAGAAATGTTTAAAAAGTGTTGGGTTTCCTACGAATCCGCAAGAGCGCGCGGGATGAAATTTTGACATTTTTTTTTGAAAAACCATTGGTTTTTTGATGTTTTTATGTTAAAATCGCTACGAAAACTAAGGTTTTGGAAGGATTTCGTCTTGCGCGCGCGAATGTCCACTTTACCTTATTTTTTGCAAGGGATTCTTGAAGTTTGGTTATGTTAGAACAAGAAATGTCCACTTTAGCTTATTTTTTGCAAGGGAAAACCGATCGTAACAACACAACCGGATCCGGACCAACCCGTTTTGCCTGAGACTTCCTCACGAAAATGATGAAAATGTGGCTGCGGCCTAGGCGCGGCGGGGGGGGCGTGCACCAGGGGCCCCAACAATAATTACTTTAGAAGTAATAATGTTCAACAACAACAACAACAACAACAACAACAACAACAACAACAACAACAACAACAACAGCAGCAGCAGCAGCAGCAGCAGCAACAACAACAACCAGTGGCATCTAAGAACGTGATGCTTTCAATACCTGGGCCCAGGAAGTCCCGACCGCTTCCCCGGGGCATTTCTGTCGCCGCGGATTCGTTCTTGTTGGCCCCGCGGCCCGAAAACGGCCACCCGAGGGCCGACACCGAAGGAAAACCGCCACTTGACAAAACCACATCGTCGGAGATCTGGGCCGAGGCGGAAAAGACCCTGCAGAGCACACACACACACACACAAAGGGAAACTCTGAGAGTCGGACCCCCGAGACCCCCGACGCAATGACTCTCTCACAGCGTGGACCCCCAGAAGTCTCGACCCATTCCCCAGGACCGGTCATCCATCCTGACTCCTTTGGTTGACGGTCCCGAGGCCCGGCGAGGGTCCCCAGGGGTCGGAAACTGCCCAAAAAAGCGTCCAGCATGACTTTGTCACGACGCGGGGGGGGGGGGTCTGGGGCCGGGCCCCCTCTGGACCTCCTCCTCCTCCTCCTGCTCCTCCTCCTCCTCCCCCTCTTCGCCCTGAGATCCGAGGCTGCGAAAAATGACAAACCTCGAAAGATCCAACAGCGGAAGAACTGTGCCGGCCCCCGTCGCCCGAGACCGGGCGAAGACGTCCGCGTGGAAAAAGCGCGCCAGAGGATGGGTTCGGAGGGGCCCGGCCAGGGGCGGCGGATGTGCACAGCAGCCGGGCATCCGCCGATGGCACTCGCTCCGTCCGCGGCCCCACGGGTCCTGGCCTCATAGGTCCAGACCCGACGGACAAAAAACTCCGACGCTCGGGCCCCCGTCTGGACCTCCTCCCAAGCATCTGGCGCTCCATGCTTGCTCGATGCATGGGCCCCCGGAGTCTGGACCACTTCGCCAGGGCGGGCTCTTCGCCCTGAGTCGCTCCTTGACGGTCCCGGCCCCACGCCAACTTTTTTGTCGGAGCCTTGGATCTCTGGGCCTCTGTCTGGACCTCCTCCTCCTCCTCCTCCTCCTCGTGGCGGGGGGAGCGCCGCGCGCGCAGCGGGTCCTTAGCGGCTGCCAGCGCCTGTCGGAGCGCGCCGGCCTCGGTGGGAACCTTGTCTTGCAGGCTCTGCCGCAGCATCGCCTGCCGGCGAAGGCCCCTCTGAGGCAACGAGGTCTATACATATATATATATATATATATACTAGAATCATCGCGCGCGCTTCGCGCGCGCTCAGATTCTAGTTGAGGTCACCACTCAGGTGCGATGCCCGTCTTACCACGAAGACGGCGGCGTGCACTGCAAGCCACGTGTTCCGGAAGCGCACTTACCACGAAGACGGCGACCATGCCGCTCATGTTCGCACGCCATGTTCCGGAGGAGCGTTCCCGGAGCATGGGGCGCCAGAGGCTCCCCCGGTCTTCCCCCCTCCCGGACTATCCTGCCGAGGAACTCTTGGGTTGCGTAGGGCCCGTCTTGCGGGCTCCCTGGGGCTCTCTGGGCCCGCCTAGGGCTGTTTGGGAGCGGACCTGCAGGCGCGCTGGGCCCTATTGGAGAGCGTCGGAAAGCCGACAAGACAACAAGGCCAAGATCCTCCAAGTCAAATTAAACGATTTGGCCTGTTGGGACCCTCTTGGGGGTGCTCGTGGAGGCGTCTTGAGCCACGTTTGAAGCCTCTTGGGAGCTACCTGGGGCCTCCTGGGGCTCTCTTGAGGCGGAAGCCCTGGGTTGTCCGGACGCGGTCCGTCTCTTGGACACCTCTCGGGCCTGTTTTGGGGCACTCGTGGGCTGCCCTGGGCGCTTCTTGGGCCAGCCTTGGGCTCTCCGGGACCGCCTCGGGGCGGCCTTGGGCGCTTCTGGAGCTGTTTGGGGGCAGTCTCGGAGGCCTCCTGGGCCGCCTAGGAGCGCCGGACAGCCGCAAAGATCAGAAGGCCAAAACCCTTCCAAAACTATTGTGGAATCATGAATGTTTGGCCTGCTGGGGCCCTCGTGGGAGTGGTCTTGGAAGCGTTTAGAGCCATGTTGGAGGACTCTTGGGGGCTGCCCGGGGCCTCCAGGGTCACTGCTGAGGCGGGAGCCCTGGGTGTTCGGTACGCGGTCCCTCTCTTGGGCCCTTCTTGGGGTTGTTTTGGAGCCTTCTTGGGCTGTCGTGGGCGCTTCTTGGGCCAGTCTTGGGCTCTCCGGGGCCGCCTTGGGCTTGTCTTGGGGGCCTCTGGGGTTGCTTTGGGGCGGACCTGGAGACCTCCTGGGCCGTCTTGGAGCGTCGTACAACCGAAAGAACCCGAAGGTCAAAATCCTTCCAAAATCATCGGGAAACCATCAATTTGGGCCTCCCAGAGCTCTCTTGGGACTGCTTCTGGAAGCGTCTGGAGCCATTTTGGAGACCTCCCGAAACCTCTACTACGTGCTTCGGCGACATGGGTCGAAGATGGGAACCATTCCTGGTGCTGAAACATCACCAGGGTCCGTCCAGAGCCGCTCGGGAGACGCCCCGGAGCGGCTCTGGAGAGGCCCGGGGAGGGGGGTTCCCCCCATGGCGAGTCGAGGCAGCTGGCCAGAGGCCCCCGGCCTCGTACCCCGACAGATATATATATATATATATATAGATATATATATATATATATATATACAAGAATATGGTATAATATAATATAGTATGATATACGATACCAGAATACAAAGTAAGATCATATCATATAACAAAATACCATTTAATATAATATAATATAATATAATATAATATAATATGATATGGTAAAATATAATATAATATAATATATATAATAATATATATATAAATATAATATTATATATTAAATATAATATATTATATATAAATATATTATACTATACTATAATAGTTTTAAATATAATATAATATGGTACAATATAACATCGTATAATATAGTATAATAAAATACAATATAATATACTAAGATATAATGTAATATAATATAATGTAATATAATGTAATATCATAAAAATATAATATAACATAATATAAAATATAATATTATAGTATATTATTATACAGATACATATAATTATAAATATAAATATGAATATAAATATTTAAAAAAATGTAAATAAAAAATAAATACCAATATAATATAATATAATGTAATATGATATTATATGATGTGCTCTAATATAATATAATATACTGTAATATAATATCATATACCTATAAATATAATATAGTATAATATGAATATAATATATTATAATATAATACAGTATAATAAAATATAATATACTATAATATAGTAAAATATAATGTGCTAGGATATAATACGATATAATACAATATAATATAACGTAACATAATATAGTATATTGTAATATAATATGATATGGTAAAAATAATATAATATCATAAAATATAATAAGCATTATACAATATAATATAAGATAACATAATATGACATAATATATATAATACAGCATAATATAATATATCATAAAATAATATAATAAAATATAATATAATATAATATAATATACTGATTTGTAATAGAATGTAATATAGCATAACGTAATATGATATTATATCATATAATATAATGTAATATACTATACTATACTGTATGATACCGTACTATACTATACTGTAATATAATATACTATATACATATGTATAAATATGTGTATATATACATATATATATACATCCAGAGCAGACAATAGGGCGACGAAACCTATACATATCTACTGCTCCCTGGCCAGGCCCATCCTGAACCGAGCACCAGTGTATACGCCACGCCCTCGGCCTGGCTAGGGAACGGTGGCTATGTATGGATTTCTTCGCCCGACCTCTGGGGCGACGAGGTCTAGACCTGGGGCCAGACAAGGCCTCCCGAAGATGCAACGTGGTGCGTCGTAGCATGTGGGGCCCCTCGCACGCTCGGCACACCCCGAGCCACGGCCTCAACACCCGAGGCGGCCGCGTGCAGTCGCCGCGTGGACCTCGGCACCTCCCTGCCCTCGCAGTCCGTGCCCAGCTAGGGAGCCCCGACTGCGGTCCCCGCTGGGATGTCCAGGTGCGCAGGTGCGACCGGCGAGTTGGTCCGGGCGCAGCCCCACGTACCCGGAGATCCGCGGCTCCGAAAACAACTGGAGCGGCCGTTGTCTTGGTTTGGGCCGCCCAAAAAAGACAACTCAGGAAGGAAGACCGGCCACAGGGAACCGTCGTCCACGCCTCATACAGATGGAGCGCCAGACGTCTGGAGCCAGCTGCGTCCCCATATCCCACGATGGGAGTGTTGTTATTACTCAGACGCCTCCGCCTCCCGCCTCACTCACCTTCCTCCCTTCCTTTCCCATCATACTCAGACACACTCATACTCAGACTCACTCAGACTCAGACACACGCATGACTCAGACTCACTCACACTCAGACTCACCCACACTCAGACTCACGCATACTCAGACTCACTCGAACTCAAACACACGCAGACTCAGACTCAATCACACTCAGACTCGCTCACACTCGGACTCCCTCGCACTAAGACCCTCTCGTACTCAAACTCACTCACACTCAGACCCATTCAGTCTTACGACGCACTCGCACTCAGACTAACCGGTCGTAAGGATGTCTCCAGCAAGGCGCTGGTTTCAGCACACCCAGGGGGGTGGCTGCCAGGGGGTGTTTCGCGGGGCCCTTCGCGGCCAGACTGTGGATGTCTCAAGCGGTCTGTCTGCTTCCGTGCTCAGACTCGTCTGCCTACAGAGCAGATTGTGAGGACGTTCCGAGCAAGGCGCTGGCTTCTACTTTCAGAGTAGATGGCAGGGATGTCCCGAGCGAGGCGCTGGCTTCAGCACCCCATAGGGGCGAGCATGGTACTTTACGGGCCCGCTCGCGGCCGGGCTTGTGGGGTTGCACCGGGCGGTTTGCCTGTTTCGATGCTCAAACCTCTATGCTTTCAGGGCAGCTTCTGAGGATGTATCAGGCGCCTTGCTGGTTGCAGCACTCCATGGTACCGATAAAGTGGGGATGTCTCAAGCGGTTCACCTGTGTCGATGCTCAGGCCTCTTTCGTTTTCAGGACAGATGTTGAGGATGTACCGAGCGATTTGCGGGCTTTATCACTCCAAGATACCCAGCAGCGTGGGGATGTCTCAAACGGAGTGCCTTTCTGGTGGCTTGGACCCGTGTGTGTGTTCCAGAGGGACGAGGCGCTGGTTTCGGAGTGATATTCGCCTGTTTGTTTGGTCAATGTTATGCCTTCGGAGCAGGCGGAGGAAGACGCGACAGGAAGGAGAAGGGAGGAAGGAGGAAGAGGAAGAACAGGGAGGGAGGAAGAGGAAGAGGAAGACGGGAGGAAGACGCGAGAGGAAGGAGAAGGGGCCAAGACGAGGAAGAGGAACAACAGGGGAGAATGCCGCCCGGGGGGAGGACACCTGCCGGGAAGGAGGAGAGGAGGAGCGAGGACGGGAGGACAGGGAGAACGCGGAGGAAGGAAGATCGCGCAGGAGGACAGAGAAGGATGGCCGCCAGGGAGGAAGAGGAGGGGTGGGGGACGGAGGAGGAAGAGCACGCGGGAGGGAGAGGGGAGCAGGAAGGAAGAGAAGGGAGGGGCCACGACCAGGAGGCAGAGCAAGGAGAGGGGAGGAGGCCTGCCCACCGCCCGTCAGTCTGTGAGGCGTCGTCGTCGCTGTGCCTCATCGTAGCCGCCGTCGTCACCGCATCCGTCGTCTACTGATTCGCTCCAACACCCAGACGCTCACAGCCAGACGCTCACAAGAGGACGTGCCAAAAAATGAGATGCACATATGGGGATCTCCGCGTCGAGGAATTCTATGACTCGCGAGAACCACTGTGACCGGCCTCGCCCCCCCCCCTTCCCCCCAGACGGTGCCAGCGCGAATCGTGACGTGAGTGGCCCGCTCATCCCACCCATGCACCCCCCTAAGTCGCGCCGATGATCGCCAGTCGGGGCGCCGAAACGAGCACCCCTCTTGGTACGTGAGGGGTGCGTTGCTCCCTAGGTCTTTCCGCCTCGGCGGGGACTTTGTCAAGGAAGATCTTCCGCAGCATCGCCTCGCGGCGGTGCCCTCTCGGCCACCAGGGAGCCCAGGGTTAACAGCTGGGGCGTCAGACTTAGGGACTCCTTTTGGTTCGGAACTGGGCGTGGTGTGGTCAGTTGCGGCTGGTCGCATGCAGGCTGGGACGAAGTCGGCTGCGGATGGAACAAGCGGAGAGCGCGGCAGAGGCGCGACCAGCGAGACAGGAGTAGACGACCGAAGAAGCTGCACACGGCGGGTCCGTGTCGAGACGACCCAGGCATTGGCTCCTGACACCACGTGCATCAGTCAACACTGAAAGATCAGCAGCTTCACGACCGCCAACTAGTTCCGTAGGGGTCGTTTTTTGGCTAGTGACTTCCGCGGAACGGTCGTTGACCAGGGGGGGGGGCCCAGGGTGATGGCAGCGCTTTGGGCGGGGTGGGGCACCTGCGCAAAGCCTGCGAGCGCCAGCAGGGCGCCGGCGGGCAACGGCAGGGGGCCTGGCAAGCCCGCCCAAGACGTACGATCGCTGCCGGTGCCAGGGACAGGCCGGTACGCGCCAGAGGATAAGAAGTCATCTCATGTAGTCGAAACGCTGTCATAAGGAACCCGAGATGAGGAACGAGGCCCGTTCTCTTCACAGGGTAAGCTTCGATTTCTCATGGAGAACCTAAGGAACACCCCAGGCAAACTGTAAACAGACATTGAGGAACAGTGAGCCCCTCCAATGCGAAAAGGGTTTCTTCTTGCGCGGCCCGACAGCAGTGACCGATCTCGGGCCTCTGGCTGCGTTCAGCTTGGAACGCCCGCGGCGGGGCCGCTGCCACAGCGGCACGGCGCGAACCGAACGGAAGCACGCAACCTCGCGGAGGCCCACGCAGCTTTCTCGGGTCGCCGCTGGACTCCCCTCCCTGAGCCCTAAGTCGGGCCTGTCCTCCTACAGGGGGATGTTGGACTAAACTTAAAAAAAATCGGGGGGAAAAAAAAAAACAACTGGTCAAATGCAGAAAAATAGTCCCACGACTATTCTTTTACCATGTCTGCATATTCCCCATGTAGAAGGACACGCCCGACTTAACCTGAGCCCCCTGAAGCACCTCTGGCGCGGGGGCGTCTCCGGCGCCATGACCAGAGCGCGGAGCGCGCCGGG
>CAUYUJ010013002.1:661344-671344 GCA_963575745.1 Prorocentrum cordatum | reverse complement strand
GGTAGAATGTTCAGGCCAGCTGGGACTACCCGGGGGTGGGGGGGGGCGGTCTGTGCGCAACCCGAAGCCTTGCTAAACACACATGGCTGGATTCACACATGGCACGATTCGATGCTGGCTCCCCCCGCAGCAGCCTGGCTTATCGTTATGATTAGTCTTCTTCTTATTATTATTATTATTAGTAGTAGTAGTATTTTTCTTATTAGTAGTATTACGAGTACGCTTACTACCTTTTCATGTAGTTGATCGTACTAGTATGGCTATTAGTAACTATTAGTTGTACTGGTAGTGTTCTTATTAGCATCATTGTTAGTCTGACTCTTCCTCTTAGTATTAACAATCGTCGGATCCTCATTGCTAGTATTAAAAATATGTTTAGTACTGTGCTCGTTCGTCTCCTTATCAATAGCCTTCTCAATCTTAGTAATAATACTATTTCGGCTCGAGGAGGCTCCAGGGCATGAGGAGGATCAGAAGAATCACGACGAGGAGGGGGGGGAATACTCTAAGACAGGTACGACGTGGGTGATTTGGGGCTGGGTCCCTTGCAAGGAGGGGACATGCCAGGGCCAGTGCAAACAGTGAACAGAGGAGACGATGGCGCTTCTCCAATTGCTAAGCATTACTTTACCGCGTGCATGAACTTTGTATGTGGCAGACTCCGCGTATGCGATGCGGGCGAAAGTTCACAGGCTGGCCACAAAAGTACGCCTTCGGAAGCGTATCATAACGATTGAGGGTTGCGCCTGTGAAGCGAGAACGGAGGTTGAGGGTTGCAAGCTTTGAAGATCGAGAGCCATATGTCAGCCGAGAAGACAGTCAGTCAGAAAGTCGAGTCAGCGGCTTATCTTCGCGTCGAGTCGAGTCATGGAGTCGAGTCGAGTCAAGAAGTCGAGTCGCTGCCTTCGCGCCCTCGCGCCCTGCGAGGCGCGACGCGCGGCTGTCTTCGCGCCCTCGCGCCGCCGCCCAGGGGCAGGGCGCCTCTCTCCGACCCCGGCCGCGGTGCGCGAGGCAGGGCCGTCTTGGCGCCCCGGGGGCCGAGGCCCTCCCAGATCCCGGATGGGATCCGAGGAGGACGGGGTCGGTCGGAGGATCGCGCCGCCGCCCAGGAGAAGGGCGCCTCTCCGACCCCGGCCGCGGTGCGCGAGGCAGGGCCGTCTTGGCGCCCCTGGGGGCAGAGGCCCTCCCAGATCCCGGGTGGGATCCGAGGAGGACGGGGTCGGTCGGAGGATCGCGCCGCATCGGCGATGCATCGGCGACGGTGGCGAGGCATCGGCGCCATCGGCGTGGAGAAAATCGGGCTCCACATCGAGCCGCATCGCCGATGCATCGCCGATGCGGCGCGATCCTCCGACCTCATCTACTCCGACCCCATCTAGGAGGCCTGGGCCCACGCCACGAAACTATACACGCAGACACCCTCCGACGAATTGTGCGGGCGGCGGTGTAGAAAGTCGCTGGCTCCCGGTGTATCCTCCCCTGAGGCCGAGGAGCAATCCCATTGTAGGGTGCATGAGTATTTGGTGTCCGTTCCATGGGAGTCTGCGTGGCCCCCAGCGCTGTCCAATTTGGGCCTGATTTGGACCGGATCTGGAACAACTTTGGACCGGATTCGGACCAGATCTGGACTGGACCGGCGGGGACCTGGAGAACGAGGAGGGGGAGGGGGGGCAGGAGGGCAGAGGAGGAGCAGGAGCATGGGCCAGCTGCGGCCCCCTCGCGGTCCAAAAATGCAGGAAAGGCGGATTGCAGCGTCGCCGCCCAAGGCTCCCGGGAACCTTGTGTGGCGGGCACCGGAGGGCAGGGGCAGCGCGCCCCATTGATGGCACCCCCGCCCTCCTCTGGAGTCCCGAAGCGGTGCGGTGACGGACATTGGGCGCCCGAGTTATCCGGGGTGACTCGGGTCCGGGGTAACTCGGGTTTGGAGTCCCGAAGAGCGAACCCGAGTTAGCCCTGACCCGAGCTACCCCTGATGATTCGGGGCTCTGAGGACAGTGCGGTGACCTCGAAATCCCCCAAGACCTCACCGCACGGTCCGTCCACGCACGGTCTTGCGACCTCGGATGCCCCAGCCGCCCGAGACGTGCTCGGAGAACGACCCGAGTCCCGAAGCTGTGCGGTGACCCCGAATCCCCACCGACTCACCACACGGTGTGGTCACCACCCCGTTTGGGGCCCCCCGAGCCCTCGCCTGCAAGGGTGGGACCAGGGAGGGGGAGAAGCGAGGCGCGTCGATGATGAGATGGGGAGGGCTGCCCTCGGTTGGAGGCGACCGGGGGGTCTGAACTGGATAGGCCCCGAGAAAATCTGTCAAGAGGAGGGACGAGGCCAAATCTGCTCAAAATCGGTCCCCGGCACCCTCCCTGTGTCCATCTGGTGCAATGCTTCACCTCAGATCCGTTTTTGACGATCCCGGGCCCGAAAACGGCCCCCAGAGGCCGAAAAAGGAAAAAACAAAACAAACAAAGAACAAGAAAACTGACCGAACCCAGCACCTCGAAACTCGCCCTCCCTTTCCTGCCGGCTGGAACCAGTGCTGGACCACCCCAGACACCGACCGGGCTCCAAGCCTTCAGCGACCAGTTCACCATGGTCGGATCCTCGAAAGTGCCCACCACGCCAGCGATCTCTCCACTCTCAGACCTGGCGAGGCGCGCGCGCGCGGGGAGGGCGCGGGGGACCGTGCTCGATGGCTGCGCAGGGGGCAGTCATAGGGGATCTCCGAACTGTCCAGGGCCGGTATGGGTGCACATTGGATTGTTCCCGCCCAGAAGACCCCCGAGTATGAAATCTGCGAGCTTCCCAACTGATTGGAGGGATCCCACCAGACTCGCACAGGCCGACGCGAAGAAGAATAAGTACAATACTAAACGTTATAGCAAGAGTACTACTGATAATACTACTACTAACAAGACTATTAATAACAAAAACAGTCATACATATTATGATTATAGTACGACTGAATACAACTGGTTTTAATGACATCAGCAACAACAACAACAACAACAACAACAACAACAACAACAACAACAACAATCATTTTACCCGAACGCGTGGTGTTCTCCCCAGTGCCAGGGTTTTCATACGACACCAGGCAATACCCCCACTTCGTGGGGGGGCATTACAAGCTCTACCAAATATCCAAACGACTCTTCGCGACCACCCAAACCCAGCTTCCCGCCCTATGACGTTGGGACACTTCACTTCGTGGCGTGCGGACGACCGTGGCTACTACACTGGCGTGGGGTACACACCCACAGAACTTAAGAACCCAATGGTTTTTGGAGATTTCGGCGTGCGCGCGCGAAGAAAAAACGAATGTGTCCCGCATGGTATTATTTGACAGGGATGATGGCCCTGGCAGGTGCGCAACCGTTGTCGCAGAAGTTCGAAAAAGTTGCTCGCAAAAGCCCGTTTGACAGAAATGTTTAAAAAGTGTTGGTTTTCCTACGAATCCGCAAGAGCGCGCGGGATGAGATTTTGACATTTTTTTGTTGAAAAACCATTGGTTTTTTGATGTTTTTATGTTAAAATCGCTCCGAACACTAAGCTTTTGGAAGGATTTCGTCTTGCGCGCGCGAATGTCCACTTTACCTTATTTTTTGCAAGGGATTCTTGAAATTTGATTATATTAGAACAAGAAATGTCATTTTATAGTGTTTTTTGCAAGGGAAAGCGGGGGGGAACAAAACAACCGGATCTTGATCAACTCGAATTACCTGAGGCTTCCTCACGAAAATGATGAAAATGTAGCTGCGGCCTAGGCGGCGCAGGGGGGGCGCGCACCAGGGGGCCCAACAATAATTATTCTTTAGAATTAATCATGTTCAACAACAACAACAACAACAACGACGACGACGACGACGACGACGACGACGACGACGACGACGACGACGACAACAACAACAACAACAACAACAACAACAACAACAACAACAACAACAACAACAGCAGCAACAGCGGAAATAAAAATAACAACACTACTTATACCAATGCTACCAATGAAATAAGAAGGAGAAGGAGGAGGAGGAGGAGGAGGAGGAGGACGGAAGGAGAAAGCGAGAGAGGAGGAACACTACGATGTATGGGTCCGCATGTCCGGATAGCCCAGGGCGGATGGCCAGGAGCTGGTCATCAGAGCAATGCGCAATAACATCTAAAACAATCCGGCCTTTGTCCCGACGGCCGACTGACCAGCGCTGGCTGACACAGGTCAGAGCCGCAAGAGCGCGCGACTGATAACGTAAGTTGGGAAAGAGTTGGCACTCTAAGACTACAGCTCAAGAGCATCGACGAGCCATGCTGGTCCGCGGACTGTCCCAAGGAGCATTCCCAGATCGCATGACATTGCGACCTGTTTGAGGCTACCTTGCGCGGGAGGGGGGGGGGACAGGCTTTACCAGGAGGCACCAGCAGGGTGAGCCACAGCGGCACGGCTGGCACGTGCCACGGCTTGACCTGGGAGGTATACCTCTCAAGTGCTGACATCAGGCGCCAAGACTTGCGGTACCAGAAGTGTAAGACGAAGCCAGCACGAGGAGAACATCGGACGAATAAGGAATCTCTGAGATACGGCGGCTCTGGAGGATGTCTCGGGCGCGAAACGCTCTGGGAGCGTTCTGGCGCGCTGGAACGGATTTGTCCTCGTCCTATCCCCTTCCAAAGATACCTGGCAAGCCGGGGAGGGAGCCAGCCTCCGAAGACAGCAACGCCGGTCGTGGGGAGGGGACGACCGCAGGGAGGAGGCGGAGACGCATGAGGGCGGGGAGGGGCGCGGGATACAGGGAGGAGGAAGGGACACGGAGGAGGAGGAGGAGGAGGAGGAGGAGGAGGAGGAGGAAGAGGAGGAGGAGGAGGAGACGACGAGAAAAGGAGGAGAGGAGGGGGGAGGAGGGGGAGGAGGAGGAGAGGAGAAGGGGCAGGAGGGGGGGAGGAAGGAGAGGAAGAGAGGAGGAGGAGGGGGAGGAGGAGGAGGAGGAGGAGGAGGAGGAGGAGGAGGAGGAGGAGGAGAGGGGGAGGAGGAGGAGGAGGAGGGGGAGGAGGAGAAGAAGGGGGAGGAGGAGGAGAGGGGGAGGAGGAGGAGGGGGAGGAGGAGGGGGAGGAGGAGGGGGGGGCGCCGAGGAAGGCCAGAGCCCTCGTGGGAGAGCGGCGCCCCCCGCGACCGCCACGGCGAGACGCCGAAGAGCAGCGTGCCGGACCTTGGCCGAGGTCCGCGGGCCGGGGGGGCCGCTGCGCCCGCTTCCCCGCCTGTGCCGCCCCCGACTTTCCTGCGCCCTGCCTCCCTCTCTGTCTCTCCCTCGCTCCCTCCCTCCCCTGCCATCTCTCCTGCACTCTCTCCTCCCTGCTTTTCTGTTCTCTCTCTCTCTCTCTCTTCTTCACTCTCTTCTCTCTTCTGCCCTCTCTCCTGCACTCTCTCCTCTCTTCTCTTCTGTTCTCTCTCGCACCCCAGGGCGCGGCCACAGCGGGTCAGGGCCCGCCACGGACGCGCGCACGCACTCGCGAGGCATGCCGCCCTCACGGCGACTGGCCTGGCGTCAGGAGGGCCCGCCCCTCTTTTTTTTTTCTCTCTCTCTCTCTCTCTCTCTCTCGGTCTCTCTATCTACCCCTCCCTCCCCGCCCCTCCCACCTTGCCCACCTCACTGTCCATCCCTCGCACCCCCGCCCGCCCAATCTGGAGGAGGAAGGGGAGGGAGGAGGGAGGGACCGAGAGGGGCGGGGAGGGACGGGGAGGAGGGATGCGGACGTGCGCCGTGGGGCTTCTTGGCCAGGTCGGGCCAAGGAGGGGCGCTCGCTCGCTCTCCCTCCGCCCCCATCGCCGCGCCTGCCCTGCCCATCCTCTCCGCCCGAGGACTCCTCCCTACCTCATTCCTCTCCCCCTCCTCTGCGTCCTCTCCCCCCCCCTCCCCCCCCCCCAACCACCCACCTCCGCGAACGTGCCCATCGGGCCAGACGGTCGCGCTGCAATCTACCTACACCGCGAGGAGCGATGCGCTGCTGGTCCCGCCCCCCGCCGCACAGACACGCACGGCGTCCTGCAGCAGGGGACGGTGGGGGACAGGCCTGGTCTTCCACGGGCTCGTTCGCGGGCGCTTCACGGACCGCAGTGGCCAACGCCTGGTCAGCGCGCATGCTCCCAAAGGAACCTTGGACGGCAATGTCGTTTCTGCGGCACGCCGCGTCCCCACGCCAACAGTCCGATCAGCGGCAGTCAGGCCCAGGGAAGCCCCTGCGCTTTTGCCGGGATTCAGGCGTGACGTGTTTCTTCGAGTGTTTCGCACCTGGGCTTGTGGAATAGTGGCTTCCTTGGCCCAGGAAAGAGACCTGGTGGCAATGCAGATCCCTTCGCATCGCAAACTATTGTGCCAGGACTCTTTGCGGCGAAGTCGACTGCAGATCATGTCGCGGGTCACTCTCCTTCGGAAGTTAAGGTGCCCTACCGGGCGTGGGCCTCTGAGAAACTTGCTGACGCCATGGCTTGGCGGTATCAGGAGCATCTCTTGGCTGTCATGTCCATGTTCCATGTCCGATGCAATCGAGAAAGAGGTACCCCAGCCCTCCAGGCCTCGAGCTGTCCGTGTGAGGATGACTGCGAGTCAGAAACTTGTTCGGGCGGCGGGCAGGACCCAGCATTCGTGCCTCATCCTGTGTGGTGGTTTGGCGCAGTGCTCGGCCTGTGGCTGCAAGGCAGAGGCCCACCAGGCGAGGCAGTTTCTCGAGACTCAGAGCCATAAGACGAAGTGGACGGGGACCATCTTTAAGCCCTTCGCCTCGGTCTGTATCAGGAACAGGTTTGTTCCTTCCTCACACCAGGCCGCGTTTCGCCCTGACCTTGACATGCTCTGGTGCCTCTGTTGTGGCGCTTACAGCGCCCATCACTTTGATGGTTCTCGCCGAGAAGGAAATGCACTTCACGGATCAATCCTGTGTCAAAGGGCAGTGCGCGGAGGGCGTCACTCCATCCTCATGCTGCGATCACTTTGTGGACCTGGCTACGCCATGCTCAGGACAGGTGAATCGTGCAGGGGGCCCAGAGTTTGGCCCGTCGTGCGAGAGGTTTGTTGCCAGGGTCGTATATCTGGGGCAGACAGAGGAGGGAGATAGGAGAGAGGACGGAGAGGGCGAGAGCGGAGAGCGCCGCGCCCGCCCGCCCCGCAGCGAACGCCTGAACGTCATTCTCGGGCCCGCCGCTACTTCCCTCCCCCCCGCCCCAGGCCCGTCCAACCGCGATGAGAGCCAGACCAGGTGGCGTAGGCGGTGGATCCTCGAGAGGTCCAGTGAGCTTCACTGGCTTGGCCACTGTTAACATTGTGATCGTTGAGATCGATCGCCATACACTCCCTCCCTCTCCCCCCTCTTCGTCCTCCTCCTCCTCCTCCTCCTCCTCCTACTACTCCTCCTCCTCTTCCTCTTTCTCCAGCCCCACCTTTCCCCGCAATATGTTGCTCCCTGATTCATGCCGATTTCCGAGCGTGCACGCACTTGTTGTAACCTCGGCTCTGTGCTTCACAGTCGAGGGGCGGGCGCCCTCGGGAGGGAGGCGGGGGAAAGATGCAAGAGAGGGAAAGCACTGCGGGGATGGCAATTGTAAGTATCACGGCCAAACGTGCGTGTTGCTGTGCACTTGGCATGTGGCGTGAAGGACTCACGGAGCATGGGAGCATATGCGATTCGGTGAGCGGCGCGTGCCACGAGATGTAGCAGAATGTAGTTGTAAATATTGAATATGGCATGTCAAACAGTGTGCACCACGCAGAGTAGCATGATGTGTGTGGAAGATACTTCAGTATTCTCTGATGGTGCGTCGGAAATGTACGCACACAGACACACACACACACATTGCATGCCATCTTTGAGAAGAGGAGAGGATACGTGTGTGGTCTTCGGCAGTAGTTTGTTAGGGAGGAGAGTGTTTGGTATTTGCCATGGAGATCATGCATTTCACTTGATTACATACGAAGTGTTCTTGCTAGGGCGCGATAGTGTTAACACTTGACCCGCGTCCTAAACGACAGCCGAGACTATCCTCCTCTGCCTCATCCTCCCGCCAACCCTCCCTCCCTCGCTCGCCATTCCCTGAAATCCGACGTTGAGTAAAAATTGAAATCACGACGGGAGCTCTGGACCCCCTCTTTCTGCTGGATCTAGATGTGAGGGCCGCGGGGCCCGAAACCGAGGCGAAGACGCCCAAGGAAGGAAAAACGCAACGCCCAAATCTCGGAGCGTCCCTTCTCCGCCCACCCTCCCCTCACATCCACCCGCCCCGGGCGCAATTCTTCCTCCCGGTCCCATTCTGTGCTGGTCCGGGGGCGCGATCAACGGCCCCCGAGGGCCGAACTCTGAAAACCAGGCCGGGACCGGAAAAATCCGCCGACCCTGTCGGCGTGTGTGAGAGGCTTCTCCGTTCGCGTCGTTCTTTCTTTCCTGCTCGGCTTTCTCTAGCCGCATCCAGCTTCCACTCGCCGTTCTCCCGCTCTCTTTCTTGCACATGCCGTGCCAAGCAATTGATTGTCAATACTTCGAAGGGAAGTCCCTTCCCTTTTCCCTTGCCCGGTGCGGGGGGGGGAGGGGGGCCGGACCCGATAGGGTTCCGGGGTGTCCCGGGGGGGACCTGGGGGCCCCCCCACCAGATCCGACTCCCCCGGCAGCCTTCGAGAAAGCACGGAGGGCGTCGCGAGGGGGTTCTCGTCCTCATCCTCCTCCCCTTCCCCTCATCCTCCTCCTCCTCCTCCTCCTCGTTCGTTCGTTCGTGGCATTAGGGCGGATGGTCGAAGCCCCGACAAGGAACTTGGCGAGATGTAGCGGGATGGAGACGGCGGCGACGAGGTTCCCCCAACCCCAGAGCCACACAGAGAGGGCAACCACCAAGCCCAGGCACCCCCCCCCAAGAGAGGGGACGCAAAGGAGGAAGAGAGAAGAAGAGGAGGAGGGCCCTCAGGGGGGGAGCGTGGGCTAAGGGTCCCCCCTGTCCAAAGAACACGAGCCGAGCCCGGCGAGGCGACGAGGCATCTCAAGCCGAGTCCAGCATGCCAAACTCTTCAGTGACTGCAACACTAAACTATACAGGGCGCAGTCGAAAGCTCACTCTGCGATCATGTCGGGGCCCAGGATACTTGTATTTTCCAAGAGCCTGCAAGATGATGGCAAGTGACGAATCCCAGCCCCTTTACACGAGTGACGAATTTGGGTAAGAAATAAGCCAGCACTTCTGGAAAAGGAATCGGCTCCACAGCGGAATATCCCATCCCCTGCGTCGCAATGGCCCAGTCTGTTCCTGATACGCCTCTTCCCCAAGACTCCGCGTAGTACTGTGAGCCGACAAGGGAACGAGTAGGGAATTCTGGTACTGCTCTGGACAGCACTTCGAAAGAAACTGTTGCCTGACAGCGCTGCTGCTCAGACTCGTAATCGTCCCAGATGTTTTGCTGGCCCATCGTTGTGGCAG
The DNA here is from genome assembly GCA_963575745.1 of Prorocentrum cordatum. NCBI lineage: Eukaryota > Dinophyceae > Prorocentrales > Prorocentraceae > Prorocentrum > Prorocentrum cordatum. Next base: position 661,902 of record CAUYUJ010013002.1, on the reverse strand, counting down.
CAGGCACCGGAGAAGAGACACCGCTAGCACTGATGCTCTCGTCGTCAGCATACGGCTCGCTACGCTGTTCCAGCATATCTAAGCTCAGGCCGGGCACCACATGACACCTTTCCGTTCGAAATGCTGCATGCGCACTTCCAGCCATAACTTCTTTCCCACAAGCAGCCTTCCGCCCATCGCTTATGCCCAGCAGGGCCGAGGTTGCATCAAGCTTGGCCTCCAAGCGCGCCAGGACGTCAACGATATTTGGGGTACCATGGAGCTGGCAACCAACATCATTACTTTCATGATGGGCTCCTGCAAGAGCCGGACCAGAAAACGGACGCAACCAAAAGCAGATTTCAGTAACTCCCGAAGAATGCTTATGCCCTCTATCAACGACAGCGTGCGATTGAAATAGGCGACGAAGGAAATCCAACTGCTGATTGATATGAGCACGAAATGGATTAGATATAGCGTCTGCGCCAGAAGCATGCAACATGAACTTATATTTGAGCTTGGCCGGGTCGCGCGCCTGGCTGATGCACACATGAGCCAGCCGACCCGCATCAATCTGCC
>CAUYUJ010013002.1:556344-658844 GCA_963575745.1 Prorocentrum cordatum | reverse complement strand
AACATGCAGGGACCCATGACGCCCGCCGACAGGATTTGTTCAATGCGCGGCCCCAGAAGCCTCGACCACTTCCCTTGGGCCAGTTCCTCGCCCCGGATCCATTTTTGGTGTCCCTGGGACGGGACGGGACTGGCGCCGACACCGCTCCACGCGCATGCGGGGAGCGCCTACTGCGCAGGACGGGGGTGGGGCCATAGCCCTTCAAAGTGCATCTACTCAACCTATCGTCGTCGAGGACAGTGCGGGCGTCGCTTCGCAATATCACTCGTGATTTCTAGATCCCAGGAGAAAGCTTTGTATGTCCACTTATGCCCATGAAGACTTTTGGTGGCCCCCGAGGGCTGAAACCGACGAAGATCCGTCTGCTGCACGGTGGCCAGGCTGGGTGGCAACGTCCAAGCCCTACCCCTATCAGCTATCGACGCTCCTGAATCGATGGGAGGCGGGGGCATGGTTCGGAGTTCGCCACGTATGCCACGAATTTCGAGCCCTACCCCTGGCCGAGTTGATAGAGTCCCCCTATATGAGGTCCTAGTAGATGGGGTCGGAGGATCGCGCCGCATCGCCGATGCATCGGCGATGTACCGGCGACGTCGGCGATGCATCGGCGACGCCAGCGTGGAGAAAATCGGGCTCCGTATCGAGCCGCATCGCCGATGCGGCGCGATCATCCGACCTCATCTACTCGGAACCCCCTTTGGGAGGCCCACGATCCATCATCATCACCTGCATCATCATCGTCATCATCATCATCATCAGCAGCAGCATCAGCATTAGCATCAGCATCATAATCATCATCATCATCATCATCATCATCATCATCATCATCAACATCATCATCATCATCATCATCATCATCATCATCATCAACATCATCACCATCAGCATCAGCCGCAATTTCGGCATCACCATGGGCATGAGCAGCAGCCTCCTCCTCCTCCTCCTCCTCCTCAGCAGCAGCAGCAGCAACAGCAGCCGCAGCATGATCCGCATCTGCATCGTCATCATCATCATCATCATCATCATCATCATCATCATCATCATCATCATCATCATTATCATCATCAGCATCATCAGCATCATCAGCATCATCATCATCATCATCATCATCATCATCATCATCATCATTAGCAGCATCATCACCATCATCATCAGCATCAGCAGCATCGTCATCATCGTCATCACCATCATCAGCATCATCAACAGCTGCAGCAGCATCAGCATCATCATGAACATGAGCAACAGCCTGTTCATCATCACCACCATCATCATCATCATCATCATCATCAACATCATCATCATCATCATCATCATCATCATCATCATCATCATCATCACCATCATCACCATCAGCATCAGCCGCAATTTCGGCATCACCATGGGCATGAGCAGCAGCCTCCTCCTCCTCCTCCTCCTCCTCCTCCTCAGCAGCAGCAGCATCATCATCATAATCAGCAGCAGCATCATCCGTATCAGCATCGTCATCATCCTCAGCATCAGCATCAGCATCATAGCTACATCAGCAGCAACAGCAGCATCATCATGAGCATGAGCAACAGCCTCATCACCATCAGTCACAGCATCATCCGTATCAACATCCTCATCATCATCTGCATGAGCATCAGCATTGTCATCATCACCCTCATCATCATCGGCATCAGCAGCATCATCCGCATCACCATTAGCATGAGCAACAGCCCCATCGTCACCATCAGCAGCAGCAACAGCATCATCCGTATCAGCATCGTCATCATCAGCATCAGCATCAGCATCAGCATCATCAGCATCAACATCATCACCATCAGCATCATCATCATCAGCAGCAGCATCATCATCGTCAACATAATCATCATCATCAGCAGCAGCATCATCATCAGCATCATCTGGGCACGAGCCACATTCCAGCAGCGCGACCGAGTCACCGCAGGCAGTGCAGCGACGGCGGGTGCGAGTCGCCGCTGAGGCGCCCAGGGGTGGGCAGCTGGCTCGCGGGCTCACGGTTGGAGCATGCGACTGCTGGGGCCTCTTTGACTATCTCTTTGCAACCCGCTCTCCTTGTGTCCGCGGGCAGGTGCCATGAAATGGCACACGAGCTCGGAGCAGGTGTACTACTACCTGGAACGAGGGTTCGAAGCTGGGCAGGTCGACAGTATCAGGTGGAGACGCTGGGGGGTGGGTACTCGGCGGTGCACTTCGGCTGGGCACCGTCAGCATGGAGGAACAAAATGGCTGGTTGCAGCCTCATCGTCAAACGTCGTCTGCGCTTGAAGGACGTGGTCGACATATTTGCAGCGTATACAAGGTCGCGATGGAAGTCCAAAGGTGAAGAGTGGCAAGTTTGACATCGTGCCAGCAGTGGGCTACCCTCCACCTAAAGGGGCTATCCGGAAGGCCGCAGTACAGCAAACTGCTGTCAGAACGACGCACTCGTGGATCGACTCGGTGGCGGAGAACACGGAGATGCGCTCGCTGCTCGCTGCCGGCATGGACTTTAGTAGCGGCTGCGGCGCAAGGAGTGATGGTGTGCCTGTGGCGGGAAAGCGTGCAGGGTGACCCTCAGGGGAGACGCCAGTCCTCGTCGGGGGATCCGGCGGGGAAATTGTGCCTCACGCGCTCTCCGTGTTCGCCGGGCACATGGTGGCCCGAGGGTGGGCCCGCCTGCTTCAGGACAAGCGGGGACAAGAGCCCGGTGAATGAGATCCTCGCGTGCAAGATGAGCTGCTGCCATGGCCGATGGCTCCAGCTCATACCAGATCGACGCCCTCGAGATCGTTTGCCGCTGTTGCTCGTGCTGGACTACATTCTCGGGATGCAGGACGGCCAGAAGAGCGACAACATCAACTGGGACTTGCAGCGCCCCTCTGAAGCACTACAGACTGGAAGCGGGAGGGAAGATGTTTTACCACGTCTTGAGGAGCTTGCAGCTCAGGCGGAGGAGCTCGTTCCACTTGGCGAAGAGCCTTGTGTTGATGGTCGTTGGCGCCCGACGGTGAAGCTGACGCAACAAGTGGGACATGAGTTGTTCAAACGCCAACCGCCTGAGCGACAAATAAAGCTGATGCTAGATTGCTGGTCGAGAGGCGCCGCACAGTGGCCTTGCGAGCAAAGTAGAGAGAGAGAGAGAAAGAGAGAGAGAGAGAGATAAATTGGCTGAGTTGAGTTCGTGTTCGTATGAGCCGGAGGGCGAGGATCGGCAGCTTGAGGTGTTGAAGGAGCTCCCGAGATAGATCAGGAGGTGGGCTAGACAGCGTCGTGCTGAACGTCGTGCTTCGCTGGAGACGGACTTGGCGGCGGCGGAGCGGAAGGGCCACATGTTCGGGCAGCATCGCGTTGCCCATCTATCTGATTGACGAGCTCGGGGTGCGCGCCGCCAAGAGTATTGTACAGCACCGGAGTCTCGACCGTCGGCCACTGCTGTGACAGAGCACATGGCCAAGCCGACTTCAGAAAGCGGCATGTCGGCCATACGAGTCGATCGCACGGAGCTTGAAGGACGACGTGGCACGCTGGCCCCCCCTCTCTACTAACAAGATGCGACTATCTCACGGAACTTGTTGAACGTGATCTACGACAAACGGTCTGGGCCATGCGGAAGAGTGGCAAGCGGCGTGGGTGTGTGCAGTAGAGTGTACCGGTGGAGCTGTTATTGTCATGTCTGGAACCAGGCCATTGGTCGTCAGTCAGAAGGCCACCACGAGGACTGGGAAGCGAACCTCTGGAGGGCATCGCTGGTCGGTGCCGCGGCTGCAAGGACGAGGTGCACGAGGTTCTGCTACACACGAGGAGGGCGGAGAGGGCGCCTGCTGCTGCACATTGGTCCATCGGCTTCCAGCTGAACATGCACAACGCGAAGAATGGCGTCGACGGCAAGCCCATCATTCACCTGGTGTGCACTTTCTGGATATTCTACTTCGGCGGCCTGATGAGAAGCCACACTGCCACGAGCTCCAGACGCACTTCGACCCTTCCTGCCAGTGCTAACTAGCACATCGCAGGAGGGAGGACGCGATGCTGGTGACTCGCTGTGATAGCTATGCGTTACGACAGCAGGGTAAACGGAGCTTGTATGAGTTGCTCGACATGTCGAACGCCTTCGCGTGCACGCCGCTCGAGTAGCTGGACAAGGCGGTCGAGGAGACAGCAGAGCCTGTGAATTGGGAGCTGCTGCATGATCGAGTGCATCATTTCGTGGCGGAGATGGAGGCGAGTGGCGAGATCTTACACTTCGCTGTGGGTCGCGGAGGTCTGATGCGCACATGCGAGGCGCCGACGGAGTTCACTGATGCGTTCAAGGGGCCCGTGCAACGCTGGCACGAGGAGCGCGTGGGACAGGCCGCGCTGCTAGAGTCTAAGACGCCCATGCTGGATCTGCCCGCGGGCTGCGCGGTGGTGCAGTTTGCCGACGACCTCGACACAGCGCCACGTCGTACACCCGGAGTCGGCCGAGGAGGTGCACGAGGTCATCGGGCGGATCCCGGATATTCTCGTGCGCGAGCTGGACCAAGGGGGGCTCCAAGCAGAACGTCGGCAAGCGCGAACCCGTGACGGAGCTGAGGCCCAAGGAGAGCCGCAGGCGCAAAGAGCTCGCACCTTCCGATGGCGGACGGATGCTGCCGCACGCGAGGCACCCTGGCGGGCGCGAGGTGTGGAGCGGCACCGTTGGGTACTCCAGATTTCGCAATAAAGGGAGGGGGGTCTCATTTCGGGGGGGGGTCTCTTCCAGGCCATCTTGGAGGGCCTGGGGGGGTCTGGGGACGATGTTTTTGGAGGGTTCTCCCACGGGGGAGGTCTGAAATGGCTTGTCTTGGAGGGTCCAGACCCCCTCCCTTTTATTACGAAATCTGGAGTACCGCATCGACGCGCTCATCAAGAGATGGCTCGACATGGGCAAGTTCTGGTTCACCAAGGCGCCAGGAAAACCTTCGCAGGCAGCTGCTTCTGGAAACGATGGTGGCGGCGGCGGTGTCGGGCATGTGCAGCTACGCACTTGCGGCAGCGGAGCTCCACAGGCTGGACGTCCCGATCTGCAAGAAGCTTCGCGTTCTGGAGAGGGGGGCTCAGAGGGAGAACGAGGCGCACGTCAAGGTCATCACGAACGAGGAGCTGACGCTGCGCTGGGGGGTGGTGCCTGCTCGCGCTACTCTTGCGATGCAGTGGGCTCGGTGGCTGCAGTATCTGGTGAAGCACGCAGTGGCAGATCAGCAGGTGATCGCGGTGCTGTGGGGCTCACTCGAGGGCGCGCCCCCACCCATCGATGAAGACGGGAAGCTGACGGTGGTGGCGAGCCCCTTCGCGAGGCAGTTCACGAGAGACCTCATGCTCCTGGAGGGCATCAGCGGCACCGAGGAGTTCTTCGAGTAGGCTATTGTGGATCGCGCGTGGCAGGCGCTATGGTCCAGTGGACACGTGTCAGAAGCGTGCCTCAAAGTGGATGCGAGGCTCATCGAAGTGTCTCGCATCTGGGAATTCCTGTGGGACAAGGTGGAGGCGAAGCCGAAGGAGACGGAGGAGCAGGGCGAGTTCGAGTGGGAACTGACGGACTCCATGGGCTCAAGGTGCGGCCTGTGCCTCGACTCGTTTCAGAAGCTGGTGACGCACACGACGAAGACCCAAGGAGGGTCTCACGGCGCCCTGTGCCCGTTGCGCTGTGTGTCTGCCAATCCATGCGTTAAATGTCTGTCTGTGTTCTTCCCGCGATGGGGCGCGGCAACATGTGCAAGTACCGTGGTCAGTGGGGCGCTGCAAACCAATCGGAGGGCGGCAGGCCTGGGAGCTTCATGAGCCATCATCATTTGTCTGTGCAGTACGCGGGCTCGAGCAGGATCCCTTCTAGCTGAACACATTCCGAGGCCCGCGCCGCGCATTGTCGAAGGTCGGCGCCATGCCAGCAACACTGCCATCCGCCGCTGGAGGAGGGGCTCGAGATAGTCAACTCAAACGAGCTCGCACCGAGGGGGCCGCGTCGAATAGACAAGCGCGTCCCGCGACTCGCAAAAGACCTTCTCGCAAATGGCCTGGATCCGCAGGGGGAGATTTACGATACATGGCATCGAGGCAAACCTGTCTTTCGGACGTTTGCGAGTGGGCACTTTGCGAGTTGTGGACCGCACTCGGTCATCGAAGGCCGAGAAGGCTCAAAGGCGTCACCGACAAAGGCTTCGGGTGGTTCCTCGCGCCCGAGACACAGCAGCTCCTGAGGTGCGCGCAGCAGACTCGGGAGGTGGGCGGGTGCCTCTTCGACACTTATATGTGCAAATCGTCGGCGTCGGATATCACGAAGTTGTCGCAGCAGACGCACAACTAATCAGAGGCGGTGGAGGCGGACGGGAAAGGCCACTCGCACGGCGCTGCATACAGGGGTTCGGGGGGTTGATCGGGACGCTGAAGGAGCGGGGCCGCGCGGTGGGCAGCCAGAAGGCCAAGTGCATCGTGATGATCTACCAGTGGCTGGACGAACACAACCAGGAGGAGATGTTAGTCATACAGATGCGCCACGTGGACAAGACCTGCGACGAAGATCAGGGGAGGATTACGTTCGTGATGCGCAACGAGGGGTGGAGGACGGCGGTGATCGGAGCGTGTGTCCAAGTTGGGATATCGAGGAAGCAGGACGAAGCGCCTGCGAGCTTTCTCGAGCGCGAGTTTCAGGATTGTCTAGGCAATCGCGTGTGCAAGTAGCTTGGGCTGACTCGAGGTCCCCTGCCATTTTCCCTTCTCATTGACCTCGTCCTCCACGCCGTCCTCCCGAGGCGTCTCCCGTGCCTGACCAACACTCAGAAGGACATCGAGGCCCTGCTTTTGTCTATGGGGATCGAGCGCGGCAGCGCCCGCTGGACCATGCTTACTTCTGTTGCGAGGATGCGTGACCGTCTGCGTGCCGGGTGAGACCTGCAGAGTCTCCAGCTGGCCGTGGGGTATATAGTGACGCCCCGAGGTACGGCCACTTCGCCCGGTTTCACTGCTGGACGCCTCGGTTTAGAAAGCCGCATCTAAAGTTTGTTCGAGGATCAGGTGTCCCAGGAAGGACCAGAATGGCCCTCTCTTTTCAGCTTCTCTGATTGTGAAACTTGGCTGGAGCATTACAGGAGAAAAAGCTCCATCAGCACAGCAACGACGAGATAGGGGTCGATGGCACTGAATAGACAACATCATCAGCAGCATCAGCAGCAGCAGCAGCATCATCACCACCGCCATCAGCATCATCACCAGCATCATCACCAGCATCATCATCAGCATCATGATCATGATCATCATCATCATCATCATCATCATCATCATCATCACCATCATCATCATCATCAGCCTCATCATCATCATCATTATCATCACCATCACCATCACCATCAGCATCATCATCATCATCATCATCATCATCATCATCATCATCTGCATCATCATCATCATCATCATCAGCATCATCATCATCATCATCAGCATCAGCATCAGCATCATCATCATCATCATCATCATCATCAGCATCAGCATCATCTGCATCAGCATCAGCCTCATCATCATCATCATCATCATCATCATCAGCATCATCGTCGTCAGAATCATCATCATCAGCATCAGCAGCAGCAGTATCAGCACCAGATGTTGGCCGGCGTTGCTATCAGGGTAGGCTGATATGGGGTAGGCTTCGGATACTCGCCGCCGACGGGTCCGGCCCAGACCGCCGGGCCGCGGGGCACCCCCGAGGCCCCGGGCGTCTGCCCTCGGTGCGCGATCTGCAGCTCCAGGCGCGGCAGCACCACGCCTCGGCGGCGGGCACGCACGCGTCGGGAACGTTTGCACAGCGGGTTTCGCGGCGGCAGCCCGGGCGACACGCTGTGCCCTGCGAGCGAACCCAGACCCCCTCTCGGCGGCGTGCGAGGGGGGGGCAGTGAAGAGGAGGAGGCCTTCTCCTGCTCAGAAGGTTCGAAGTCCCCTGGCCCTCTGAGAAGTTGTCCAAGCCTTCCCAAAAGACCGATCTCCTGAAATTCTCAGACGGCACGAGGGTTTCTGAAAGTCCCGCCGCCTTTTTTCGGCCTCCGGGTGGCCCTCACCAGGCCTCGGGACCGTCAAGAAGCGACCCAGGATGAGAAACGTCCCCGGGAAGGGGTCCAAACCTCTGGGGGCCCACGCCATGACAAATTCACGATCTCGGGGTTCTGGGGATAGTGGGGCGGCAGGCTGGGAGACGCTCGGGACGTTGACGCTTGGGGGCTGGGGCGTGGATCGCGTGCCGCGCCGAAGTGCGATGGGCCAGAACCGGCGACACACTACCCTTCGGTCGGAAGAAGAAGGTAGAAGCATGAAATAGGAAGGCGGTGAAAGTAGATTGGGGTTCCGTCCGCCCCCTGAAGAGGAAGGAAGAGGAGAAAACACTCGATCATTCAAGTAGGAAGGCGGCTAAAGTAGATGGGGATCTGGGGATTCGAAAATACCTACGTCAACGACCGACGGGTAAGCCAAAGTACCTCGGCGTGTGCGGTGCCCAGCGTGGTCCGAGCCCGGAGAAGTCCGATCGCCCTGCCCTCCCCCTCTCGTCGGAGGAGGGGGGCCCCGATCTCTGGCGATCTGGCGTTCTCAACTGGCGGTTCTGCCTCGGGTATGGCCTCTGGGGCCGGTGATCGGGCCCCCCGGTACGGTCAAGAATGGGCCGGGGACGAGAAGCAAACCAGCAGTCAGGAGCTCGACGGTCTGGTTTTTCTTATCAACCAGCGGTTCTGCCTCGCCCTGGGGCCGTCAAAAGTTGATCCGGGACGAGAAGCGAGCCTCGGGACAGCGGTCGGGACCTCGATGGGGCCGCGGATTGAAAAAAGAATCTCGGCGGACATGTGCGGGGGGGAACCCTCGGAGGAGGGGGAGGATGAGCTGACCTCCTCCTCACACCTCTTCCCTCGTTTCTGCCACGCCCCCCCCCCTTCTCTTCGTCGCCCCATCCACCCTCCCAACCTCATTTCCCCTCTGACTCATGCTCTCCCGCTCCTTTCATAAGTTGGTGGCCCCCAAACCAGGTGGGGAGACACCCGGTGGTGACCTGAAATCCCAAAAACGTGATTTCTAGGTTGGGGGACACAGGGTCACCACCGGGTTTCGCGATTCCCAGGACCACCCGCGCTCGAGACATCCTCGAAACACCACCCGAATTCCAAAACCCGGTGGTGACACCAATTCGCCCCAGACTCACCACCGGGTGTTCTCACCACCACGTTTTGGCCCCTGCGAATAAGGCCCAAAACTGGGCGAAAACGCCCGGTGTGAAAAAATTGCATCGCCCAGATCTGAGGGCTCATCATCCTCCCACCTCCTCCTCTGCTTCTTCCGCCTCCACCCCTTTCCTCCCACCTCCTCCTCCCACCTCCTCCTCCTCCTCCTCCTCCTCCTCCTCCTCCTCCTCCTCCTCCTCCCACCTCCTCCTCCTCCTCCTCCTTTTCCTCCTCCTCCCTCGGAAAATTGCATACTTTCGATGTGTGTGCGTGTCATCCTTGCGCAAGGACCATGCCAATCTTCTCTGCATCGTTCCAATGTTCACGGATGATCCGTGAAGAGAACCCTCATCCTCTCACCTCCTCCTCCTCCTCCTCCTCCTCCTCCTCCTCCACCACCACCTTGCTTCCTCGGGCAGTCCAACCCTCAGCTCGTCGCCGCCAGAGCGACCCTCAGCCTGCCAGCGGTCGCTGAGGGCGGGGATCGGGCCAGGGGGAGGAGGGACGACAGGCGGGAAGGACGGAGGGAATGAAGGGGCCCTGGGACACACAAATAATTACACACAAATAAAATACTCCCCATATTTTCCCATATTTTCTCGTTCTGTCTTCCCCCCCCCACTTCCCACAGTTTCACATATTTTCCGGGGAATCGACGATTAACTGTGTCTGTGTGTTTTTTCCCCCTCCTGAGGGAAGGAGGGAGGCGACGGACGAGCGCCCCTTGCAGAGAGGGGGCGGGGAAGACGTAGCGCCTCGGGCAGCCAGGGGGGCTCGGGGCCGCTCGGAGGCTGGGGCTGCTGCGAGGAGGAAGAGGACGAGGAGGAGGAGGAGGAGGAGGAGGAGGAGGAGGAGGAGGAGGAGGAGGAGGAGGAGGGAGGAGGGAGGAGGAGGAGGAGGAGGAGGAGGAGGAGGAGGAGGAGGAGGAGGAGGAGGAGGAGGGGGGTCCAAGGAAAGAAGGAAGAGAGCGAAGGAAGAGAAGAAAGGAGGATGAGGAGGAGAAGGAGCAGGAGGAGGGGGAGGAGGTTCCAAGGCCACCTAAGCCCCGGGCCATTGCACACCTGCTTCAACGCCGCTCGCACGGAGGCCTGGATGGCGCCGCGCGCGTTGCCGCCGGATCCAGACGGGTGCGCACAAGGCAGGGAGAGGGGAGGCGGAGGCAGAAGGGCTCACCCAAAGATCCGAGTCTCCGAAAAAAATTGAGCAACTGGGTTTTTACTGGTTTCGGCCTCTGGGGGCCCTCGCCGGGCCCCGGGACCGTCAAAAAAAAACTCCAGACGAAAGACCAGCCCTGGGGACGTTATCCAGACCTCAGGCGGTCCACGCTTCGGAAAAGTTGGAGTGCCTGATGTCCGGGAGGAGGGCTCAGGGCGCAGGCGAGGCTCCGAGGACAGGGGGCAGGAGAGGCTCAGGAGGCATGCGAGAGAACGCCTCCTCGAGCTCCTCTTCTTCAGCGAGAGGGGGACTGTGCAGTACCGTGAACCAGCTCGTGAGGCGTAGGCTTAGGCCGGGCATGTCCTCCTACAGGCGGATGTTGTAAGAACAAATAAAAGGTTGTCAAACGATCTACTTCAACAACTCAAAGCATCGTCTACAAATCGTCCCCTGACTGGTTCTTTACGTTTGAAGACTCCTCCTGTGGAGGGGCATGCCCGACTTGAGCGCACGCGGGGCTCGGGGCCGATGGGCGCAGTCCAGCCCAGCAGGCCAGAACTGGCCAGCCGACGGGGGCCGAGGCCGGGACGGGGCTCGATCAGGGGGTGCCCCCTCTGCAGGATGCGTGGCTCCACCCTGCCCCTCTGCCCGTGGTCGCGCCTGCCCCAGGACGGCGGCGGGAGGCGTAAGGCACGGTGATCAACCGCCGACGGAATCCAGGCTCCGCGCGCTTCAGACTGCGAAGCGATCGTCTGAGCGAATGTTACGCGTGCCCTGGCACTTGCACGAGGGAGCGGCGAGGGACAGGAGGAGTGGGGTTCTCTGGGGCCCTCCTGACGCCTCCTGGGGCCATCGTGGGCTCTCTTGCGGCTTTCTTGGAGCCTCGTAGGGACATCTCGGGACCCCTTCGGGCCTGGCGGGCCGTTCTGGAAAGCCGGGGGGCCGTCTGGGGACGCCTGGGGACATTTGGCACCGTCGTCGAGCCATCTTGCCGGTGCCTTGGAGACCAGATTGGCCCACCTGGGGGGCGCATGGGCTCCCAAGGAAGCTCCCAAGAGTCCCCAGGAGTCTTGAAGCCCCTGGGGGCCCAGATCGAAGAAATCCTGAGCTCAAAATGTAGAGTGCCAGCAACGCCCAGATGATGAGTGTCGCCAGGCTCGCCAGTGAGGGGCGTTCCGCGGAGAGGAGGCCGCGGGTATCTTGAAGTCCCCCGCGGGCCCTCTTCAGGAAACCGGACCGGGGGGCGACGAAGAACGAATGACGACCACGACTATGAAACCAGGTTGCACGCGTGCGCTCGCTCCTCCACTTGGAAGCGGCGAGAAACAGGAGAAGGGTGAAGGGGGGAGTCCTTCGGGCTATCCTTTTTTTCCTAGGATGATAGGACACAGCGCCAAACGCACCAGGCTCCAAGCGCACAAACAGCCACAGCACGCGTGTAAGGACGTCCGCGGTGCTCGCAAACTCACAACACAAAACAGAGAGGGCACGTGTCCAGTACGGGGAGGGCTCAATCAACCTGGCCATCTGCGTCCACCAAGTCGACCCGCAATGCCTGCTGTCGACTCGTTGAATCTGCAGCTTTTGGGCGTCATGGATAAGCGGAGGCTTCGGGAGGGGAGGTCGTGCGCCACGTCACCGGGAAGCACGTATTGAAACTTCAAGCGATCCTGGATCCCTCCGCCGCCTGATCCTCCACTGGGGGAACACCTCCCCCTACTCCGCCGGATGGTCAGGCCGTCGCGGTCTCTCTGGCCTCGCCGCCTCAATCGGGCTGAGCTCGCGAGCGAGCGTAAGCCTTGCGCCGGACGGCGCGCGAGCTGCAGCAAAGAAAAAACATGGGAACTACAGTCCAGGGCTGAGCTCGCGCGCGGGACAATATGTAGATGCACGTTTCTGTAAGTCCCACCAGCCCTCTGGACGTCGGTGGTCTAGAGAGTTGCCTCTTCCAACCCCTTCGGGGAGGGGTTTACCCCTCCCCCTCCCCCCTCCCCTGGACCTGGAAGGAGGGTTCTGCGGGTCGTTGGGGCGTCTAAGATGGCCCAAGACGGCTCCAAGAGGGACTCAGAGAGCCCAAGATAGCCACCAAGATGGCTCAAGATAGCGCAAAATGCCTCAAGATGATCAAGGTGCTCCAAGAGGCCTAAAGACCGCACCAAGACGGCCCCAAGTGGCCAAAGAGCTCCCTACGGAGCTCCCCGAGAGGCCAAAATCATGCCAAAACCTTAGGGGAATTAATGTTTTTGGCTTTCTCGTTTTTTCGCTTCTGATGGCCTTCACAGGCCTCAAGATGGCTCCAAGATTGCCCAAGAGGGCCCCAAGAGAGGCCCAAGAGAGCCCCAAGACGGCCCCAAGAGCGCCCAAGAGAGCTTCAAGATCGCCTCACGAGGGGCCCAAGAAGCGATTCGAGGCACTCTAGAGGGGCAGGGCGAATATACGACCCCCCCTTCTTTGATAGATCTCCTCCAACATGGCCCAAAGAGCGCCCCGAAGGCTCCCAAGAGCGCCCCAAGAGCGCCCCAAGAGGGCCCCGAGAGACCCCAAGAGGGCCCCAAGAGGCCTCCAAGAGGCTCCCAAGAGACCCCCGAGATACGCAAGAGGCCCCCAAAGACGGCCCAAGATTCCCCCAAGCTCGCCATTGTCCTCCTCCTCCTCCTCCTCCTCCTCATCCTCATCCTCCTCTTTTTCTTCCTCCTCCCTCCTCCCCCTCCCTCTCCTCCTCCTCCTCCTCCTCCTCCTCCTCCTCCTCCTTCTCCTTCTCCTCCTTCTCATCCTCCACGTCCTCGCCCTCCTCCATCTCCTCCTCCTCCTCCTCATCTTCCTCCTCCTCCTCCTCCTCCTCCCCCTCCTCCTCCTGCTCCTCCTCCTGCTCCTCCTCTTCCTCCTCCTACTCCGACGACGGCGACTCCTCCTACATCCTCCCCCTCTTGGGGCATATGGCGGCTTACCCCGCCTTTTGTTATTCTGCATGCTCCCCCGCTTCCCTCATCACCTCCAATCCCCTGGTACTCATTCCTGGACGGGCAAGTGGGGAGACGAAGCGTCTAGAATTAAACTGACTTGCTGTGCGTGGTGGCGGTACTGAGTCTCATTGAAAGCTTTCAAGCGAAGGCCAATCGATTGTGTAGAGGCCACCCCAATGAGAGATGGGGATGCTGTTCGTGAAGGAGAAGGAAGAAGAGGAAGAAAAGGCGGCCCGTCCTATAAGAACCCTCCGAGGGTAAAGGTCACTCGGGTGAGAAAGATGATCCCACGATGCAGAAGCCATGATATACAAATCGAGGCTCGGACCACACAGACAAATCGCGCAGAAGCAGCAGCAGCCACGTTCTGGCCCAATAGGGAGCACGAATAGAACAGTGCGAAGTCGATGCAGCAACAGATCACGACCAGATCTACCGACAAGAAGACAAGAAACTAGTCCTCTCGGCGGCAAGAAAGGCCGACAATCTACCGCCAGTACCCAGTTCGCCCTCAACGGCAAACGAGAAACTAAAAGGCGCGTCGAGCTCCCTGAGGCATCCAACATGAGAGCCCCTTCTTCTCTTTGATCCTCGACTGCCTCCCGCCCCTCTCCCCGCGCCCTGCCGAGCGCCCGCTGGCGGCCGACGCAGCCGGCGCCTTGGCCGCCAGAAGCTGCGACATGCCGGCGACGCCGCGCGCGCGAGCAGTGAGAGGCGCGCGGCCGCGGCCGTGGGGGCGGGGCCGCCGCGGGCCGTGCTGATTCGGTCCTGCACGCAGATGGACGGCACAGCGCGGGACGGCCTACCCGCTGTGAGCTCAGCGTTGACATTCTGCGCCTCGTCAAGAACCCGGTAGACGTGGCCGCGGTTGGACGTGATCGAATCCCTAAATTACAGAATTTGAACGCCCTGCAGTGCATGCCGTTGGTAATTATCCTCACGGTCGAGATCAAGGTCTGTCAGCCTCATCTTCTTCTCCGCCGACTGCTCGATCGCACGAGCATATAATATGGCACCGCGACGGCGCGGAGGCAACGGCCCAGGTCGCCGCCGAACTTGAGGACGGTCTGCCGGAACTTGTCGGCATCAAGCTCCACCATGGAGCAGCAAGACCCGGCAACCAGCGAGTCCTGGTGCCTGCACTGCACCCACCAGCAAGCCTCGGACACCCACTGCCAGGACATCACGGACGTAGCCTTCCGCTCCTGGTAGTGCTTGAGCGCGCCCGTCGCCAGCGCGTAGGCCTTGCTGCTGTAGATGCCGCCCAGGAAGACCTCCTGCTGGCTGGTGTAGCGACTGTCCGCCACGCAGCCGTAGCAGATCCGCAGGAAGCACCCCGGGGTCGATGTGGCGCACGCGCCCCAAGCTCACTTTTTTTCAGCAGCAGCGGCAAACTATACTCCCTGCGCAATCGGATCTGGATGGATACCGGCAGCTGCGTCAATATCCGAGCTTTTGACTCGCCCTGGCATTCATTTCTAATATTTCCTTCTTGTTCGAAGAGCGGCAGCGCCAGCTGCTGCAGGGACGACGGGTTGCATATGCTCCTCAAGAACACCATCAAGCGGTGGCGCTCCCGCACCCGATGTGACTTCAGGGGCTGCAGCTCGTTCAAGCTGCTGAACATGATGGCGAAGAACGATGAGGATGCCACGAACCCAGTCATCACAACCAAGATCGCGAAACCGCGCTCCCAACCATTGACAAAGGGCGATACAATTCTGGGCCGGAGTGAATTGGGACATGCTCCAGTGAAACGCTGCCACGCAGCAGAAGTAAAATACAGTAAAGTAGTGGTTGCAGTTGCCGTCCACGAAGTGTGACTTGCTGCATGGCGAACACCCTGTTCTTCGTGTGCCTGGCGACGAGGTTAGCTAGAACAAGTAGTTGAAGCCTGCCTCAGCGAATGTACTGTAGATGACCTCGATGGCGCGCCTTGAAGGCCTCGGGCTTGGGGAGGTGGTCCTGGATAAGCCAGCCCTCGCCCTCGACGAGATGCTGCAGCGAAGTGTAGACCTCGAAGTCGGCGCAGGCCGGCTGGCCCTCGCACCTCTGCGAGTGCTCGGCGTAGAGCTGGGAGGCAGTGTCGCCACACGCCTCGTCGGCACGCTTGTTGAGAAGTCGCACTTCGGCGTCGGTGCGCTGCGCGGCTGGGGCCCATTGTGGGTTCTTGTCATGGCTGGGGACCCAGCGCGCCGAGCAGCCCGCAGGTAGAGAACGAGCAGCATGGCGTAGGTCAGCCCAGTCAGCCCAGGCGAAGTCCGAAAGTGGTGGTTCTCCTCGCAGTAGGGCTTGGAGGCCTCGTAGCACAGTCTTGTTGTCGATGTAGACGACGAACTGGATGCCCTGATGAGCTGCAGCCTCCACGAGGATGGCGATGGCAGCGCGCTCAGCCAGCGTGGACGAAGGGCCCAGTGAGGTGACTGGCCCCGAGATGGTGGAGTTGGGCTCCGCGGCGATGGCGATCGCCCATGCTCCTCGGCTGAGCGGGGGCCAGCCTGTGCGCCGTGGTCCCTTGACTGACCCACCGGTCGGCACGAGGAGGGGCCCCTCGGCGGTCTGGGAGCACCTGACCAAGGCAGCTCGTACAGCACGAACCTGTTGATCTCGCTCGGCAGCTGGTTGGCGCAGAGGAAGTGGCGTGGCTACCAGGGGCACCGGTAGCAGTTGCTCGAGCTCTGTAGGTGGTTGAGACCTCCCCGAGAAGCAGAGGCAGCCCCAGGCCCAGTGCCCTCGGGTAGCAAGAGCGCCACAGCGACAGATGCCTCCCCGAGGGAGGTCGTAGCCAAAGCGCTCGGCGATGCTCTCGATGATGCGGTGGTCTCACGAGCACCCCATGGCAGCGCGTTGTTGCGCGTGGGCGCCCAATCCCATGAACAATTCTGCTCGTCGTGCGCGAACTTCCCCACACAGCAGTCGGGCCCGCGCGGCGGGGTCTCGTGCTCTGGGTTCAGCACGCCAGACCTGGTGGAGGTGAGCCCTCCAGGCGATGCGCAGAAGCGCGCTCTTCCCCACCCTCGCGAGGTCGAGGTCGCCATCTCGCGTGGTGTAGGTCGAGACGAGCGGCCCCAGGTCGGCGGCGCTGGTCGTCGCGGCGGCAGTAAGAGGTTTGGCCTTCCAGCCCCATTTCCTCAGAACCTCCCCCCAGCGAGGGCGCAGGTCGCGCGCCTGCGGTTGGCCACGGTGGCGTCGCCGAAGTCGCCACAGCTCGTGCATCAGCGAGTCGAAGTCGAGCTGGAACTCCACCGAGGACTGCGGCCCAGCCACTGCAATAGCTAGGGCTCTGGAGGAGCGTTCGGGCCTAACCGGAATCACGCCCAGCAGGAGGGTGCCCCACTTACGATGCACGAGCTTCGGGGGTCGTTGCCACCGCCCACCCCACCTGAGCTTGGAGAGCACCAGGCATTGGGCGAAGCGCCTCCTCCTCTGCCAGCCCTTGACGCGTGGCACCGCCAGTCGTAGTCGTGAGAATTGGTAGAGCGCTCTGTCACTGCTCATCTCGCGAACCACGATAGGTGGCAAACGTCGCAGTGAGAGCCTCACCCCCAATATTTCCACGAAGTGTTTCTGTTTGCCAACTCGATCGCAGATCGTGGCAGCTGGGGTCATGTGAGGGTCTGGTGAGGTATGGTCGTCGTCTGGTGGCTGGTGCTCTGCCTCACCGTAGTGGCGGTCGTGGTCGGGGTCTGCCTCGTGGTCGAGGTGGTCGTGGTCGAGCCCGTGGTCTGCCTTGTGGTCGAGGTGGCGTGGACGAGGTCGTGGCGGCGCTGGTGGTCGTGCTGTTTGCCCGACCTTGCCCCTGGCAAAGGACGCTCCTTTGCCTTCGTTCCACTGCCACCCTGCCCGAGCATCATGGTGCCAGGAAGCCAGGAGGGCATCGCGGCACCTCTGCCAGGCCAGTGGTCCTCTCGCCCATATGGTACGATCGTCGGCGCATGCCCGAACATGAACTTCAGGAGCCACCGAGCCGACGTACTTGATCCACTAATTCATGTCACACAAGGAGGATCGCGCTCGCTGGGCAGCCTTGCAGGAGTCCTCTCTGAGGGAGGATGGGACGATGAGCCACAGCGCCCTCGAGTTCCAAGAACATCTGCCCCCGGGAGTAAAAACTCTGCACAGCATGGAGCAGGCCGCCGCGCAGCAAAAGACCGAACGAAGAAGTTGTTGCAATACACGGCCAAAGGCATGCGAGTGCCGCTGCGAGTGTCTGCGTGACCTCAAACAAATTTTAAGAGAGGTGGTCCCGGGACCGCCCTCATCCTCCTCCTCCTCAGCTGGTGCACTGCCGTTCTAACCTCCCCCCTCCTCCTCCCTCCTCCCTCCTCCTCCTCCTCCCTCCTCCTCCTCCTCCTCCTCCTCCCCTTCCTCCTCCTCCTCCTCCTCCTCCTCCTCCTCCTCCTCCTCCTCCTCCTCCTCCTCCTCCTCCTTTGGTGTGCAGCATGCCGCGCTGTCCTGAGCAGGCGCGCTGCCTGCCGCGCAGCCCCCGTCGCCAGGCGAGGGGCCGCGCTCGGGGAGCGCGGGGGGGGGCAGCAGGGCCGGCGCGCGGCGCGCCCAGGGCCTCCTGCTGCGCTGGCGCGGCTGCGGCGCGGCCATGCCGCCGCCCGCCGCCGCGAAGGCCACCTCGATGGGCAGCCCTGTCGAGGCTCTGCTCGCTGGTTTCTGGGAGCCAGTCGGTCATGCATCTCGCCTCCCCAGCGGCGAGCCGGCGACAGCCTCTGGCCGTGCCAGCCGCCGCAGCGGCGGCAGCCTCCGCAAGAGGCTGCAGCTGCTGCTGGAGCACCGAGCGCGGCCTCACCGCACCGCCAGTCCGCGATGCTGTTGAGGAAGCGCACGTCGTCGGTGCTGCACGAGGCCGGGGCGGCCAAACTGGCTCTCTCGCCATGGGGCGGCGGCCAGTGGGCGCTGCTGCCCGCCGGCAGGGAGTCTGCAAGCGCCCCCGGCTCCTGCCACTCGCCGAAGCCGCAATCTACAACCAGGCGCTGCCTGGACTCGACTGTTGTCGACGCAGCAAACGACAGGGACCTGCTCGGCCGCCGCCTCCAGCATTGCTCTGAAGCCCTCCCTCTCCAGCGCAGCGGATGATTAGTCCAGGCCGCACCGGGGCCCGGAGGCCCACGCGCGACCACGGCGGACCAGCTGCCGCAGGCGCGCGCCGCGCGAGATCTCGGCGATGGAGCCGTCTGCGGCGGCAAGGGCCACGCCCTCCCCGTTAACTCTGGCATGCCGGAGGGCGGCGCGAACGGGCCCTGGCTGCGCTGCGCTCGCCGCCTGCGCTGGCCGCCGCATGGCCCGGGCAGAGGGGCTGATGCGGACGGCGGACTTCTCCTCTAGGCCGCATCGCGGCCGACCAGGGGGGGCTGCAGCGGCGGCCGCCGATAGCTCGTCGATGCGTTCCCAAATCCAATGCTGGCGGCGCGCCGCGGCTCCGCAGCTGCGCGCGACGTCTCGGCGGACGTATCCGTCGCCCTGCCGGGCGCAAAGCACGCCTTCAAGTGCGCGATGCTCGTAGGTGCATCCAAGGGCCGCCCTGCGGACGGCGGCGGCGCCGGCGCCGCGCGCGAGCCTCAGGCTGGCGACGTGCATCTCGCCGCCCCGCAGGGCGGCCTGGGAGGCCGCATCCTGGGCTCTGATGTCCTGGCGCCACAGGCGCCGGATGTGGCCCCGCCGCGCCACGGTCTCCAGCGCGCGCTTGCCGCCCCGCGCCAGATCGAGCTCCCCTGGGGTGCCCCACCGGCGGACGGGGGGCTCGCCTGCCAGCTGGGGCCGGCCGGTCCAAACCAATCTAGCGATCACCTGTGGCCATCTGGGGGGCCCATCGCCCGCGATGCTCAGCCCTCTGCGCAGCCGGCTCAGCCGCCAGAGCTGGCGCCGGAGGCTGTCGAGGTCGACCTGGAACTCGATGTCGACGATCGGGCCCGCGAAGCTCAGGGAGGCGGCGCGCCCAGCTGTGCGCAGCGCGAACAGGGTCGCCCGCCGCACGGCGGCACCCTGCTTCCTCAGCTCTTCATTGGGCGGCCGCGAGAACCCCCCCTCCCCGGGCCAACCAAGGCTTGGCCAGGGCTCGCAACATCTTTAGCCTTCTGGGCCAGCGGCGCGGCTCCGGCAGCGCCGGCGCGACGAGGCTGGCGACGTAGATGCAGGATGCCGCACTGAACTCTCGCCGGGCGGCTGGCGGTGCCTTGCGGAGCGAGGTCGCCCCCCCAGCAGCTCGAGGCCGGGCATGAGGTTGCCAACTTGTGCCAGGGCAACGCTATCCGCAGCTGTGGCATGGCCGGCGCGGCCTTTGCAAAACGAACTCCCTTGCCGACGTTCCAGATCCATCCTGCGCCCGCCTCGTTGTGTCGCCAGCGCGGCGCGCGCTGCCGCGCTCTTGGCGCGGGGCCCCCTGCCGTGCAGGGCCCTGTCATCGGCGCGTGCACAAGCATGGGTCTCGGGCGCTTGGCTGGCGGCCAATCGGCCGCGCGCCGGGCAGATAAGCGCGCGGGGCACCGCGCCGTCCAGCTCCACGAAGTGGCGTCGCTGGTCGCAGAAGCTTGCCACTGTCGCGAAGACCCCTCAGGCGCACCGACGCGGCGCGGCAAGCGCGCGGCCCGACGCGGGCAGACTCTGTCGAAGGCCCGAGAAAGGTCGATCTTGCTCGATGTGGAAGATCGCGGCCTCCAGCTGCTTCGCGGGGTCTCTGCCGCGGGCCCCGGCCAGGCGGGGGTCGAGCCACTGGCTGACCCATGGCGACAACAGCCGCGCGATGCACGACATCTCCAGGCGCCATGCGGCTGAGGCGATCCCGACAGGACGTCTGCAACCATCAGTCTTCGGGACGAAGCAGACGCGCACGGCTGCCCACGCCACCAGCACGGCGCCGCTGGCCACTGCAGCAGTCCAGGTGCGGGCCAAGGCGCTGTGCCATTCCTCAGGGAGGAGTGCCAAGTGGGCGGGGCGCCGCCCGTCTCCTCTGGCGGCCCTGCCTTTTTCATCTTCTTCGCGCGGCGGCGGAGGGCCTCGCCGCCCCCGGAGATCGCCGGGAGCGGCGGCAGGCCGGTCTGCGCGCGAGGGGCCTATCGCAAATAGGGATCAACGGACTCTGCTGGCGGGGGCTGATCTGCCCATGGACGGGCCCACCGGGCGCCTTCGGCCTCGACCTTTACCTGCAGACGTGTATAGTGGCCCGCGCGCGTCGCTGGGAAAGGCGCCGGGGCCCTCGCAGCGGCGCAGCCAGCGCGCGGCGCGCTGGTCGTCGCCCTCCGCGCGGCAGGCCCAATCCGACAGGTTGCGGCCGTCGTCGGAGGCCTCGCGCCCGGCGATGACGCCCTGCGGCTCGAATGGGCCCTCGGGCGCGCGCGGGGTGAACGAGGCAACGGCAACGACGGGAACGCGCGCTGCCACGTTCGCCCGGCGCCGCTGCAGGCGGGCGCTGGGGCAACCCTCGCCGCGTTTCGCGCGCCCCGCCGCCGCGCGTTGCAGCTTGAGCAACTACTGAGCGAGAAGATGCGCGCAAACCTGGGCGCCGCCACCTGATCGACGGCAGGGCGGCTTCCGCGCCGCGACGCGCGGCATCTCGCCTCGCGGGGCTCCACCTTTAACGCCCTCCTCGTCTCGGGGCAGACGCTCCGCGGCTGCGGATCGCTGCTGCCGCGCGGTCTCGCTCTCGCCCACGGCCTCCGCGGAGGCGAAAGCAGAGTCGACGTCGTCGGCGAAAGGCTGCCACTCCTAGGTCGTGAGCGGCGCCCCCGGGGAACGCAGCCGGCGCTACGCAGCCATGCGTGCGGACTCCTATGCAGGGTGCGCCTGGAGGTCGTCGTAGACCAGCGCGTGTTCCGCGACGCCGTCGGAGCTGCCTCGACGGCTCACTCTCTTCTGGGGGCCGATCAACATGAAGTCGATGCGCCTCCCTGTGTCGTGCGTCGGGAATGCGCGCTCCTCGGGGCCCTCTGGGTAAATCAAAAGCCCTTTGGCGCTCATGGTCGCCGCGCCAACCGTCGGCAGGTGGAAGTCGCCGATCACGCAAGGCCACCGTCCCTTGGCGGCCGCGCGCGTGACCGCAGTCGCCAAGATCTGCCGGGCGACGCGAGCCCTGCCTGGAGGGCCGCGAACGCTCGCGAACTGATGCGGCTCCGCACTCGCCAGGTGCAACGCTGCTGTGACGCACTGGTCGTTGCGGGCCTCGTCGGTGCACACGAGCCGCTGCTGCGGCAGCCGCGATAAGGCGATGACGTCGCGGCGTCGACGGCCGGCAGCGCCTGCGTTGATCCCCGCGGCCGCGAGGCAGGGGAAACCTTTCCGTTTCGCGAGGCCCCGCTGGGAGGGAAGCGATTGGTGGCTCATGCGCGCCTCCTGGATGCTAAGTACATCGATGGCGAAGATCTGGGCCATCATGGACACGCGGGTCAGCTTGCTCTGCAGTCCCTGCACGTTCATCGCGGCAACGCGCTCCGCGCGAGCGCGTCCTGCCTGTACACCCCAAGTCGTCGTCATCTCTGCCTCTGCCACTGCCTCCTCCTGCTGATGCCTGCTGGGGGGCTGAATGCTTCTCCTCTGCGTCCTCCTCCTGCTTCTCGCTGGGGGTTGGGTGTTCCCTCTGCCTCTGCCTCCTCCTCCTGGGCCCTCCTCTGCCTCCCTCTGCTTCCTGCTGGGGGGTGGGTGCTCCGCCTTCTGCCCGCTCCCGCTGCCTGAGCGGCCGCCGGCGCGAGCCACCCGTCGCATCTGGGGTGGCTGGGCCCAGCTCCTCTTCCTGCTCTGCCTCCTCTTGGCGCCAATCCTGGGCGGGCGCCGGCGTGTCGCCGTGATCTGGGGTGATGGTCTCCTCCACCGCATCCTCCTTCTCTGCCTCCTTCTATTGCTTCCTCAGCCGTCTCCATCTCCTCGCGCTGAATCGATGTTCCCCCTCTGCCTCCCCCTGCTGCTTGAGTTGCCGCCGGCGCGAGCCGCCCGTCACAACTGGGGTGGCTGGCTGCTCCTCCTCCTCCTCCTCCTCCTCCTCCTCCTCCTCCTCCTCCTCCTCCTCCTCTTCCTCCTTCTCTCCTCCTCCTCCTCCTCCTCCTCCTCCTCCTCCTCCTCCTCCTCCTCCCCCTCCTCCTCCTCCTCCTCCTCCTCCTCCTGCTCTGCCTTTAGGCTACGCCTTGGCAGAATCCCTGGAATCCCTCTTCCTGCCCTGCCCCCCCTTGGCGCCAATCTTGGGCGGAGGCCGGCGTGTCGCCGTGATCTGGGGTGGCGGTTTCCTCCGCCGCCTCCTCCTTCTCTGCCTCCTCCTGTTGCTTCCTCAGCCGTCTCTGTCTCCTCGTGCTTAGACGACATCCTCCTCCCGACTCCTCTGCTGGAGCGGCCGCCGGCGCTAGCCGCCCGTCACATCTGGGGCGGCTGTCTCCTCGTTTTCCTCCTCTGCCTCCTCCCGGCGCCAACCCTGGGCGGACGCCGACGCGTCGCCGCGACGGCGGCGGGCTGGAGTCGGCGCCGCACAGTCGATCGAATGCGGTGCTATTACCGCTGTCTGGTCGTGGAGGCCGCGGCGCGGATGGCCGCGCCCCCTCGTTCGCACCCGCCACGGGCGGGCCAAAAACGGCAACTGTTGGCGGCTGCGGCGCCGCGCGCCGAGCCACTCCGTCGTTGCGGGCCTCGTCGGCGCACGCGAGCCGCTGCTGCGGCAGCCGCGATAAGGCGATGACGTCGCGGCGTCGACGGCCGGCAGCGCCTGCGCTGATCCCCGCGGCCGCGAGGCAGGGGAAACCTTTTCAACCGCTTCGCGAAGCCCCGCTGGGAGGGAAGCGATTGGTGGCTCATGTGCGCCTCCTGGATGCTAAGCACATCGGTGGCGAAGATCTGGGCCATCATGAGCACGCGGGTCAGCTTGCTCTGCAGTCCCTGCACGTTCATCGCGGCAACGCGCTCCGCGCGAGCGTGAGTCCTGCCTGGACCCCCCAAGTCGTCGTCATCTCTGCCTCTGCCTCTGCCTCCTCCTGCTGATACCTGCTGGGGGGCTGGATGCTTCTCCTCTGCGTCCTCCTCCTGCTGTTCGCTGGGGGGTGGGTGCTCCCTCTGCCTCTGCCTCCTCCTCCTGGGCCCTCCTCTGCCTCCCTCTGCTTCCTGCTGGGGGGTGGATGCTCCGCCTTCTGCCCGCCCCCGCTGCCTGAGCGGCTGCCGGCGCGAGCCACCCGTCGCATCTGGGGTGGCTGGGCCCTTCTCCTCTTCCTGCTCTGCCTCCTCTTGGCGCCAACCCTGGGCGGGCGCCGGCGTGTCGCCGTGATCTGGGGTGATGGTCTCCTCCACCGCCTCCTCCTTCTCTGCCTCCTTCTATTGCTTCCTTAGCCGTCTCCATTTCCTCGCGGTGAATCGATGCTCCCCCTCTGCCTCCCCCTGCTGCTTGAGCTGCCGCCGGCGCGAGCCGCCCGTCACAACTGGGGTGGCTGGCTCCTCCTCTTCCTCCTCCCCCCCTCCTCCTCCTCCTCCTCCTCCTCCTCCTCCTCCTCCTCCTCCTGCTCCTCCTCCTCCTCCTCCTCTCCTCCTCCTCCTCATCCTCTCCTCCTCCTCCTCCTCCTCCTCCTCCTCCTCCTCCTCCTCCTTCTCCTCCTCTTCCTGCTCTGCCTCCCCCTGGCGCCAATCTTGGGCGGAGGCCAGCGTGTCGCCGTGATCTGGGGTGGCGGTCTCCTCCACCGCCTCCTCCTTCTCTGCCTCCTCCTCTGTTTCCTCAGCCGTCTCTGTCTCCTCGTGCTGAGACGATATCCTCCTCCCTGTTGCTGGAGCGGCCGCCGGCGCTAGCCGCCCGTCACATCTGGGGCGGCTGTCTCCTCCTCTTCCCCCTTTGCCCCCTCCTGGCGCCAACCCTGGACGGACGCCGACGCGTCGCCGCGGTGGCGGCGGGCTGGAGTCGGCGCCGCCCAGTCGATCGAATGCGGTGCTATTAGCGCTGTCTGGTCGCCCCCTCGCTCGCACCCGCCATGGGCGGGCCAAAAACGGCAACTGTTGGCGGTTGCGGCGCCGCGCACCGAGCCACTCCGCTTCGCCCTCTTCGATCGGGCGCTCGCCGCCGCCGCCTCAACGTCTCCTCTCGCACTGCCAGCGGCCTGCGCGCGCGCCAGCACCGCCGCAGCAGTCGCAGGGCGCGCAGTCTCCAGCGCCGCGATCGCCTCTTGGAGCTCGGCCGGCGGCCGCGGCACCTTCCTCAGCTTGGCGAGCAGGCGCTGCCTCGAGGCGCAATGGCCGGGTGCCATGGGCTGGCCGCAGGCTCGCAGCCGCATGTTATGCTGCATGCTCGCCAGGTGTCCGCAGTCGGCGCACGCCAAGCGCGGCCGTCCTTGCGCGGCGCCGGCCAGGGGCCACCAGAAGCGCAACACGGCGCCGCGCTCCTTACCCTCACCCGGGCTGCGCGCCCGGGTGCGCTCAAGCTCGCCGCCCTGCGCCGCCGTCAAACTCTGCTGCGGCCACTGCATGTGCTGCTCGATGGCGGCCTGCTCATCCGCGCTGGCGGCGCGCCCCAGCTCGCGTCGGGCCTCGGCTGGGGCAACAGATGTCTTCCCCGCCTGCCACCCGCGTGGCCGGCGCGCGCCGCCGAGGGCCTTGACTGGTGGCCCCATGCGGTAGCACTGCGTGCACCGACCGCGCGCGCCCCTTCCGGGGGTCAGCCGGCTGGGTGAAGAATGTCACGCAATGGCCATCGGCCTTCGCAGCCAGCAGTGCTCGGACTCGCCTGGCCTGCGCAAGCTCGCGCCTGGCCCGATCAATATGCGCACCCTTGGGGAACCAAAATCCGTTTCTGGTTCGCCCTGGAGCGGGCGGCCCCGCCGCGCTGGGCGCGCGCGTGGCGACCTGCACTGGGGCCCGGGCCCGCTGTCACGTCCATTGGGCACGTGGAACATCTCCGCGCAGCCGTCGCCCCTGGCGGGAGCCAGGTCACCGGGGCCGGCCGCAGTCGATCATTGGGCTGCGCGCCGCAGCGCCACAGTCCCAAGTGGCCACGCTTCTTCTGGTGCAGTACGGCTGCGTCGCCGTCCAGCCCGCAGACCCACTTCTAGGCGCGGCGGCGCCCTGTGCTAGCCTGGGGGGACGGCGGCGCCTCCTCTGCCCCCTCCTGGCGCCCAGCCTCGGCATCGAGCGCGTCCTCGTCTGGGAGGGCCTCGGCATTGCCAGTGTCCACGCTCTCTGCACATGTGCTGGATGCCAGCCGCTCGGCGCGCCGCTGCCTCTCCGCGGCGGCCGTGCCATCGCTCCGCGGCGTCCGCGCCGAAGAGGATGAGGCGGCGCCCGAGGCTCTACCACCGCTGCGCAATGGGCAGGACTCGGGGTCGCCGCCGACGCAGTCGCACCCGTCGGTCGGCGGGAGGATGGTGCGCCCTGGGGTTGTGGTCCGGTGGGTCCGGTGGTCCGGTGGGTCCGGTGGGTCCGGTGGGTCCGGTGGGTCCGGTGGGTCCGGTGGGTCCGGAGGAGCCAGAGTGTCCGCTTGGTCCGGTGGGTCCGGTGGGTCCTGTGGGTCCGGTGGGTCCGGTGACTCCGGTGGGTCCTGTGGGTCCGGTGGGTCCGGTGGGTCCTGTGCGTCCTGTGGGTCCGGTGAGTCCGGTGGGTCTGGTGGGTCCTGTGGGTCCGGTGGGTCCGGAGGGTCCGTCCAGTGCGTGTGGTGGGCTTTGTAGGTCTTCCTCATCGTCGTCATCCTCACCATCCTCCTCGCCATCATCAGCATCGTCAGCATCATCCAAATCACCATCCTCATCTTCGTCCTCCTCATCCTAGTCCTCTTCATCCTCATCGTCCTCCGCATCGTCATCCTCGTCATCCTCATCCTCATCGTACTTTTCATCCTCATTGTCCTCCACATCGTCCTCATCCTTATCCTCATTTCTACCACCAGCATCCTCCTCCCCGCGCTGTCCTCCTCCTCATCCTTCCTGGAGGCCTCCCGCATGGGGCCGCCCGAGGAGGAGGAGGAAGAGCAGCAGAAGGAAGAGCCCGAGGAGGAAGAGGAGGAGGGCAATTACCCCAGTGCGACCCTACCTAGAAGTTGGAGCCCCTAGGAAAGCAGCATTAGTTGCTATGCTATGCTATGCTATGCCATGCCATGCCATGCTATGCCTCGCTATGCTATGCTATGCTTTGCTATTCTATGCTGCGCTATGCTGTGCTATGCTATGCTATGCTGAGCTGCGCTATGCTATGCTATGCTATGCTGTGCTATGCTAAGTTAAGATGAACCTGATCTAAGATGAAGCTCAGCTAGGCTAAGATGGAAACAGCAAAGCTAAGATGATATAAGCAACGCTAAGCTAAGGGAACGTCACTGGGGGAACCGCGGGGCGGATCCTGGGGGAACCGCCCGGGGCGGGGAGCACTGCCAGGCCACTTTCAGCATACAGGGTAAGAACCCCTCTAGGCAGAGCCTCGGTAGGGAAATGAGAAAAGATGCAGCAGCAGCAACAGCAGCATGGTATACAGAGAAGTAGTATAATGTGGTGTGAACATGCGGGCGCCATGAGTGACCACGAACGCGTGCACGGATTCGGAGGGCGTGGAAAATAACAATGGGGTCCATGGCAACGCCTCGCTGAGCGGGCGGGCCCTAACGGGCGGGTCGGGTCGGGCGGGCGGGACATTAAAATACAATGCATCGTCGACTAAACACGCGCGTACCCTAACTGACTGGCCGGGTGGGGGCGGGTCGGGCGAACCCTAACGGGCGGGTCGGGTCGGGCAGGCGGGCGGGCCCAACGGGTGGGTCGGGACGGGCGGGCGGGACATTAACGTATTATGCATCATCGAGTTGGCACGCGCGTACCCTAACGGGCGGGTCGGGTCGAGTCGGGCGGACCCTATCAAAGCGGGTCGGGTCGGGCGGGCGTAATTACCCTAACGGGCGGGTCGGGTCGGGCGGAAGGGACATTAAAGTATGATGTATCATCGAGTTGGCACGCTCGTACCCTAAAGGGCGGGTCGGGTCGAGGCGGGCGGGCGGACCCGGGACATTAAAATAACATAGCACCCCGCCATTGCGGGTAAGAGTGAGGGGGCGGGCGCGGGCGACGCGGACGTCGTCGAGCCGGCGGACCTCGTGGCCCCCACCTTCCCTGTCGATGGCGCTCTCCTCCTTCTCCTCCTCCTCCTCCTCGTCCTCCTCCTCCTCCTCGTCCTCGTCCTCGTCGTCATCGTCATCTTCATCCTCCTCCTCCACCTCGTCCTCCTCTTTTTTGCTCGTCCTCCCTCTCCCCCCCCTCGTCCTTCCATCATCGTCCTCCAATTGTCGTCCACCACCTCGTCGGCCTCCATCATCGTCCTCCCATTGTCGTCCATCATCATCCTCCCCCTCCTCCACCTCCTCCCCCTCCTCGTCCTCCTCCTCCCCCTCCTCCCCCTTCTCCCCCCTCATCCTCCTGCTGCTCCTCCTCCTCTTTCTCCACATTCTCCTTACATCCTCTCTTATTTCGCGTCCTCCTCGTCCCCTGTTTACTCCTCCTGCCTCCCCCTCCTTTCCCAAGATAACGGCAACGCAATCTTTTTTTTCCATTTTATGCTCCCCGATTTCCCTGATCAAGGCAACTCGCCAGGGCAAAGTTGCTGGACGGGCTGGTGTGGATGCGCGGGGGTTGAAGAGGTAGTTGCGGACTCAGACGGCATGCAAAAATCCGCCGCCGCGCTTGTGCGGCATTGGTTTGTTCAGTGAACGTGGTTTGGGTCGCGGGTGGGTCGCGGGCTCTCCACCTCCACATGGAAGGAATGCAAAAGCAGCCCGCCGCAGGCGCCGAAACATTTGGTTTGTACACTGAACGTGGAATGGGTCGCGGGTGGGCTGCGGGTTCTCCACCGGGAACGAATGCAAAAGATGCCCGCCGCAGGTGCCGAAAAAATTGGTTTGTACCCTGAACGTGGTCGCGGGTGGGCCGCGGGCTCTCCACCTGAAACGAATACAAAAGCTGCC
Source organism: Prorocentrum cordatum (assembly GCA_963575745.1). Taxonomy (NCBI): domain Eukaryota; class Dinophyceae; order Prorocentrales; family Prorocentraceae; genus Prorocentrum; species Prorocentrum cordatum. The sequence continues at coordinate 630,642 of CAUYUJ010013002.1, read as the reverse complement.
CGCCGCAGGCGCCGAAAAATGTGGTTTGTACCCTGAACGTGGTTTGGGTCGCGGGTTGGTCGCGAGTTGGTCGCGGGGTGGGTCGCGGGCTCTCCACCTGGAAGGAATGCAAAAAAAGCCCGCCGCAGGCGCCGAAAATGGTGGTTTGTACCTTGAACGTGGTTTGGGTCGAAGGTGGATCGCGGGTGGGTCGCGGGATGGGTCGCGGGTGGGTCGCGGGTGGGTCGCGGGTGGGTCGCGGGTGGGTCGCGGGTGGGTCGCGGGTGGGTCGCGGGGTGGGCCGCGGGCGGGTCGCGGGGTGGGTCGCGGGGTGGGTCGCGGGGTGGGTCGCGGGGTGGGTCGCGGGGTGGGTCGCGGGGTGGGTCGCGGGTGGGTCGCGGGTGGGTCGCGGGTGGGTCGCGGGGTGGGTCGCGGGGTGGGTCGCGGGGTGGGTCGCGGGTGGGTCGCGGGTGGGTCGCGCGTGGGTCGCAGGGTGGGTCGCGGGGTGGGTCGCGGGTGGGTCGCGGGGCGGGTTGCGGGTGGGACGACGACAACAAACAACAACAAACAACAACGAGAATCCGCACCGCGAATTCCCACTTCAGCCACGCACCCAGGGACAGTGAATGACCGTTCGGCCCCCTCACTTTGACAATGCATCGTCGACTAAACACGCGCGTACCCTAACTGGCGGGCCGGGTCGGGGCGGGTCGGGCGGACCTTAACTGGCGGGTCGGGTCGGGCGGGCGGGCGGACCCAACGGGTGGGTCGGGACGGGCGGGCGGGACATTAACGTATTATGCATCATCGAGTTGGCACGCGCGTGCCCTAACGGGCGGGTCGGGTCGGGTCGGGCGGTCCGGACTGACGGGCGGGTCGGGCGGGCGGGGCGGGTCATCGGGCGGGCGGACAAAGTATGATACATCATCGAGTTGGCACGCTCGTACCCTAAAAGGCGGGTCGGGTCGGGGCGGGCGGGCGGACCCTCACGGGCGGGTCGGATCGGGCGGGTCGGGTCGGGCGGGCGGACCCTAACGGGCGGGTCGGGTCGGGCGGGCGGGACTTTAAAGTGTTATGCATCATCGGGTTGGCACGCGCGTACCCTACCGGGCGGGTCGGGTCGGGTCGCCCGGACCCCAACGAGCGGGTCGAGTCGGGCGGGTCGGGTCGGGCGGGGCGGACTCTAACGGGCGGGTCGGGTCGGGCGGGCAGGACATTAAAGTATGATGCATCATCGAATTGGCACGCGCGTGCCCGAACGGGCGGGTCGGGTCGGGTCGGGTCGGCCAGACCCTGACGGGAGGGTCGGGTCGGGCGGGTCGGGTCGGGCGGGCGGCGCCACCGACGACGACGACGGCGGCGGCAACGACGACAGCGCCCGATTCGGCCGACGATGGGTTACCACCGCCGGCCCGGACACAAGGGGCTACTCCTGCGCCCGATTCGGCCGCCGATGGGTTACCACTGGCGGCCTGGAGACAAGGGGTTACCCCTGCCCCCGATTCGGCCGAGGATGGGTTACCACCCCCGGCCAGGACACAAGGGGTTATACCCCTGCGCCCAGCCGCCGTCTCGTCGTCATCGTAAGAACTCTTCCTGCTCATCTGATGGGTGGAGCGAGTGGCCATCTCAAGAGCACAAAACTGGCCGCGCTCGGATTGGCCCGCGAGGGCTCAAACCACCTTTCGTTCCTCAGGAACCCAACTGTCACGATATCCCAAAAACTGGCTCGCACTCGAAGCTAAAGTTGCGGGCCCCATAGGGAGGGGGCTGGGGCTCCCGCCTGAGACTTCCTCGCACTGCACTCACACACGAAGCTCCCGCCTGAGATGTCCTCCATACTCAAGCTGGATGAGGCCAAAAGTGACGACAGGTACAAGATTCCGATGACCCGCTCGGATTACTAACATGAGCTGCGGGCCCCATAGGGAGTGGGCTCCCGCCTGAGACTTCCTCGCGATTTACTCAAAGACGAGGCTCCCGCCTGAGACCTCCTCGACACTCAAGCTTGAAGTCGCCAAGAATAACGACAGAAAATTACCGGAATTCGACGTTCCGCTGGGATTACTCACATGAGGTGCGGGCCCCATGATGAAATGTTAAGTGATGGGACGATGACGGTCTGGTGGGTCCGGTGGGTCCGGTGGGTCCGGTGGGTCTGGTGGGTCCGGTGCGTCCGGTGGATCCGGTGGGTCCGGTGGGTCCGGTGGGTCCGGTGGGTCCGGTGGGTCCGGTGGGTCCGGTGGGTCCGGTGGGCCCGGTGGGTCCGGTGGGGCCGGTGGGTCCGGTGGGTCCGGCGTGGTCCGGCGCAACCACAGGGCGAACCATTCTGGTCGGCGGCGCGGCCAGGATGCGCCCGTAGTGGTCAGCCGCGAAACAGAGGCGGCACGTCTCGTGCGGCGGCTTCTGTGCAGCCGGGGCCCTGTTGACATCGGGCCGCGTCGGGTCCTCGTCGGCGTGGACCTCTGCGGTGGCCTGGTAGCGCTCGGCGAAGGATGCCGCCTCGAGCGACCCCAATCACATGCCGGGCTGTGTCGCCAGGCGGAGGCAGTCCTCGAAAGAGTCGAGGCGCCGGTCTGCCTGTTCAAGGGCGTTGCTTTGATGAACGGCGGATTATATCTTAGATATAAGTTGAGGACGAGAATTACTAATCGACTTAGGCGACTTACGAAGTCGAGTGATAAGTCGACTTAGGCCGACTTAGCATAACCGACTTAGGTGGTCGACTTAAGTCAGCTCATAAGTTGAGTTATAACTTAAAAGCTAAGTCGACAGCCGACTTATAAGTCGAGTTATAAGTCGAGTTATAACTCGAAATGGTCGACTTAGTAAGTCGAACTATTTCGACTTACTACGTCGAACTATTTCGACTTACTAAGTCGAACTATTTCGACTTACTAACTCGAACTAGCCCCGAGTTAGTAGGTCCAAAGTAATCATCGAGGTATGGCTTTCTGTATATATTCCTCGTGGGATTCAGTCATCTACTACAGCGTCTCACAAATATTCATACATATTTTAACCTTCGTATGCACACAGTTTTGTACATATGCGCGTGTAAGGTGTGTTCACGCATTGCGATGTAGATAGCGCGCGCGCGTACACATGCGCATGCATGCACATGCACAATCAGATGTCGATGCCGATATCGATATCGATGCATACGCGCGCTTCCTGCGATACTTCTATCAGCAGTAGCGCGGCGCGCGCCCCCCTGCAATTTAATTGTCTGTTCTACGGGTCGCGCGAGCACCCCGCGATTGAACTTTTTACCACTGTTTCCTTCCTGTCGGAGGAAGAGAAGAAGGAAGCGCGCCGCGCGTGCACATATGTCTTTCCTCGTGGTTGCTTAACTGTTTAAACCTTTGCTTCCTTGTCGCGACGCAGACAAGAAAAAAAGAAACGCAAAGCGGAGGCGCTCAAGGCGCGTGCACTTTACGCGGATGAACTGTTCCACCCTTGCCCCCCCCCCAAAAAAAAAACGGGATCGCGAGGCGACCTTGTCGCGCTCACGAGCGACGCGAGCAGCCATTACCAGAAAGGGCGCTCTTTGCAGCGAGAAAAATGAGGGGAGGGGGGGGGAGAGAGGGAGAGAGAGAGAGAGAACTTATGATGATGATGATGATGACGATGATGATGACGACGACGATGGTGACGGTGATGATGATGATGATGATGACGACGACGATGATGGTAACTCGCACGGTCGCGGATTGTTCCTGCCTTAGAGAGCCTCGCCCTCCTCCTTCTCCTCGCCCCACCGCGGTGCAGGACGTCGATGATCGAATAGGACATCGATTATTGTTGTGGGGGTATGTGTGCGTGGGGGGGGGGGGTATAGGGGCGGGGGAGGGCAGCCAACGGGCTCCTATTGTGACCCGCCCCGCTTCGACTCGTCATTTGGGCGTTTCTTCTCCTCCTCGTCATCTTTGTGTACAGATGCAAGAGCTATTCCTGCTACTACTATTTCTACTACTGGTGCGACGGCAACGACGACTACTACAACTACTACTACCTCTACCACCACTCGCTTGACTATTACCATCGCTGCTACTTGCATTGTCATTCAGCCGGCTACTACTTCCACAGATACTACGATTGTTAATGTCTGTATGCCACACATATGTCACCACCAACTGAATACTTCTACGACTATCTTCACAATGTCAGTGATGTTACAATTGGTGCTCGTATCTACACGACAACCGCCCGCCATTTATTTTCATTCACCGCCGCCGCAACCCTGCCTGGGTCAGGCGGTGGCGGTGTTTGTGGTGGAGTGGTGGCGGCGGTGGTCTGAGCTGTGGTTTTAGCAGTAGGATCAGATATACAAGACGCAGACGTAGCAGGCATCGCGAAACTTTCTATGAGTTTTAAGAGTCCGCGCAGTATCAGTAGCAGGCTTCGTAGTGGAACCAATACCAATTCTAATAGTAGTTGCGGTAGAAGTAAGAGTACCCGTAGTCGCTAGTGGCGGAGAAATGAGACTCAGGGTGTTCATTCGGAAAAGGGGCCGATCGGCGAAAGCTTGCCACCACGACCCCCGCCCGCCCTCCCTCTCATCCAGACGGGGTGGGTGCGGAACCGTATTGTTGGAAGTTGCCATGGTAGCGGTGGTAGTCTTAGCACCAATAAGAAGTAGTAGTGGCGGAGTGCGGGTATCATGAAGACTAGCAGAAGCCGTACTTGTTGTAATTCTGCTGCAAAGCCATGATGCAGCGACACATGGCGATGAGAATGAAACTGACGAGGTTTCAGGGGGACCATGATGCTGATGGCAATTTTTCTGCAATTGGCGACATATTTGGTATCTGACATGAGGTTCACAAGACCATTCCTGTAACGCGTGAAGAAAAAATGCAGACGTCGAACGTGGGTGCGTCCCCCCCCATGCGCGCATATACATATACATATATATAACATATACACATATACTCATATGCACATATATATATATATATATGTATATGCACTTACGCATGACGAAAATCTTTATACTTGTTTTTTTTTGCTGGCGTAGCCCGAATTTGTTTTTCGCGAAGTAAGCTGACTGGACTGACTGGACTGACTGGACTGAACTGGTCGCACATGTGAGGAGGGCGTAAACAATTCGGCGACCCAGTGCGCAACCTATGGCGCCACCAATGGGAGGCCGTTTTATCCTCGGCGGCCGAGGGCGCAACTTATGGCGCAACCAATAGGACGTTTTATTCTCGGCGGCCGAGGGCGCAACCTATGGCGCAACCAGTACGAGGGCGTTTTATTGTCGGCGGCCGAGGGCGCAACCTATGGCGCAACCAATGGGAGGACGTCTTGTTCTCGGCGGCCGAGGACGCAACCAATAGGAGGACGTTTCAGTCTCGGCGGCCGAGGGCGCAAGCTATGGCGCAACCAAGAGGAGACGTTTTATCTTCGGCGGCCGAGGGCGCAACCTATGGCGCAACCAATGGGAGGACGTTTCATTCTCGGCGGCCGAGGGCGCAACCTATGGCGCAACCAATCAGAAGACTATTTGTTCTCGGCGGCCGAGGGCGCAACATATGGCGAAACCAATAGGAGCCCGTTATATTCCCGACGGCCGAGGGGCGCAACATATGGCGCAACCAAGAAGAGGACCGATGTGGCCCAGACTGGTTGGACTTCGAATTGCGTGCGGGGCTTCACCCGATTTATGCTCGCCGTCTAGGCTGGCCGCGGGGCCCAAGCGGCGAGCTGTCTTGCGATTGCAGCCCAAGCCGCGGCATTCGCATTGCAACCCCCGTCCCCCGTAGAATCTTAACACGGGCGGGCCTGGTGCTCGCGAGTTCGATTTCTGTCGGCACGCTCCTAAACTGAGTATTATATATGAGACAATTCTATTCTCGACGGCCGAGGGGCGCAACCTATGGCGCAACCAATAGGAGCCAGTCATATTCTCGGCGGCCGAGGGCAAGGACGATGATGAACGACGAGGACGAACATGAACGACGACGCCCACGACGACGACGCCGACGACGACGGCGGCGAAGAGGACGGCGACGGCGGCGGCGACGGCGCCGACGAAGACGGCGGCGACGGCGGCGGCGCCGAAGACAACTGCGACGGCGACGACAGCGACGACGGCGGCGGCGACGACGACAACGAGCACCGCTACCACGACGACGCCCGAGGCGACGACGAACTCACTGACGGGGCCCAGACTGGCTGGACATCCAAATGCGTGCGGGGCTACGCCCGATGTGTGCTCGTCGTTTGGGTTGGCCGTGTGGCCCAAGCGGCGAGCTGTCTTGTGAAATTCCAACACCTGATATGTTGTTTCCTCTTCCCCTTCGTCCTCCCCCTCAGGCGTGTAATTTACGTCATCTTTCCCCCCTCCTCCGCCTCCTTCTCCTCTGTTGGGCTCCTCTTGGGGTTTGGACCGGCTTGACGGGCCGCTTGGGACCGTATTGTGCTATTTCGGGGGCCGTCTAGGGCCGTCTCGGGGCGCTTTGGATGGGCTCTTGGGTATTCCTGGGCTGTCGGGAGCCAGAAGAGGCGAGAACGCGAAACGAATTCAAAACTCCTAGAGGCCTCGCGTATCCCCGTCAACCCATTCAGAAACGCCGCCCTTGAGAACTGACGGGGAACGGGAGGATGAGACACAAATCGTGAAGCAAACCGGGCAACCATGGTGAACTGAGAGATCTCTGGGCCGAAGGGGGGTGGCCATGCAGGGCATCTTCGGGCCATCTCTGGGGCTCGCGTGGGGGCAAGGTGTAAGGGAGGATTATGAGGAGAAGGAGGACGACGACGGCGACGAGGAAGAGGAGGAAAATGAGGAGGACTACGATGAGGACAAGGACGAGAACGATGACGAAGACAGGGATGAGGATGAGGAGGCGGAAAACGGGGACGAATACTCTTGGAGCCATCTTACGAGGATGAGGGCTAGGACGAGGACGAGGAGGAAAACGAGGATGTTGAGGACGATGCCGAGGAGAGAGACGAGGATGAGGAGGAGGACGAGGAAGAGGTTGAGGACGAGAAGGAGGACGAGGAGGAAGAGGAGGAAAGGGAGGACGCGGAGGAAGCGGGCGAAGACGAGGAGGAGAAGTGGGAGGAGGACGACGAGGACTCTGGAAGCCATCGCCATCGTGTTCGTTGATACCCCGTCCTCGAGATCCATGTTCATGTCCATCTGGTCAATTGCTCCCTCCGTTTTCCCCTCCCCCTCGTCAGCGCCATCGGGTCATTATCATCATCCTCCTCCTCCCCTTCCCTTTCCCTTCCTCCTCCCCGTCCCCCTTGCCTGCCTGTGTCGTTCCCATTCTTCGCCTCTCCCTCCGTCACGTCATACCGCTCCTTCTCCTCCTCCTCCTCCTCCTCCTCCTCCTCCTCCTCCTCCCCCTTTCTCTCCCATAAATAATCCTCCCCCTCCTCCCGCGAGTGTGAGGGGGAGCGGCGAGAGAGCGACTTTCCTGGGCGATCTGCGTGGGCCGCCAGGCCATCTTGGACCGTCTGGGAGCGTTCTTGGGCCGTCTTGGGGTCCTCTTGGGCCGTCTTGAGGGCAGGCGAGACATCGCCCGACGCCAGTTGTTCCAGGGTCGATGGTCGATCATGCGGCTGAGCGGCCGAGGGCGGCTCGACGAGGTGATGGTCACCATGACCATCACCTCGTCGAGCCGCGGCGAGGTGATGGTGATGGTCATGGTGACCATCACCTCGTCGAGCCGCCCTCGGCCGCTCAGCCGCATGATCGACCATCGACCCTGGAACAATTGGCGTCGGGCGATGCCTCGCCTGCCCTCAAGACGGCCCAAGAGGACCCCAAGACGGCCCAAGAGCGCTCCCAGACGGTCCAAGATTGCCTCAAGACGGTTCAAGTGGCACCCAGGAGGACGCCTCAAGAGGCGCCCCGATGGGATCCCCCAAAGGGCCCCAAGAGGCCAACCGAAATCACCAGACAGCTCGCCGATTGGGCCACATTGCCAACCCAAACGACGAGCATACATCGGGCGTAGCCCCGCACGGATATGGATGTCCAGCCAGTCTGTGCCCCATCAGTGAGTTCGTCGTCGCCTCGGGGGTCGTCGTGGTAGCGGCGCTCGTCGTCGTCGTCGTCGTCGTCGTCGCCGCCGCCGCCGTCGCCGTCGCCGTCGTCGTCGTGGCCTTCGGCGCCGCCGCCATTGCCGCCGTCGTCGTCGTCGCCGTCGCCGTCGCCGTCCCCTTCGCTCACCGCCGCCGTCGTCGGCGTCGTCGTCGTGGGCGTCGTCGTTCATCATCGTCCTCGTTGTTCATCCTCGTCCTCGCCCTCGGCCGCCGAGAATGTGACTGGCTCCTATTGGTTGCGCCATGGGTTGGGCTCTCGGCCGCGGAGAAAATAAGTGGCCCCTATTGGTTGCGCCATAGGTTACGCCCTCGGCCGCCGAGAATTTAGTTGGCTCCTGTTTCTTGCGCTATAAGTTGCGCCCCTCGGCCGCCGAGAATATAACTGTCTCCTATTGGCTGCGCCATAGGTTGCGCCCTCGGCCGTCGAGAATATGACTGGCTCCTTTTGGTTGCCCCATAGGTTGCGCCCTCGGCCGCCGAGAATATGACTGGCTCCTACTGGTTGCGCCATAGCTTGCGCCCCTCGTCCGCCGAGAATACAACTGGCAACGATTGGTTGCGCCATAGGTTGCGCCCTCGGCCGCCGAGACTATAACTGGCTCCGGGCGGTTGCGCCGTAGGTTGCTGCCTCTTCCGCTGAGAATATAACTGGCTCCTAATGGTTACGCCATAGGTTGCGCCCCTCGGCGACCGAACATATAACTGGCTCGTAACGAGCCCGACCAGTCAGTCCAGTCCAGTTTCATTTCGCGAAAAAACACATTCGTGCAACGCCCGAAATGATTACCATCAAGTCCCACCAGCCCTCTGTGCGAAAGTGGTCTGACGGTATTTGTCATCCTTTTTTTCCAAGGCCCCTTCTTCCCCTTCGGGGAAAGGGTTTACCCCTCCCCCTACCACTCCCAGGGATCTGGACGGGGGGGGGCGGCCAAGATGGCTCCAAGAGGATATCCAATTCTACAAGATGGCCTCCAAGATGGCTCAAGATAGCCGAAAATGATTCAATACAAGTTCTGACATGCCTCCAGGGGGCCTTAAGAGTGCCACAAACAGGCGCCAAATGCTTCCGGAGCCCGTGACCCCCCCGAGAGGCCCAAATCTTTCAACAATCTGAAGTCAATCAAAAGTGTTCGCCTTCTTGCCTTTTCGTTTCCGACTTGTTTTCCAGTTTGGCTCAACGATGACCCCAAGATGGCCCAAGGGGGCCCCTAGAGGCGCCCACGATGCACTCAAGACGGCCCCAAGAGCGCCAAAGAGGGCAACTAAGAGGTGAATTTGGGGGCCCCGGAGGGGGGAACTGAATTCGGAACCCCCTTATTTGAATGATGGCCTCCAAACTGTCCTTAAGAGGCCTTCCGGCCCCCCAAGAGCCAAGAGGGCTCTAAGAGGGCCCCACGAGGCCCCCTCAAAGATCCCCAAGATGATCCCAATACCCTCCAAGGTAGCCCCAAGAGTGCCCCAAGACCCAAAGATGCCAGGGCCCTCGTCCTCCTCCCCCTCCTCGTCTTCGTCCGTTTCCTCCCCGTCCTCCTCTTCCTCCTCCTCTTCATCCTTCTCGTCCTCATCCTTATCCTCGTCCTCGTCATCCTCCTCGTCATCTTCCTCGTTCTCGTCCTCGTCCTTTTCGTTTTCCTCCTCCTCGTCCTAGCCCTCATCCTCGTAATATGGCTCAAAGAGTCTGGTCCCTGTTGATCTCCTCCACCTCCTCCTCATCCTCCACCTCGTCGTCGTCTTCGTCCTCGTTCTCGTCCTTGTCCTCATCGTCGTCCTCCTCCAGTTTCCCCTCTTCCTCGTCGTTGTCGTCGTTGTCCACCTTCCTCCTCCTTTTCCCCTCCCCTCCGCACCAGCGCCAGAGATGGCCCGAAGAAACCTCCAGTGCCACCCAACTGTCCCAAGAGATCTCTCAGTTCACTCTGGTTGCTTGCTTTGTTTCAATATATGTGTCTCCTCCTCTCGCTTCCCGTCAGCTCTCAAGGGCAGCGTTTCTGAATGGTACGGTGTGTATATAAACATATGTGTATAAACGATTCGGGCAAAAACGTTTGGCGCAAAACCTGTCGAAGGAAAGGCGCGGCGCGGTGGGGGGAGTGGGGTTCAGATGGGGGCGGGGGATGCGAGGGGGCATCGAACTCACCTTTTCCTGTTTCTTCCTTATTCTTTCCGCTCCCTCATCTTCATTCCTCGTCCATCCTCACTCCCCCTCCCCATCCCTTCTCCTCCCTCCTCCTTCCTTGTTCCTTGTCCCTCCTCCGCGTCTTCGTCTTCTCCCCATCCTCCTCCCTCGCCCTCTCTACCTCTTTCCTCCTCCTCATCTCCCCCCCCATCCTCCATCGACTCCCTCTCCTTTCCAGTGGCAACATGTAGACATGTAGATATGTTGGGGGAGGGCTCCCAAGATCGATCGTTGCTTCTTTATTGAAAAAAAAAGGTGGGGTACCTTTTGAGATCCCTCTCAATATAAGTTATTTTTTCACAGGCGCAAAACACAGAGACCATCACCATCAACATCATCCGTCTCCTGCGCCCTCACCCTCATCAGCCTGAATCGCCGCACCCCAGTATCTCCAGTACTCTGACAACATTTGCGGTTACTACCACTACTGCTGATAGTTCTCACTCTACAGAGAACAACAAAAAACACCAAAACAAGACAAACGCCGACTGTCGAAGAAGAAGCGCAGCGAAGGGCTGGCGGAGGAGGGTTGGAGGGCGCGAAGAAAAAATCGGCGGGGGGGGGAGTCGGAGTCGCCCCCTTCTCTTCCTCCGTCATTCATTCCTCTTCACCATGCATTATATCATCCTTCATTCTCCTTCCCCATCACCCCCCCACGCGCGAGGCGCGATTATCTTCGCGCCCCCGTGCACCGCCCCGTCCTCTTCCCGTCCATTCATATTCCCTCCACATCCCCTCTTTCCCCTTCCCCCCATCGCCCCCCTTCTCCCCTTCCTTCCCCTACTCCGTCCCCGCCACGCATCGCCTCCAGATGTATGTATACATGCGTGCACGTACGCACGCGCGCGTCGCATAGTACATACATACACACGTGTATATACACACTATATATATTGCGCGTGGCCAATCACACGACACGTCGCCGCTTGGGCCCCGCGGCCAATCCAAACGGCGAGCATAAATCGGGCGTGGCCCCGCACGCAAGTCGAAGTCCAACCAGCCTGGGCCACATCGGTCGTCCCATTGGTTGCGCCATAGGAAGCGCCCTCGGCCGCCGAGAATGGAACGTCCTCCCACTGGTTGCGCCACAGGTTGCGCCCTCGGCCGCCGAGAATGGAACGTCCTCCCATTGGTTGCGCCATAGGTTGCGCCCTCGGCCGCCGAGAATAAAACGTCCTCCCATTGGTTGCACCATAGGTTGCGCCCTCGGCCGCCGAGAGTAAAACGACCTCTTATTGGTTGCGCCATAGGTTGCGCCCTCGGCCGCCGAGAATAAAACGTCTCCCTAGTGGTTGCGCCCTCGGCCGCCGAGAGTAAAACGCCCTCCCATTGGTTGCGCCATAGGTTGCGCCCGCGGCCGCCGAGAATGGAACGTCCTCCCATTGGTTGCGCCATAGGTTGCGCCTTCGGCCGTCGAGAATAAAATGTCCTCCTATTGGTTGCGCCATAGGTTGCGCCATAGGTTGCGCCTTCGGCCGGCGAGAATAACGCTACCTCCGATTGGTGGCGCCATAGGTTGCGCCCTGGGTCGCCGGAAATTAATATTAAAACGTCCTCCTATCAGGCGCGACCAGTTCAGTCCACTCAATCTAGTCAGCTTAATTCGCGATAAACGAATCCGGGATACGCCGGAAATTACGTGCGAACCATTCTGTGGACAGCGCACGTATACCACATATGTGCGCGCGGCGTTTTCCATAGCATTATATATGGTCACATAGAGCCGATGTGCTTACGACATCACCACATATGACTACATAGCGGTGACAACATAAATTTTTGACATCTCACACATCGCACACACGCCGACGCCACCTGTGTTTCCCACCACAAAACAAAATTACGCATCGGCCCGTCTTGCATTCTGATTCGAGTTCTATGGTATTGACTGCTTTGTTTTCCACCGCAAAATAAAATTACGAATCGAGCCGTCCTGCATTTTTATGAGAGTTCTATGGTCTTGACTGTTAACGTACATGTTACCAGAAAAAAGCCAGAGCACCATTAGTTCAAAATTATGTTGTTGTCGGAGGATACATAACCAACGCTTTGTTGTTACCGAGACAAAATCTGGATCACAAGTTCTCAACATATTTGTTGGTGTTGTGGATGGCCAGGTGCCGCAAACATGTTCAACACCGTTGTTAATCATGTTAAGAATCGTTGTTAAACGCTTCAGCATAAGTTGAAATCGTCGACTTATATGTCGACATAGATCGACTTAGTAAGTCGAACTACGTCGACTTAGTAACTCGAACGTTCGACTTAGCTAACTCGACTTAGGTCGACTTAGTAAGTCGAGCTAGGTCGACTTAGCTAAGTCGACTTTTTTTTTTTTTTTTTTTTTTTTTGTTTTTTTTTATTTTTTATTTTTATTTTTTTTTTTTTTTTTTTTTTTTTTTTTTTTTTTTTCTTTTTTTTTTTTTTTTTTTTTTTTATTTTTTTTTTTTTTTTTTTTTTTTTTTTTTTTTTTTTTTTTTTTTTTTTTTTTTTTTTTCTTTTTTTTTTTTATTTTTTTTTTTTTTTTGTTTTTTTATTTTTGTTTTTTTTTTTTATTTTTTTTTTTTTTTTTTTTTGTTTTTTTTTTTTTTTTTTTTTTTTTTTTTATTTTTTTTTTTTTTTTTTTTTTTTTTTTGGTTTTTTTTTTTTTTTTTTTTTTTTTTTTTTTTTTTTTTTTTCTTTTTTTTTTTTATTTATTTTTTTTTTTTTTATTTTTTTTTTTTCTCTTTTTTTATAACTTGATTATAACCAATTGTAAGTCGAAGAATTCAGGGCTAATTGAGTTAAGTATAAGTCACCTAACTTGGTTATAACCCGACTTATAATTCAACCTCCTAAGTCTGCTGACTTTTACTAACTCAACGAGCTCTAATAAGGTATTAGAGGTTGACTTATTTTCAGACGCTGTCAGTCACTATTAAAGGCGCCAATTTATAACTTAGTTATAACTTAGTTTTAACTTAGTTATAACTTAGTTATAACTTAGTTACTAACAGGCGTCCTCAACTTATATCTAAGATATAACCCGCCGTTCATCTCAGTAGTCAGCCTGCAGACGATGCCACTTTCACTCGCAGGCAATGGGATGTACTGCGGAAGTGGGAGAGCGGCGAGTTGCTCAAGAACCGCAATGCGGCGATTGTGGCGCTGGGACATGGTCGTCTGCGCACGAAAGAGGGTGATTACCTTGACATCGGCGGCAGCACCGGAGGTGGATCCCGGCGCATCATCGTTTCTTGGCAGCCTCCAGATTGGCGCGATTTCCTGGAAGACGAGCACGAGAGGTCATGGATCCAGGCCTGCTTGCCCGCGGTGCTTCTGAGCCTGCGGTGTTGGAATGCGACTTGCAAAAGTGATTCCCTGCACGGCCGCGCACAGCTTCTCTGCTGAGGAAGACGAGGAAGAGGAGGAAGCGAGGGGAGAGGGCGCGCAGGAGGAAGAGGAGGAGGACGGGCAAGAGGAGGGCGGAGGCCGACGAGGATGAGGTGGAAGAGGAGGGGGGGCTCTGTCTGCCAGTCTCTGTGGTGCTTCTAAGCCTGCAGGCTTGCCTCGCTTTCCTCTTTTGTTCGTCGCCAGACCGGCGCGATCTAGTTCCAAAAGTGCTGCGCTGCACGGCCGCCTTCAGCCTCTGTGCTGACAGGGCGAGGGGGAGGGGGGAGACAAGGGAGATGACGAGCAGGAGGAGGAGGAGGAGGGGCAAGAGGAGGGCGGAGGCGAAGGAGGATGAGGTGGAAGAGGAGGGGGGGCTCTGTCTGCCAGTCTGCGCGGCGCTTCTAAGCCTGCAGGTTTGCTTCGTTTTCCGCTTCTGTTCGCCGCCGGACCGGCGTGATTTAGTTCCAAAAGTGACGCGCTGCACGACCGCGCTCAGCTTCTCTGCTGAAGAGGACGAGGAGGGGGGGAAGAGAAGGGAGAGGACGAGCAGGAGGAGAAGGAGGAAAAGGAAGAGGAGGGCGGAGGTGGAGGAAGATGAGGTGGAAGAGGAGGGGGGGCTCTGTCTCTGAGTCTCTGTGGTGCTTTTAAGCCGGCAGGGTTGCCACGCTCGTTCGCTTGTGATCGCCGCCAGACTGGCGCGATCCTCGAGAAGACGAACAGGAGAAGTGATGGATCCAACTCTCCATGCCCGCTGTGCTTGTCAGCCTGCAGTATTGGAAGACTACTTCCAAAGGTAATGATCTGCTCGGCCGCGTTGGCACGGTGCCTGCGAGTGTCTGCGATGCTTCTTCGCTTGCAACTTTTGCCCGTTTTCTCGCTCCGCACGCTGCGCTCATTTGTGCTCCTCGTGCGTGTCCGAAAAACACTTCGAAAGAACGCAGCCATCAAACGCAGCATTCATTGATACATAAGCTCTACTTTAAACAATCATGGTCATCATCACATCATCCACTTCAAAAGCTTCCGTGAGCACGCAGTGAACGTAGATGCCAGAGTCTCATTTGAAACTGCATTCGTTGATACCGAGTGCTTGTTTAAACTCACGTCCGTCGATTGCAGACTTTGATGCAAAAGTCTACAATGAGAGTCCGAGTTGAATATTAATGAAATCGCCATCTGAATCTAAATGATGGTGCACACATATATGCTTTTACACATCGCTGTTAGGTTGTTTTGCTGGGATAATAAAGTAAAGTTCTAGCCGCTGCGATGTTGAAGGCTATTCTTCCTTCGCTTTTGGGGCAGTCGGCTGTCTTGGAAGGTTCCGAGGAAGCCAGTGAAGCTAAAGAGCTGTTTCGTATCCTCGATGACTCTAACAACATTGCCCTACATTCGCCCGCTATGGGGTCCAGACTTTGCTGTGCCCCCAGCCGTCCCCAAGCCTGTGTCTGCTCTGGCTCGCGCCTCAGCTCTGCTCAGGCCAGACCAAGGACGGGGGGGGAGCCCCACTGAGGAGGAGGAGCTGGAAGGCACACGCTCGGCTGCGATGCGTGGGTTCGCAGCTGGAGAGGCGCCGTGTGCAGCCTTCGGAGAGTGCCCGCCCTCCTCCGACTCTGTCCCCCCCCCCGCCTCCGCCCCTGCCTCTCCACTCTGACGCGCGCGAGAGGATCGCGGCCAACAGAGCCGAGGCCCTGAGGAAGAGGCGTGCCCGCTCCAGAGAGCGTAGGCGCGTGCCAGTCCAGCTTGAGGGCTTGTTCTCTAATGTGGCGCATCAACAGACAAAAGGAGCTCGTCCTAGTGCAGAGTGACCTGCACAAACGGTTCATCCCTGCGATTTCAAATTCTTTACGCTTCGCGTATCCCCACCAGCCCATCTCACAACAACAACTCATGCGAAGCATGCCGACAGTCGTGTTTTTTTCAGGCGTGTGTCCGTTTGGCCCCGCATATCTCCCCTGTTCCTCCTTCCCCCCGCCTCCTTGCACATCCTCCTTGTGTGTGTGTGTGTGTGTGCGTGTGTGGTGGTGGTGGTGTGGGGGGGGTGGGGTGGGGGGGGGGGGGGGGGGGGGGGGGACTTCTAGGAATGCAGAATAGGAGAGAGGAGAGAAAGCGCACCTCGTTAATTTGAGTCGTTTGGGGTTTTATTTCGTAACCCTGGTGCCGCTTGATTGTAGTGAGTCGTTCGGGACATTTTTTTGTTTTATCTTTTTTGTTTTTTTTTTTTTTTTTTCTTCCTGGTGTGAGTCGTTCGGGCTCTTCGTGGTGTGAGTCGTTCGGGCTCTTCGTCCTGGTGTGAGTCGTTCGGGCGTCTCGTGGTGTGAGTTGTTCGGGCCCCTCGTCCTGGTGTGAGTCGTTCGGGCCCCTCCTCCTGGTGTGACTCGTTCGGGCTCCTCGTGGTGTGAGTCGTTCGGGGCCCTCGTCGTGGTGTGAGTCCTTCGGGCTCCTCGTGGTGTGAGTCGTTCGGGCGCCTCGTCCTGGTGTGAGTCGTTCGGGCCCACTCCTTGTGGTGTGAGTCGTTCGGGCTCTTCGTGGTGTGAGTCGTTCGGGCCCCTCGTCCTGGTGTGAGTCGTTCGGGCTCCTCGTGGGGCCTCTTGGGGGCCTCTTGGAGCCTCTTGGGGGCCTCTTGGGGGCCTCTTGGGGGCCTCTTGGGGGCCTCTTGGGGGCCTCCTGGGGCCTCTGGGGGCCTCTTGGGGGCGTCTTGGGGGCCTCTTGGGGGCCTCTTGGGGCCTCTTGGGGGCCTCTTGGGGGCCTCTTGGAGACCTCTTGGGAGGCTCCTGGGGGCCTCTTGGGGCCATCTTGGGGCCTCTTGCGACCTCTTCAGAAGCGCAAAGAAGCGCTGCCCCCTGAGAAGGACAAAATGAGCCCAACACCTTAGTAACATCAATGATTTTGCTATGAAGGAAGATGAGCGCGGCCCCCTCGGGAGGCCAAAATGGGGCCACAACCTTCGTAAAAACAATGATTTTGGCTTCACAGAAAAGGAGGGCATTTTTTCTCGCCCCCCCCCCCCCCCCCCCCCGTCGGGGCCAGAATCATCGTGAGGGTCGTCGTTTTTTTTCAGCCCTCCCAGGAGTCGAAATGGACCCCCCTGGCGACCCGCGGCCCGCCCTCTCCAGGCCCAGGGGGAGGGGGTGGGGGGAGGGGCAAACCCCTCACCGAAAGGGAAGAAGGGGGGTTGAGGACAGATGGGGGCTCTCTAAACCACTCACGCCCTAAAGGGCTGGTGGGATTCCTAGGGGTCGGTGATGGGTGGCTTGCTAATATTTAGAGGATATATTGGGGGTGGGTGAGTCTGTCTGTATAGATCGTGCGCGGATGGTGTCTATTATGATGCCTGTACATCGACGGCGGCCTGTCCCGTCGACGCCCACCCCTTCCCCCCTCCCTTCCTGCACTTTTATTTCGTCCTCCCTCCTTGCACCCCTCTCCCTCCGCGGCGGCGGCAGCGTGGCGGCGCCCCGTGCCGCGCCCGCCCGACCGCCCGCAGACGCGCGGCAGGTCATGGATTGCCCCCTCCGCCAGGCCGAGGAAGAGGAGGAGGAGGGGGAGGGGGAACACATGTTTTCTGTTTGTTTTCCCCGACTTTGGCTTATGTGCCCTTCTGAATTTTCTCTGCTGGCCCACACCTGGGCCTCTGGGATGCGGCGTATGTGCCTCGCCCCCTCGGTGGCCTTCTCACGAGGAGCTTTCGAGGATTGCCCGACCTGACCTGACCTGACCTCGTCCACCTCTCCCCCTCCCCCTCCCCCTCCTCCTCCTTCTCCGTAGCCGTTCTGGCTCAAGCCATTTCGGCTCAAGGCGCCTGGTGGCCAGGCGCCAAGGGCGGGTCGCGGTCGCGCTCCTCCTGCCTGGGGCGGCCGCTCTCCTCGGCCTCCGCGTCCGTGCCCTCCTCCTCCAGCGATGGAGGCTGTCCGCCAGGTGATGCCATGGCCGATGACCAATGGGGTACTGGAACCCACTCTCATTTCAATCGCCAACAGTGAAGAAGAGTGTGCTACCCCCTGCACGCCGCCCGCGTCACCGCCAGGTACAGCTGAGACGTGCGACTCGAGCATGATGTCGGCCCTGAAAGAGCTGATTTCCACCCTTTCGGGTAGCGTTGATACTCTTGGGGCCCAGTTGAACCTCGGTACCCAGACAGACAGATCTCGGGAATCCAGGGCCAGATGTTGCAGGCTGAGAACACCTTCCAGATGCTCCAGACCGCCCATGCCGACCTTGCTAAGGCCACTCGTGCAATTTTTGACAGGGCCCGCCGTATCCAGGAGCAGGCACTCCAGCAGGCCATCCAGGACTTTGAGATCGCAGAGGGTAAAATCATGGAGGATGTGAAGGGGATGATCCAGGTGATGAAGGATGATATAGCGGAGATGAATGGGGACCACGATTGGGAGCTCACTTGGTGGAACAGACACCCCTGATGGTCGATTCACTCGACGTCGTGTGGAAGTCGGTGATATTGGCAATCCCTCTCGGCTCGTTGTGCTCGACTTCAAGCGTGCCCTGATGGAGAATACGCTTCGGCTTGCAGTGGGCCCGATTCTTGGCAAGCGCGTAACTCAGGAATATCGTCCGGGGATCCAGGTCGAGGCGTTCAACTGCAGCAAGAAGGTGTTTCTGGACTTCCCGTGCACTCTCCAGGCGTCGGCGTTCCATGCGAAAGCAGTTGCCTCTGGTCCCTTCAAGTTCCCGAACCCCGAGGGTGGCGAAGATCTGGAGCTCAGGGTTAGGCGCGACCTCCCCCAGACCTCTCGGAAGCCGTTCCACTATCTTGGAATATGCGTCAGTTCGTGGCTAGCATCTTCGGGCAGGAGCGCATAGGTTCCACGGGGCTCGGGGGTGCCATCTATGTTCTGAAGAACGGGTCGATTCTAGTCCAGGTTGTCAAGATCGCGATTGCAGATGACGGGCCCAGTGCGGGAAACGCTTCCATGTCTCCTGACCTCGATGGCTTGACCGAGATCGGAGGAGCACAGCGCGCGCCCTGCCTTCAGATTCTTTTCTCTCAGATACGACCCTTTCGGTGAGTACGACCGCTGTGTGAAGAGTCAGGGCTGCGGGGGGGGGGGGGCAGTCCAGACACATCGGGTTCTGATTTTACGTCGGAGCCCCTGGCCTCGGACTGCAGCTCTAGTGCTAATTCAGTCTACACAACGTCACAATTTTCTCCGCTCGCTGGGGGTGCGGGTGGAGTGTACCGTCCAATCCGTCCCCTGACTCTCTGCATTTGGAATGCACGTGCTTTCTTTGCCTCTATCTCGTCTGCCTCTCTGAGAGCGGGTTCACGTTTTCGTCCTGCTAAGACATTGCTTGAGCGTTACCAGATTGCGTGTTTCCAAGAAACCCACGGATCTGATGCTGACCTCACGATTTTCCGCGATGCGCTTCGCACAGGTATGTTGTATGGGAGCTTTGTTGAGGGAAGTGCTGCTGGTGGGGTAGTCACTTGTGTCTCGTCGGAGCTGCGTGAGTGCTTTCGTGATGTGCAGGAGCGCGTTGTGATCGAGGGCAGGGTATTACTTGTCATGTGCACGGGCGATGCGGGCGACCTTGCGATTGTGAGCGTGCACGTGCCGAACGCTTGTGACGACATTTCTGAGTACAAACGTTACTCGCGTGCTATTGAACGTGTGCTGCCGCCTGCTGCGCAGTGTATGTCGATTATCCCGGGGGACTGGAACTTCGTTCACATGGCGGACGGCAGGTTTCTTGGGGACGGTACCTTTGGCCCAGGGGACCGCTCTCAGCGTGATGCTTCGCAGGAAATTTGTGGACACTGGTGCGAGCTGCACCAGCCTGGCCCCACCCGTCGGGACATCAGGGGAGGGGCGGGCTCTTCGCAGTTTCTCGAGGCTTGACCGTGTTTACACCATCCTTCCTGCGGGCATTCTGAATGAGATGGCGGTAGCCGCGAGTGCCGTGGGTACCCTGACTCATCCTGGGGCTTCCTCGGACCATATTCCTGTTGCGGCTTCTCTGGCGCTACCTGCAGCCACGGGGCAGTTCTCGATTCCCAAGTGGCTCAGCATGCATGCGGGGTACCGTCAGATGGTCAGCGAACATCTGCAGACTCTCTGGTCTTACCGAGTAACCTCGATGAGAAAGTACGTCGAGTGAAGGCTCCCTTTGCCACGGTAGCTACTGGGTTCCGTCAGTCACTCAAGTCCAGACAGGCCTCGAACGATGCAGCTCGTCTCCCTTTTGCTTTCCTTGCCTATCGGGGATGGAGAGGGCAGCAGTGGTACTTGTGCCTCCGCGCGCTGCGTCGCTATGCTGCTCTTTACCGCTACTTTGATGTTGACCGTGGCGGTTACACTGATCCTGATGGGCTTCATTCTCTGATTGTTACCCTGAAGCTTCGGTGGCCTGATCGCGAGGGAACACAAACTCCTCCTCCTCCTCCTCCTCCTCCTCCTGCTCCTCGCCCTCCCCTTCCTCCTCGGGTCGCCTGCGGCCTCGGGGGAAACCGTCCACCCCGAACCTCGAACCGCGAGACCTGGGGAGGTCTGCGCGGCTGGCCGGTCGGCCGCCCGCCTGGTGGGCCCCGCCCGCCCAGGAGCCGCGCGGGCGGAGCCGCGGGACGAAGCGGGGCGCGCTGCCCGCCTCGCGCTGCTCCAGCGAGGGAGGGGTGGGGTGGGGGGGGAGGGAGGGGGGGAACAGGGAGGGGGAGGGCAGGGAAGGGAAGGGGGGGGGAGGGAGGGGGGGCAGGGAATGGGAAGGCAGGGGGGAGGGGTGGGGGGAGGGAGGAAGGGGGGGGGGGGGGAGGGCAGGCAGGGCAGGGAGGGCAGGGAGGGAGGGAGGGAGGGCTTTCTTGGGGTCTTTTGGCCCCCCCCCCCATATCTGATAATGGAAGCATTTTGGGGGCTTCCTCGTTAATAGTTGCATATGTCTGTCTGTCGGTCTGTCTGTCTGTATGTATGTATGTAGGTAGGTAGGTAGGTCGGTAAGAAAGTAGGTCTGTTTGTACGTATGCATGCATGCATGCATGCATGCATGTATGCATGCATGTCTGTCTGTCTGTCTGTCTGTCTGTCTGTCTGTCTGTCTGTCTGTCTGTCTGTCTGTCTGTCTGTCTGTCTGGATGTATATATGTATGTATGTAGGTAGGTTTGTGTGTATCATACAAATGTAGCTATAATTGGGGATCTGGAGGAGGAGGAGAAGGAGGAAGGGGAGGAGGAGGGGAGGAGGAGGAGAGGAGGAGGAGGAGGAGGAGGAGGAGGAGGAGGAGGAGGAAGGAGGAGGAGGAGGAGGAGGAGGAGGAGGAGGAGGAGGAGGAGAGGAGGGGAGGAGGAGGAGGAGGAGGAGGAGGAGGAGGAAGGAGGAGGAGGAAGGAGGAGGAGGAGGAGGGAGGAGGAAGGAACAGGAGGAGGGGGAGGGAGGAGGGGAGGAGGAGGAGGAGGAGGAGGAGGAGGAGGAGGAGAGGAGGAGAGGAGGAGGAGGAGGAGGAGGAGGAGGAGGAAGGAAGGAGGAGGAGGAGGAGGAGGAGGAGGAGGAGGAGGCGGAAAAGGAGAAAGGTGAGGCGGATGGGCGGATGATGAGCAGCAGCACCAGCACCAGCAGCAGCAGCAGGAGTATGGGGCGGAGGATCAGGAGAAGGAGGGGAGAGGGGGAGGGGGAGGAGGGAGGAGGACGAGGAGCAGGAGGAGGAGGAGGAGGAGGAGGAGGAGAGGAGGATGCGGAAGAGGAGGAGGAGGAGGAGGTGGAGGAGGTGGACGAAGAATAGGTCAAGGAAGATGAGTAGGAGGAGGAGGAGGAAGAGAACGAGGAGGAGGAGGAGTGAGGAGGAGGAGGAGGAGAAGGAGGAGGAGGAGCGCGAGGAGGAGGAGGAGGAGGGGGAGGAGGAGGAGTAGGAGGAGGAGGAGGAGGAGGAGGAGGAGGAGGAGGAACGGGGGGGAGCCAACGAGGAGGAGCCTGGCACACCCCGCGCACGCCGCAGCGCAGGCCGCGACGACGACTACGGGGAGCGCGGCAAGCTCGTCAAGGCCCTTGCTTCGCGCGCGCGTTGCCTGCGCCCGCCGTCACTGTCGTCGTCGTCGTCGTCGTCGTCGTCGTCCTTGCTCCACAGGGCGGAGGAAGAGGGCCGGTGAGCTGGCCGTCTGAGTGGGGTCGTCGCGGAGCACGGCCTTGCCGCCGCGGTGCTGGAAAAGGGCAGAGGGTGGCAAAGGGCGGCTGCTTGCGCAGACTGTTTAGCCAGCCTAAAGGAAACCGTTTGAATTCGCAGCCGTGCCACAACACTGTTCTTGGGACGTCAACGCCACGACTCAACGTGATTTTTTCGTCTTGATGAGTATGATATGTGCCAGGACCACCTGCGAGACTTCAACACCGCGAATGAACGTGGCTGTTGCATACTGTCAATCTTGAACTTGCAAGAACACCATTCCTTGTACATCAACCTAACGGATCCGTGAAACAGTTAGGAACTCTTAAGACGAATGTGCTTGCGTTAACGCGAAAATAACATTTCGAAAAGGGCTCTCCCTCCACCGTTGACATTGTTGCATACCTTTAGCACGAGTGCTGGCGGCGGTAAGGCGAGAACTACATGTTGAAAACCACCCGCGCTCAATCGTTGAAGCGGCTGTAATCTTTCCAAACGAATGTGCGCGGCGCGAAGGTGAACAGCACAATTTAAAAAAGGACCCGCCCTCCATCCTTGCACGTGTTGCGAACCTTCAAGACGAATGTGCGCGGCGCTGAGGCGAAAGCCACATTTTGAAAAAACGTCTTCCGTCTATGACATTGTCGCAGGTTTCAGGCTTCAGGATTATCAGCGATGCGAAAGTCTCTGGCAAACTTCTCGGTCCGCCCTATCGACACG
Organism: Prorocentrum cordatum; assembly: GCA_963575745.1. NCBI lineage: Eukaryota > Dinophyceae > Prorocentrales > Prorocentraceae > Prorocentrum > Prorocentrum cordatum. The sequence continues at coordinate 608,227 of CAUYUJ010013002.1, read as the reverse complement.
TCTGGAGGTGCGACAGGGAGAACATGGAGGAACTCGTTATAAAAGGGGAAGGGAGGGAGGAGGAGGAGGAGGAGGAGGAGGAGGAGGAGGAGGAGGAGGAGGAGGAGGAGGAGGAGGAGGAGGAGGTGGTGGACAACTATGGTGGGATGGGGGGATGGATCGGGTCTATGGGGGGCTGGTGGGACTCCTCGCTACTTCTGCGTCACCACTACTTTGGCTGCCTAGCATACCTCAGTGGAATGACATATCACCGGGGTGCACCTGCTGAGCAACGTGCAGGAAAGCCTTTTACTGCGTTGATTTTTTTCTTTAGCTGCACGCGTAGTTGAATCACTCTTGTTCGGTGCATCCCCCTCTCTTCGATATCGGGTGTGTGTGTATATATATATATATGTGGTTGTCCTCCTCCCTCCTCCAGCAGGCGGCAACGTTATTCTGTACCCACATCTGTTTCCCTGCTTGACTTTCCATGTGCAGCCCTTCCTGACCCACACTTGCAGCCTGCTCAACTAGCGCTGCACATCGCAAAGTCTGACTTGCATTTTTTGTTGAAAGAGCGCTGCGTTCCGAGGATTCGAGTTGGCGCAGCGTCAAAAAGGAGGAGGAAAAGGAAGAGACGGGGAGGGAGTTGGAGGAGGCGGGCGGCTGGAGGCGGGGAGAGGAGGAAGAGAAGGAGGAGGAGGATGAGGAAGAGGAGGAGGAGGAGGAGGAAGAGGATGGGCAGCAGGAAGAGGGGCAGGAGGAGGAGGAGGAGGAGGAAGAGGAGGAGGGAGGAGGAGGAGGAGGAGGATGAGGAGGGGGAAAACGAGGATCCTTACAAGGAGCCGCGGAGGCGGCTGCGAGAGCGAGAACGAGAATCATCGCTGCTTGCCTTCAGCCACCCTGGCGGCGATGGCCGCCAGGGGGTTGGGTGGGGCTGCGCCTATGAAGGCACCGAAGGCCACAGTTCGAAGGCCGGAAGGGGGACGACGAACCCGACGGCGACCCCCCCAGCCAGCACAGGTCACCAACATCCCCCACGGCCTGTCGCAGGAGGACCGGGTCGCTGCTGGGCTCCCCCTTTCTGTGGTCATTGGGTCTTTTTGGCACCCTTTGGCCTACATCGGTGGATCAGGGAGCGGGGGAGGAGGGTGGGGGGAAAGGGGGGGATAAAAACAGGGATGGGGAAACGGGAACGATGTTAATGTTGTTGATGATGGTCGTGATGATGATGGCGGTGATGATGATGGTGGTGATTACGATGGTGCTGGTGGTGATGATGGTCAGGCTGCTGATGTTGGTGAGGAGAAGGGTCATGACGATGCTGCCGATGATGATGACGATGATGATGATGATGCTGATGATGATTGATGGCAGTTGATGGTGATGGTAATGATGATGGTACTGCTGATGCTGATGCTTATGCTGATGAGGATGGAATGAGGATGCTCCTGATGATGCTGATGATGCTAATGCTGCTGCTGATGATGATGATGTTTGTGATGCTGATGATGCTGCTGATGATGATGCTGCTGATGCTGATGATGCTGCTGATGACGATGATGCTGATGATAATAATGGTCATGGTGGTGGTGATGGTGATGACGGCGATGGTGACGATGATGATGATGATGATGATGATGATGATGATGATGATGATGATGATGATGCTGATGCTGATGCTGATGCTGATGCTGATGATGCTGCTGATGATGCTGCTGGTGTTGATGATGATGATGGTGGTGATGGTGATGGTGATGATGATGATGATGATGATGCTGATGATGATGATGATGATGATGATGATGATGATGATGTTTCTGATGCTGGTGATGATGATGCTCAGGATGATGAAATTATGATGCTGCTCATGATGCTGATGCTGCTGCTGTTGTTGATGATGGGGATGCTGATGCTGATCATGATGATGATGCTGATGATGATGCTGATGATGATGCTAAACATGCTGCTTATGCTGAAGATGATGGTGCTGCTGATGATGATGATGCTGATGCTGATGACGATGATGATGATGCTGCTGCTGATGATGCTGATGATGCTGATGATGATGGTGCTGATGATGTTGATGCTGGTGATGATGGTGATAATGATGATGATGATAATGCTGATGCTGATCATGATGATGATGGTGATGGCGGTGGTGATGGTGATGGTGATGGTGATGGTCATGTTGATGATCACGATGATGATAATGATGATGATGATGATGATGCTAATGATGATGATGCTGATGCTGATGCTTATGATGATGATGATTCTGATGATGGTGGTGATGATGATGATGATGATGATTGTAGTGCTGATTATGATGAGTAAGCTGTTGATGTTGATTGTGATGCCGATGCTGGTGAGGATGAAATTATGATGCTGCTGATGATGCTGCTGCTGCTGATGATGCTGATGCTGACGATGCTGATGTTGATGATGATGCTGCTGATGATGCTGATGATGTTGCTGATGATGATGCTGATGCTACCGCTGAGGATGATGATGCTGATGCTGATAATGATGATGCTGATGCTGATGCAGATGATGATGATGATGATGATGATGATGCTGCTGATGATGATGATGACGATGATGACTATGATGATCATTATGATGATGGTGCTGCTACTGCTGCTGCTGCTGCTGCTGCTGATGATGATGATGATGATGATGATGATGATGATGATGATGATGATGATGATGATGATGATGACGTCGACGACGACGAACAGGAGGAGGAGCCGGAGGATGAAGAGGAGGATGAGGAGGAGGAGGATGAGGAGAAGGCGGAACAGGAGCAGGAGCAGGAGCAGGAGCAGGATCAGGAAGAGGAGGAGCAGGAAGAGGAAGAGAGAAGGAGGAGGAGGAGGAGGAGGAGGAGGAGGAGGAGGAGGAGGAGGAGGAGGAGGAGGAGGAGGGAGAGATACATAAGGGAGAGTGGTAGAGAGGGAGGGGGGAATCGAGAGTGGGGTTGGGTGGGAGGGAGGCGGGAAAGGTGGGCGGCGTGGAGAGCGAGGGGCAAGGAAGGGGGCGATGGCGGGGGGGGTGAGGGAGTGGAGAGGCGGCAGGGGGAGGAGCGAGGGATGGGTGAGCGAGCAGGAGCGAGGAGTGGAGCATCCGAAGCCGTAGATCCCTCCATCGGCGAGCGTTGGGGGGCGAAGCGGGGGCTCGGCGCGCGTGCGGCCGAACACGAGACCCCCTATCTTGGGGCGCTCTCGGAGTTATCTTGCATGCCCTCCTGGGGCCATCGTCGGCCCTCTTGGGGCCACCTTGGAGTTGGAGACGGCTGGGAGTCTGAGGTGACCCGGCATCGGTTCCAGCGAGCAGGGATGGGGGGAAGAGGTTCGAGGTGCTGGGTTTGATAAGGTTTTCCAACCTCCCGGGGCCGTTCTTCTGCCCTGGGAACGTCGGAAGCGGATCCGGGGTGAAAACCTGTGCCAGATGGACCCTCGGACTCGCATGGGTCAGGGGACCGATTTTGACCGGGGGATTTGGCTTCATCTCGTCCCAACCAGTTCACAGCCCCTGGCCGCCTCCAACCTTTTGGCATCTTGGGGTCAGTTTTGTGTCTCGGGGGGGGTGAAAAGTCCAGCGGTGTCAAACAGTCCACTTTCCAAGGGCACCCTTGCGTCCTTCGTCCGAAAGGCTTCATCCTGGGCGTCTGAGGTCCTCGCATTCTCACCGTGCATCCCTGCGATCCGGTCGCGCCGTCGGGCCGTGGTGGAGGGTCCAGGGGCCCCCTGCGAGAGTCTCCGGGCCGTCTTGGGGCGTCCTCGTCGGCCGCCTCTCGGAGCCGCCTTGGGGCCGTCTGACAGGCTGGTTGGCTGCCGCTGGGCCCCGGCCCCCCTCGGGGGCATCTTGAGGGCATGCCGGGCCCCCGCAGGGTCCAGGGAGGGCCTCCCCTGCGGGTCCCGAGACTATACGCCACCACCACCACCTCCATTCCCCCTCCCTCCTCCGCCCCCCGCTTCCCCTCCTCGTTCCTGGGGTGGGGGGGGACGGGGAGGTGGTGATGGTGGTGGTGGTGGTGGTGGTGGTGGTGGTGGTGATCCTCAACATTCCGAGAGACCTGCGGAGTCCCTTTGGCGCCGTGTTGGACCGACAAGTGGGCCACACAAACAAGCGAGCAAGCAAGCAAGCAAGCAAGCAAATAAACAAACAAGCACAACCACATGCAAGTAAGCAATCAAACACACAAACAAGCAAGCAAGCAAGCAAGCAAGCAAGCAAGCAATCAAGCAAGCAACAAACAAGCAAACAACCACCTTTTAAATTGTTAGGGGCTCTCCGCAGAGCTACCTTGCAACTTCTGGTGGCCTTCTGGGGCCATCTTGGCGCCATCTTAGGGCTTCCTGGGGCCTTCCCCACCTCTGGCAAGAGGCGGACCTATTTGACTTTTTTTGTCGGAGCTGCGAGACATATGCCTGATAGTGAAACTCCTTCTCGCTGTGTCGCACACGGTTGCGGTATGTATAACGTATCTCGTGGCCTTCGGCCCATCCTGCCATTGTGCCTGGGTTGTAGGTCAGGCCTCTTGGATACCTGCGTGGATCTCTTGGGAGGCCTCTCGGAAGCCTCTTGGATGTGGTTTGGGGTGTCTTGGAGGCCTCTCGGAGGGATCTTGGGGGCCTCTTGGGCCTTGATTTGGGCCTCTTGGGAGCCTCCTGGAGCTTGTGGGGGCTGTCTGGGGGCGCTCTTGGGGGCCTCTTGGGTCGTCTTGGAGCGCTCTTGGGGGCCTTTTGGGCCGTCTTGGAGTGTTGAGAGCCCGAAGAGGCGACAACAGTAACATCCTCCAATTATTTTTGGAACATCAGCGATTTTGGTCTCTCGTGGCCCTCTCAGGGGGCCTCTCGGAGCTCTCTTGGAGCATCTTGGGGACTTCTTGGGCCATCTGCAGGCCACCTTGGGCGTCTTGGAGCGATCTTTGGGCGAGGCGTCGGGGGCCTCTCTGGGGCCCCCATGGCCCGTCTGGGTGCCCTTTTGCTTGTGAGGAAGTCGTGCGAGGACCCCCCCGGGGAGCGGCTGGGAGCGCCCGGGAGTGCACGGAACTCTGGGCTGTGGGCATGCGGTATGCAGCGGTATGCAGCGCAGAGGACTCGAAGGGACCCGAGGACGCTGCGCTTCGAGCGTGGAGGCATGGTGGCGGATATGATGTAGCAATGTGTGGTGCCGTCACGTAACGCAGCTTTAATTCTTCACGCTTCGCGTATCCCCACCAGCCCATCTCAAAACAGCAACTCTTGCGAAGCATGCCGACAGTCGTGTTTTTCAGGCGTGTTTCCGCCTGCCCCCGCATATCTCCCCTGTTCCTCCTTCCTCCCGCCTCCGTGTACATCCTCCTTGTGGTGGGAGCGGGAGAAGGACGAGGCGGAGGAGGAGGGAGAGAAAGCGCTCCTCGTGGTTTGAGTCGTTTGGGGTTTCTCGTCCTGGTGTGAGTCGTTCGGGCCCTTCTTCCTGGTGTGAGTCGTTCGGGCTCTTCGTGGTGTGAGTCGTTCGGGCTCTTCGTCCTGGTGTGAGTCGTTCGGGCTTCTCGTGGTGTGAGTTGTTCGGGCCCCTCGTCCTGGTGTGAGTCGTTCGGGCCCCTCCTCCTGGTGTGACTCGTTCGGGCTCCTCGTGGTGTGAGTCGTTCGGGGCCCTCGTCGTGGTGTGAGTCGTTCGGGCTCCTCGTGGTGTGAGTCGTTCGCCTTCTGGTGTGAGTCGTTCGGGCCCCTCGTCCTGGTGTGAGTCGTTCGGGCTCCTCCTGGTGGAGCCTCTTGGAGGCCTTTTGGGGCGTCTTGGGGGCCTCTTGGCGGCCCCAGGGGCTTCTAGGAGCGTCTTGGGTGCCTTGGGGGAGCCTCTTCGGGCCTCTTGGGAGCCTCTTGGAGGCCGTTTGGGGCGTCTTGGGGGCCTCTTGGCGGCCCCAGGGGCTTCCAGGAGCGTCTTGAGTGCCTCGGGGGAGCCTCTTGGGGCCTCTTGGGGGCCTCTTGGGGGCATCTTGGGGGCCTCTTGGAGGCCTCTTGGGGGCTCTTGGAGGCCTCTTGGAGGCCTCTTGGAGGGGTCTGGGAGGAATCTTGGGGCCATCTGTCGGGCGATCGATCACAGATGGGGGGAGCACTTTTCTCCCTCCCCCCGTCGGGGCCAGAATCCTCGTGAGGGGTGTCGTTTTTTAGCCCTCCGAGGAGTCGAAAAAGACCCCTCCGGCGACCCGCGGAGGGACCTCTCCAGGCCCAGGGGGAGGGGGTAGGGGGAGGGGTAAACCCCTCCCCGAAGGGGAAGAAGGGGGGTTGAGAACAGAGCGGGCTCTCTAAACCACTGACGCCCAAAGGGCTGGTGGGATTCTCGTGGTAGTAGCAGTAGTAGGACTAGAAGTGACAGTAGAAGTAGTAGTCCTAGTGCTAATTGCAGCAGTAGTAGTAGTAGTCCCAGTAGTACTAGTAGCAGTGGTACTAGTAGCAGTGGTAGTGGTAGTACTCGTAGTAGGAGCAGTAGTAGTAGTTGTAGTAGTAGTAGTAGGAGTAGGAGTAGTAGTAGTAGTAGTAGTAGTAGTAGTAGTAGTAGTAGTAGTAGTAGTAGTAGTAGTAGTAGTAGTAGGACTAGAACTAGTAGTAGTCGTAATAGTAGTTGTAGTAATAGTAGTAAAAGATGATGTAGTGGTACTAGTAGCAGTAGTAGTAGTAGTAGTAGTAGTAGTAGTAGTAGTAGTAGTAGTAGTAGTAATAATAGTAGTAGTCGTAGTAGTAGTAGTAGTAGTAGTAGTAGTAGTAGTAATAGTAGTAGTAGTAGTAGTAGTAGTAGTAGTAGTAGAGGTAGGAGTAGAAGGAGTAGTAGATGTCTTTTGGGAGCCTCTTGGATGCCTCTTGGGGCATCTTCGGCGCCTCTTGGGGGCCTCTTGGGGGCCTCTTGAGGGCATCTTGGGGGCCTCTTGGAAGCCTCTTGGGAGCCTCCGGGGACCCTCTTGGGGCCATCTTGGGGCCTCTTGGTGCCTCCTGGGCGCGTCTTGGAGCCATCTTGGAGGAAATCGATGAAAGAAGAAAGGAGCTTTAATGAGCGCTGGCCCCTCAGAAGGGCAAAATGGGCCCAAAACCTTTGTAAAATCAAAGATCTTGCCTTGAAAGAAGAGGGGAGCTGTAATGAGCGCTACCCCCTCAGAAGGCCAAAATGGGGCCAAAACCGTAGTAAAATCAATGATTTTGGCTACAAAGAAGAGGGGAGCATTTTTTCTGCCTCCCCCCGTCGGGGCCAGAATCCTCGTGAGGGGTGTCGTTTTTTAGCCCTCCCAGGAGTCGAACATAACCCCCCCAACGACCCGCGGAACGACCTCTCCAGGCCCAGGGGGAGGGGGTAGGGGGAGGGGTAAACCCCTCCCCGAAGGGGAAGAAGGGGGTTGAGAACAGAGAGGACTCCCTAAACCACTCACGCCCAAAGGGCTGGTGGGATTATCTTGCACAGCCGTCGTGTTCTAGAGCTCGGACCTCTTGATTTTCGTCGTCGTCGTTCGTTCGTCGTGCGTCGTTCGTCTTCCCCCCCCCCGGCCACGGAAGCAAACTCGTGGAGGAAGGAGGCGAAAGTCTCCTGTCCCTCGCAGCTCCTTGGTGCAAGAGCCAGGACACGCGTGCCACTTGTTAGCGATGTTTGCAATCCATTCTTGGGGCTTTTCTGGGGCCCTTCAGCTCCTCCCTGGATGCTGCTTCCAGCGCTCTTCTTCAGTATCGGTTGCTCCCTCCCTGCCCGAGAGGACATCCATGCTGCCTTCGAAGCGGAGGCTGGCAAGATTTTGAGCTGCGAGATGCACAAGGGGACCGCCATGATCAGGTGGAGCGCCTTCTGCCCGGCCATTTATGCTCTTAGCAAGGGTTGCACAGTGAGACAGAGGCATCCGGATGTGCGCATCAAGTTGATCATTAGAAAAGACTTGCTTCAAGGCCCAATCTCCGGCTCGACTTCGTCTCAGGATGAGCATTGCTGCCGGTGGCCAATGCCACAACGGTACGCGAAGCGATGCCAGGCTGCGCAAAGCAGCCGCAAGGCTGATCTGGGGACAGCAATCCGAAACAGAGCGACTGAATGCGTCACACATTTATAAACGGTGATCGAGCAGGTCAAACGCATGGTTGCTATAAATGCAACAGCGCAGAACTGCAGCACAAGCAAGTCAATATCGACTCGTGGCGCAATGCCAAGAGCAATGCAGTGCAATCCAACGCAATGGACATCGCATGCAACGAACGATAACACAACTCAAGACAACGCCAAGCAGCGCAGCGCACAGCGCAAGAACGCGAGACCATGAAACTCATCACCTTGTAAGCCAGAGCAGCGTAGAGCGTCTGCTTGCTCTTGATCGCCCTTGTCTGCCCGCCTCGCCCATCTTTTTTTCACTCGGGCCGAGGTATACGATCGAGGTCGATTCGGGGAGGGTACCCTAGTGTTCTTCGTGTTTGTTGAATACTCTTGTGCTTTCAGGCGAGGGTACCCTTGGATGTTGCGTGTGTTTTGGCCAGCGGAGGGTCTCGTGTTCTTGGGGGATCTTGGAGGCTGTTTTCTGGCCCAGGTCCGACTGTACATCTGTCTGCAGCGTAGCTTGCCAGCGCCGTGGCGGAACACCAGTGCAGGAAGGGGACTCTCCCACCTTCTTTCCGTCCCTTCCTTCCCTGCCTCCTTCCTTCCGCCTTCGGTCGCCCACCTTCCGCGACATCTGTCTTCCTCGATCTTCCCCTCCCTGCACCGCCTTCCTCCCCTCTCTTCCGCACTTCCCGTCCTCCCCCCCCCATACTCCCTCCCCTCCCTTCCTCCTCTCTCTCTCTCTCCCTCTGTCGTTCCTTGTCCCTTCTGCGTCGGCATCTTCGCTGGTGCCGTCGCTCCAGGCTCAGCCGTTTCCCACCCGCCGGGGCCCTCTGGAGCGGCGGTCGGTTCGTGCACAGAGCCGCCGCGCGCCCCTCTGCTGCGAGGAGTTTTCGCCTGGGCCAGGCACCTTTTGGAGCTCGCCTCATCCAGGGGGGGTCGTTTGCCGTGGATGTCAAACAAAATGATTGCTGTTGCCGTGTCGTTGTTTGTCGTTTGTTGTTGCCGTTTGCCTCCTCGCCGAATCGGCCGGGACGCAGGCGGCCGGGGTCACCGCCAGCGCTTGTTGTCCGAGTGCTCGGCCAAGGGGTCGGCATGTCGTAGAGGAGGCGCCTGCAGGATAATGGAGAGGAGGAGGAGGAGAAGGAGGAGGAGGAGGAGGATGAGGAGGAGGAGGGAGGAGGAGGAGGAGGAGGAGGAGGAGGAGGACAAGAGCAGTTCCAAGATGCATCAGCGATGTTGCAGTACGCTCTCCCGTCCCCTTGACGCTGCCCCTGTCACTACAAGAATCGCCTCCTCGAACGATCCGCGCGTCACACGCCCTGGGCCTGCCATTCGGGCGAGAGCCCCGCCTGGAACAGGACGCGCCTCGCTTCTTTCCGGCCCCAAGAGGGCCTCCAGGAAGATCAGAAAAGGCCAAAAACTGGATTTTCCGTAGGTTTTCGAAGGATTTTGACATTTGCTTCTTTTCGGCCTTCCGACGGAGCGTGAGAAGGCACGACCCTGCAGCTCGAGGAGGTGTCCGGCGAGATCCCCGCTGTGCAGAGGGCCGCCCCAGTCCGTGCAGCTGCAGCAGGAGTTTCCACTTCTGGCCATGCGCTCCGAGCTCGCAGTCTGCGTCGTGAGCCCCACTCTGCAAGAGAGCCTAGGCCTCCGTCCGTGCAGCCGAGACACCGCATGCCTTCAGACCGAAGGCAGTCTCCGTCGATAGCCCCAGGCTCAGGAGAGAAAAAAAACACAGACACAATTAATCGTCGACCCCCAGGAAAACATGGGAAACATTGGGCGTGGGGGGAAGACAGGGACCCAGAAAGTGTGTGACAGTTTTGGGGAATCCTGTTATTTCCCAACCCTCCTTGGTTGGGTATTCGTTTTGAATAGAGCAGTGTGGTCGCGTCCTTCCTCCTCCCGCCTCCCGCCTCTTTCCTGCCTCTTTCTGTCTTGCCTGCGGGGGGCTGTGAAACTGTCGCCAGTTTCGAGGCCTGCTGGGGGGTCCAGCATAGAGGGTAATCGCGGCAGATCCAAATTAGACCTCGCCATTCCTGGGGGGCTGCGATCTGTGAAACTGTCGCCACTTTCGAGGCCTGCTGGGGGGCTCAGCATAGAGGGTAATCGCGGCAGATTCAAATTAGACCTCGCCATCCCTGGGGGGGGGGGGCTGCGATCTGTGAAACTGTCGCCACTTTCGAGGCCTGCTGGGGGGTCCAGCATAGAGGGTAATCGCGGCAGATCCAAAGTAGACCTCGCCCTCCCTGGGGGGCTGCGATCTGTGAAACTGTCGCCACTTTCGAGGCCTGCTGGGGGGCCCAGCACAGTGAGGGCCACGCGCGGATTCAAATTAGACCTCGCCATCCCTGGGGGGCTGCGATCTGCGAAACTGCCGCCATTTTCGAGGCCTGCTGGGGGGCCCAGCACAGTGAGGGCCACGGGCAGATTCAAATGAGACCTCGCCGTCCCTGCGGGGCTGCGATCTGTGAACCTGTCGCCACTTTCGAGGCCTGCTGTGATCCCCGTTTTCGAAGTGGCTAGGAGTGCTCAGGAATTGTAAATCATCAGCTTTATCAAGCCCTTTTCCTGTAGCCAGTGTCCTGCGAGTCTCCCGAATTCCGTCTGCAGACATATGTAACCCTCGCTCCGTCATCGCCCCCTTATAAAGTATCCTAAACTATTTGCGCCCCGCTTTTGCGCAGGGGGTGGGTACGTCGCCAGGGTAATTATGTGTATTTATTTGTGTTTCCCAGGGCCCCTTCACAGGCGCTCTTGGCCTCCTCCAGGCCGCCTCGAGTCAAGTTCCCCGGGTGCCGACCCGATCCGACTCGATGCGAACCGTCCGGCTCACGACTCCGATCCCGAGCTCGCCCGATCGGACTCCTGCCGATTCCATGCTTCAGCCGACTACTTCGATTTCTTCCGATCCGGCTTCGCTCCGGGGGATCGGGTCGGGCGAAAGGGGGGATTGGGAAAGGGGGGGGTACGAAATTTGCTGCATGCAGCTGGTTTCGGCCTCACCGAGGGGCCCATTCCTCGATACATAGCCGCCTCCGGCGCCGGGAGGCGCCGGGAAAATCAGCTACGTGAGCTGATTCTCAAACCCCCCCTTTGCTATCCCCCCCTTTCGCCCGACCCGAGGGGAGCAGGGAGGATCCTCGACGACGGCGACGGCGGCGACGACGGCCTCCGGCGGCGACGCCGATGGCGACGATGGCGTCCACGGCGACGTTGACGGGGGAGGCGAGGCCGGCCGCAGGCCTCGACCCTCGACTCGGAGGGATCCCACCCGAGGAGGGAGGAGGAGGAGGGAGAAGGAGGAGGAGGAGGAGGAGGAGGAGGAGGGGAGGAGGAGGGGGGAGGAGGGAGGAGGAGGAGGAGGAGGAGGGAGGAGGAGGGAGGTGGAGGGAGGAGGGTGGAGGAGGAGGGAGGAGGGAGGGAGGAGAATGCCACGACGACGGCAATCTCCCCGAAGGGCTCCCAAAGTGGCCCCCGACATCCCCGGACCGGGCCCCGAGGTGCCTGCATCCCCTTCTGGGCGGGGGGGGGGTCCGCAAACCCCTCCTGTGGGGGGGGATCCACAAACCCCTCCCAGGGTCCCAGGGGGGCTCCATGAAGTTCCCCTGGGTGTGGGGGGGGTCGCAAACCCCCTTCCCCCCCCCCCCCCGGGGGAGGTTATGCAGCGCGGACCCCCAGGCGATCTTGGACGATGTGCGGCGACGGTCGACGGACGGTCGGACGACGATTGCGACGACGTTCGACGGCGTTTCACGACTTGCGACAACGTTCGACGGACAGGGACTTCAATAACGAGTCCCACGAGAGGACGCGCGGATTGTACCTGCCGACTTCGATTCCAATCCGGCGTCCGTCAGGCCGTCTTCCAACTCGATCAGACTCGGCCCTGCCAAATGGTGCCGATTTCGATTTGGCAGCCGACTCGATGATCGGGTCGACCCGACTCGATTTATCTGTTCGTTGTTGGGAAAGGGACCGTCTTCCATGCTTATGAGCGTTGCGAGCTTTTAGAACGAATGTGCGCGGCGCTAAGGCGAGAGTTCTTTCTTGCAAAGGGACCGCCCTCCATCCTTGTAGCTGAGACGTGTATTGAAATTACAGGCCTGTCGAGTGAAGGAAGTCTTAAGCGATAGGCCAATTTTCGAAAAGGAATCGGCTTCTGTTCTTGTAGTGGTCGCCTGCTTTCAGAGCGCATGTGCGCGGCGCTAACGGGAGAGCCCCCTGTTGGAAAGAAACCGCACTCCATCCTCGGAGTTGTCGTAAGCTTTTCATGCGAGTTTGCGCGGCGACGAGGCGAGAGCCTCATTTCGAAAACGGCCTGTGCTCTGTCCTTGTAGCTGCTGCAAGCTTACACGAGGAGGTTTGCGGCACTGAGGCGAGAGCTCCAGTTTGAAAACGACCGAGGGCGAGAGCCCCATGTTGAACCCCCCGCGCTCTGCAGGACAGCTTTGGACGGCATAGAGGAGGAGGAGGAGGAGGAGGAGGAGGAGGAGGAGGAGGAGGAGGAGGAGGAGGAGGAGGAGGAGGGAGGAGGAGGAGGAGGAGGAGGAGGAGGAGGAGGAGGAGGAGGAGGAGGAGGAGGAGGAGGAGGATGATGAGGATGATGATGATGATGATGATGATGATGATGTGATGATGATGATGATGAGATGATGATGATGATGAGATGATGACGATGATGATGATGATGATGATGATGATATGATGATGTGATGATGATGATGCTGATGATGATGATGATGATGATGATGATGATGATGATGATGATGATGATGATGATGATGATGATGATGATGATGATGATGATGATGATGATGATGATGATGATGATGATGATGATGATGATGATGATGATGATGATGATGATGATGATGAGGAGGAGGAGGAGGAGGAGGAGGAGGAGGAGGAGGAGGAGGAGGAGGAGGAGGAGGACGAGGAGGAGGAGGAGGACACAGAGGGAGGGGAAGAGAGAGAGGGAGAGAGAGGGGCAGGAGGAGGCGGAGGAGACGGGCGAGCAGGGGGAGGCAGCCACGCTCCGGCCGCCCTGAGTGGCTGCCTCCCTCGAGGGAGGGCGGAGGGCGGAGGGCTCAGAACCAGTCCCCGGACCCTTCCCCGGCGCCATCCCGGCAGGGGTCTCTAGCTGCGCGCCGCCCGTGGCCATGGTGGGCGCCGCGGGAGGGGCCCAGAGCTGGCAGAGGGCGTCACAGCTCTCAGCCCTCGGGCCCTCCTCCCAGGCCCTCGGGACATCCGCCTGCCGACCTGCAGACATCCGACATCGTGGCCTCTGCGATGCGGGGCCCCCAGGGAGTCCCGACCCCGTCCCCGGGGGCCGGTTGTTCGCCCCGCGTCTCTTCTGGACGGTCCCCCTGGGGGCCCAGCGGGGCTTCCCTGAGGCGGCAGGCGGCCAGAGGCCTTCCGTGGTGCGACCGCTCCACGGCGCGAGCCTGTCTGGGGATCGCCCCGCCGGGCCCTCGGCGCAAGCCTGCTTCTCCTCTGCCCCCCTCCTGCCCCCGCAGGTTTGCGCGCGCCGCGGACGCGCTGAGGGCGCCCCCCCCCATCCCCCGCTGGCGCCCCGCGCGTGGGAAGGGTCATGGCGCCAACATCGCAGCGCGGATTTCGCTCGGAAACAAATAGGATGGGTCCGGAGTGTCCTGGAGAATGTCGTTCCGGATTTCGAGGTGAATTTCGCGCGGATTGTTTTTGGCCAGCAATGAAGATTACAACAACATACACGTGAAATTCACGTCGTTTTTCGCTCGCAATTCCAGGGTGTTGCGCTGAGAGAGATCCACGCAGAAATCCGCTGCAGCACGACTGCAAGTCTGGTGCAACGAGAAGGGGGTAGGGCGGGGAGGAGGAGGAGAAGGGGGGGGTGGGAGGGGAGGAGGAGGAGGAGGAGGAGGAGGAGAGGAGGAGAGGAGGAGGAGGAGGAGGAGGAGAGGAGGAGGAGGAGGAGGAGGAGGAGGAGGCGGAGGAGGAGGAGGAGGCGGGGCGGAGGAGGAGGAGGAGGAGGAGGAGGAGGAGGCGGAGGAGGAAGGAGGAGGAGGAGGAGGAGGAGGAGGAGGAGGAGGAGGAGGAGGAGGCGGAGGAGGAGGAGGAGGAGGAGGAGGAGGAGGAGGAGGAGGAGGAGGAGGAGGAGGAGGAGGAGGAGGAGGAGGAGGAGGAGGAGGGAGGAGGAGGGGAGGAGGAGGAGGAGGAGGAGGAGGAGGAGGAGGAGGAGGAGGAGGAGGAGGAGGAGGAGGAGGGGAGGAGGAGGAGGAGGAGGAGGAGGAGGAGGAGGAGGAGGAGGAGGAGGAGGAGGAGGAGGAGAGGAGGAGGAGGAGGAGGAGGAGGAGGAGGAGGAGGAGAGGGAGGAGGAGAGGGAGGAGGGAAGATGAGGAGGGAGGAGGAGGATGACGAGGAGGAGGAGGAGGAGAAGGAGGAGGAGGAGGAACAAAACGATGACGAATAATAATAGTACTAGGAAGCATACTGGTACTAGTATGTAACAGAAGATGATTTGGAATCATACTGGTAATCATACTACTGCTAAGAATACGAGCAATAATGCTTATACTATATTACTAATCAGCTGAATAATAATCAGCATACTATGCCACAAGGCAAAAACATCATAAGAGGAGGAGGAGGTGGAGGAGGAATATGATAATAGTAATATGTAGGAGGAGGACAAGAAGGGGGAGGAGGAAGAGGAGGAGGAGGAGGAGGAGAGGAGGAGAAGATGGAGGAGAAGGAGGAAGAGGATGATGAGGAGGGAAGAGGAGGAGGCGGAGGAGGATGACCCTGATCACCGCCGTCGTAGGTGCGATACAACATGAGGCTGATTACACCCCTCCAGCCTTGCTAGCCTTGTGGCCAGCCTAGGGGCATCCGCCAAGAAGTCTGTGGAACACGAGAAAACGTGATGCCGCCAAATGAGCCCCTTCATCATTCAGATGTTCACTCGTTCCTGGCCAAACCGCCAAGAGCGCATCAGGCGACACGCACCTTGGCGCGCAGCGCGCAGCTTGGCGCGCCGCGCGTGCGCGGCGGCGGGGGCGGCGGGCGCACTGCCCTCACATAACGACACGCCACTCGGCGTGCCGCCCCGATAAGCCACCCGAGGGACGCCACTCCCTCGGGCGACCGCACACCCCCACGCACGCCAGGGCGGGGGACCCTGGCCGTGGGGAGAAAGGGTGTGGATCCACCATGAGCCCCCTCGTAGGGGACCCCCCACCCGCCCAGGCGCACGCGGTGTACGTGCCGGGCCACCGCAAGCGTTAGGAAAACATGGCGACGCGGCGCAATTTTCTCCCCCCCTGGTCCACTACGGGCAAACAGCGGTGACGATCGGGCTGCAACCCGCTTGTTTTTCTAGGACGCCCGAGAGCACCCAGTGGCACAGGTGCCATAGGAGGCAGAGGAGGAGGAGGGAGAGGAGGAGGAGGAGGCGGAGGAGGAGGAGGAGGAGGAGGAGGAGGAGGAGGAGGAGGAGGAGGAGGAGGCCTGGCGCTCGTGGCTGTCGGGTGGGAGGGGGTCATTGTATACAGGTATCCTCCAAGCGCTCCGATCGCCCATGCGTTCGGCGAGCCTTCCAGACGAGCACGTGCAGTGCTCACCCCCCCTTGGGCTCTCCACTCGTGGTGCCTCCCAGCGGCGAGGGAGCGGCAGGGGGGCGGGCCTCCAGGAGCGCATCCGTGGGACCGAGCACGCCTCGGGAGTCATAACAGCTGAAGGGGTGGCGCACGCCGAGCACGAACGCCAGTGCAGGGAGGCAGGTGGCCTCAACCCCCTCGCGGGGGGCAAGGCACTGTCGTGGAGCCTTCCGCTGCCTGCCTCTCTCTGCGCTGGCGCCGGAGGATTGAACAGGAGGAGGGGGGGGGAGGGAGTGGTAGGGAGGGAGGAAGCAGGCGCGTGCCACTGAGAACACCTCACGGCATCGCTGACCTGTTATTGCCTCAAGCTTCCTTGCGGTAGACACGCAGAGTCCCTCTGAGAAGCTACCCACGTCCCGTTCGTGAACGGAACGTACCAGACAAGCCACTCCACCGACGAAGAGTTCCCATGCACCATTGCCCATAGGGTCAGTTGTTGGCCGGCGCGGCGAGGAGGACGACAACGACTACGACGACCTCGACCTCGACCGCGACCACGACGAGGAGCAGAACGATGACGATGACGACGACGACCACGACGACGACGAAGACGACGACGACGACGACGACGACGACCATTACGACCATGACGATGATGCCGTCCTCTGCGTGCGCCGCCAGGGCCCAGGCTACTGCTCTTGGTGGCTGGTTCTCCGGGGCAGCTCTGGGCCGGCTTGGCGAGAGGCAAGAGGCGGCTGCGGCTGGGAGCTGAAAGCGGGGGGTCCGCTGGGGGCCGAAACCCCGCAGGCCGCCGAGACGTTCGACCGCGGCGAGCTCAACGGGAGGGTCATTCAGGCCCCCCCCTTCCTCTTCCTCCTCCTCCTCCTCCTCTTCCTCCTCCTCCTCCCCCTCCTCCTCCACCTGCGCCTTCTCCTCCTCCTCCTCCTCCTCCTCCTCCTCCTCCTCTTTCTCCTCCTCCTCCTCTTTCTCCTCCTCCTCCTCCTCCTTCTCCTCCCTTCTCTTCTGCTCGAGGAAGAAGAAGCAACTTCCCGCCTGCTGCTGCTTCTCTTCAGGCTTCCCGAGCCCGCTGTGCTGCTCTCATCGTAGTAACTCGTCCAAGCTCCAACTCAATTCCTCCTCCGCCTCCTCCTCAGTCCGAAGGAGAAAAAGCTCCTACCTGATCTGGGCCTCCCAGACGGTCATTCAGGCCTCCCTCCTTCACGGCTGGCGTTGCAGAGATAGCGTGCGATGTGGTGCCGCCGGCCCGCTTATTGCACGCTATCTTTGCAATCTTGGGGATAGCGTGGACAGAGGGAGCCCTGGCTGTGGGATAGCGTGCGGGATAGCGTGCACAGAAGGATCCCATGCAGAGGGGAACGCCTCGCAGGGATAGCGTGCACGCAGGAAACCCAATTGTGTAGGCTAGCGTGCTTGTCGGAGATCGGTGTTGCACGCTATCTCTGCGACGCCAACCGTACTCGGAGAAGAAGGAACTGCATAGTTTAGTCCTCCCAGATTGGGTCAGAGTAGGTGGGACCGGAGGATCGCGCCGCATCGCTGGTGCATCGGCGATGCGGCTCGATGTGGAGCCCGATTTCGCCCGCGCCGACGTCGCCGATGCATCGCCAGCGTCGCCGATGCATCGGGGATGCGGCGCGATCCTCAAATCCCATGTTGCTCGGAGGTCCGCGCGGTTTACGCAGTTTGTTGCTCCTCTACGTTGCATCTTAGGGGGGCCTCGCCTGTCCTGTAGCATGGCGGTCCGACGCAGGCTCTCGACGCGGCTTTGGTGCGGATTCGGTGTGGATTCGACGCGTTCGGCATGGATTCTACGCGGATTGTGGCGCGATGGGGCGGACAAGGTCCCCCCAGGATGCAGCATCGCCTCCTCCCCCTGGCCCCTCCCTCTCTGTGCTCCATCCTCTTCCTCCCCTCGTCCTTCCATCCTTGTCCGTTTTCACGTCCGTCGCCTGGCCACTGGGAGGCTCGCCTGGGCGGGGTTGGCTGGCGCCGCGCTCCCAGGTTGCTGGTGGTGGCAGGTTCTGTGAGGAGACGTTCTGCAATGTTCTGATGGAAAATCTGCTCGGGCCCCATTTTCGGAGGAGGATGATCGAGGATCGAGGTCTTCGGGTACCTTCGCTCCTGTCTCCGGGGGCCTCCTCCCTCCCTCCCATCTCTGCCCGGCGGCGCCAGAGTTGGCCCCGCACCCCGTCGCCGTGGGGACCGCCGGGCAAGCGGGAAAGTCTAGTCTGCTAATTACGGGGAGGAGAAGGAGGGGGAGGAGGAGGGAACGGTCGCGCAGAAGGCGCACCGGCACGGGCGGCCCGGCAGGGGAAGGGGAGGGAGGGGGAAGGGAAAGGGGGACGGGGGGCGGCGTGTCCGTCGGCGTGGTGGTGGTGGTGGTGGTCAAGCTGGTGGTGGCCGTGGTGGTCGTGGTGGTCGTGCTGGTGGTGGTCGTCGTGGTGGTCGTGATGTTGGTGGTCGTGGTGGCTGGTAGGTGTGGTCGGTTTGCTGGTGGTGCTGGTGGTAGTGGTGGTCGTGCTGGCGGTTGTGATGTTGGTAGTCAGTCAGCTGGTAGTTGTGGTGGCCATACGGGCGGCGGTGGTCCTGAAATTCGGCCGGGCTGGTAGTGGTTGTACTGGTGGTTGGTCACGTGGTGGTGATAGTGGTCAGCGCCTACCTCCCCAGGGCGCTCAGGATCATCTCAGCATTCCCTTGTTGTAGTGTGCGTCCCTCCCTCCCTCCCTCCTCCTCCTCCTCCTCCTCGTCCTCCTCCTTCTCCCTGCCCTCTCCTCCTCCTCCTCCTCCTCCTCCTCCTCCTCCTCCTCCTCCTCCTCCTCCAGCCGCCGTCCCGGCTCGAGGGGCCCTGGGAGGCTACCAGGTAGCCGCGCCCCTCACTTCTGGGACTGCTGCCATACGCGCCGCTTGTTCGCAGCCGCCATAGCGCTGCCCCGCGGCCGTGCTGGCCGCCAACGTCACGCAGGCCGGGCCTCAGAGCCTGCGTGGCACAGGCGTGCCCGAGCGGACCGCTCACGTGCTCGCGTCCTCCTCCGCCTGGAGGCGGCGCGTCGACTGCTAGAACGTCACCACAGTCGTCAACAAGGACGACGCGTCGACATGACCAAGGCTGCCCCGTCCGTCACATGGGCGCCGCCTGCTTCTCCCTGGCCCTGTTCTACCTGTTCCTGCAAGAACTGGCACGAGCGTGTGGATTGTCGCCAGTGTGGTTCGCCCAAGCCCGATGCCCCGCCGTGGCGCCGCCAGCCGAGGCGCTCTGGCAGTGCCCCCCCGTCGCAGGATGGGACGCGGGGCAAGGGCAGGGGCAAGGGCAGGGACAAGTCCGCTGGCAAGCCTCCCGCACTGCGAGATGCACCGCCGTCGGCCGCAGGAGGTTCTGCTACCAAGGACAAGGCCAAGGACGAGGACGAGGACAAGGCCTCCGACGAGTACCGCTCGGCGAAGGAGATCTTGCACATCCGACCCGCGCTGCCGCAGGTGGCTCGTGGGCACCCCAGGTGGCGGACGCCGCCTGGTCCTCAGGCGACAGACGCCGAGGTGGAGAACTACAAGGAGAAGGCCTCAGCCAGGCTGGAGGCTCTGAATGCTATCATCCTCGACCGCTTCGACGCGGGCGAGGACTACGACGATGCCGTGCTCGAGTTCGCGACCACGCTGACGATGCTGTTCTGCGCGAGAGGAGTGAAGGCCCAACTCCAGAAGCAGGAGGAGGCCTTCGAGCGCGCCGAGAAGCGCCTGCAGAAGGCGAACGACGTGCTGGAAGACTTGCAGACGCAGGTGAAGCAGGCCACCATGGACGTCGACCTGGCCAAGCGCGATCTCGAGCACATGACCAAGACGATTGCCGAGCTGAAGACCCTGATCCAGTCCGAGAACGAGGCTGCCAAGGAGGCTGCCAGGAGGGCTGCCGAGCCCGCTCCCGCAGCGACGCCTGCTGCTGGAGCTGCGCCGGTGGGTGTGGCAGGTGGTGTGGCTGGCGCAGTCCCTGCTGGTGCTCCCATGTCCACGATCGGAGCGTTGGCCGCCCACCAGACGCAGATCTCGGCGATGAGGGCCCAGCTGCAGGGCTTCCAGTCCCTCATCCACCAGATGCAGTTGTCGGCTGGAGGTGGTCAGAACATCCCCGTGCCGACCGCCCACGTGACCTTCTCGACGGGGCCTGCTGGGGCTCCCGAGGCGGCGGGCAGGACGTCTGCAACGGCCCCCGTGGACGGCATGGGCGGAGCTCCAGGGGTGCAGGGGCAGCCGCCTGGCCGCACGGTCACCGAGGCTGCTGGGGCAGCTGCAGCGCGTGCGGCTCCAGCGACGCCTGCTGCCGAGGAGCCCGAGGCACGTGCGAGCCGCGCAGAGGCTGGCTCGCGCTCGCCGCGGCGTTCGCCCAGTCGTGCGGCCAGCCGTGGGAGGGCAGCCCATCGCTCCCAGTCGCGCTCGGCTCCTCGTGGTGTGGCGACGGGAAACGCCTAGCGGCCGCTGCTCGCCGAGTGGACCCCCGTCGGGCGGACCCTCCCCCCGACGAGAGAGGCCCCTCTGACCAGCGGCCGCCCATGAGTAGCCGTGACTTCCCGTTTCATTCTGTGCCTGCTGCTGTCGAGCAGCTGCGTCAGCCCTGGCCTTTTTCAGTGCATTAGCTGTGTGAGGAGGCTCTGTCAGCCTACCTGCATCCAGCTACCTCCGCGGTGCTGCAGCAGCATGTGCCGTTCCTCCCCCTCCTTCCCCCCGCCCGTGTCCTCGTCTATACCGATGGCGCTGGGGGAGCCGATGGATCTGACATATCGTTTGTTCCTGCGTCGGCTGCGGTGATTATCTATGAATACTTTGATGGTTCCAGGGCCCTTCGAGGATATATATCTGATCTGGTCCCAGAAGATGTGATGGATCTCTTCCCGTCTTCCTACCACTCTGACACTGCTGAGATTCTTGCTGCTGCATGGGCATTGGCATGGATTGCCCAGGCGGACCTGTGTACAATACCAGTTGTGCTTCGACTCGACTCTATGCGGACGCTCGGAGTTTTGATGGGCACCCAAACCTTCGAGGTCACCAACTCTGGTTTAATGTTTCTTCGGTCCCTGGTCCAGTTTCTTGCTGCTACCTGTGCCATCCAGGGACAACATGTGCATAGCCGCCAAGGGGAAGGATATAACGAGCTCGCAGATACTCTGGCACGTCTCACAGGTATGGGACTGCTGCCAGGCATGGAGTATATGCCCTTTGCATCTCTGCTCTTTGACTCCTCTGCTCTGGCTTGGGCTTGGATGAATTCCGACCGCTCCGCGGACCTCCCGAACATCATAGGTACTAACACCTTGCGGGTCGGCGAGGTGCTCTCGGAGGGTTTCCAGGTCCAGGAGGTTATCGGGGTCCAGGCCATCCTTGATGAGGCCCCCTCGAACAAGATAGAGCAGTACAAGTTTGGGGTGGCTAACGTCTTAACGCTCCAGGGTAACAGCAAGTATAAAGGGTCCCAACGGAGAGCCCCCCAAGGTGCTCGTCTCTTGAAGGTTATCGGCCTGGATGCCCCTGGGGGAATCACGGCCCTTGCTCGTCAGTTTTCTGCTGCCAAATATCACTTCCTAGGGGTCCTGGAGACTCGATTACAGTCGGCTTTGCCTAAGAGGGTCGGGGACTACATGATGTACTACTCCAAGTGTGCTGAGAACGGCGCTTATGGAGTAGCTATCTGGATTAACTGTGAGTTGCCTGTGAAAGGTGTCAAGCCTGGCCGACATCACGTTGCCCAGCTTTATGCTGATACGAGTCGGCTCTTATTGCGGTTTCATGTGCCTGGCCTGCATCTATTGTTTGTCGCTGCGCATGCCCCTCACTGTGCTCGGAAGGATGTTTGTTCAGTTGAGAAGTGGTGGATTGATACGCAGAGGTTAGTGAGCCAGTACCTAGTACCAGGAGTGCAGCCTGTATTCATGTTGGACGCTAGTGCTGAAGTTGGCTCCCACTGCTCGGCACAGATTGGGGATGTGGAGGCTGTGGAGGAGAATTTCTCGGGCAAGTGTATGCGAAGCTTGTGCCATAGGTTTTAAGTGGTTGCTCCCTCTACCTTCCTGCCTGCCCCGATCGACGACACACGCAATGCACATGTCCACACCGATGGTAAGACCTGTAAGAGGTTGGACTATGTATTACTTTCCCAAGAGTGGTTCTCGCTAGTGTCGTGTGCACGAGTTGATCGAACGGCCGACCTCGCCAACGCTGTGGAGGACCACAGCCCTACCTTTGTTGAAGTTGGTGTTCCGTCTGGCTCTCTTGCACAGTCTCAGTACAGGTGGCCGCTGCTGCGAGTTCAGCCAGAGCGTCTCCGTGATCCAGCGATCCGAGAGGCATTTGCTCGGCATGCGGCTCAGTTTCAAGCGCCTGACTGGAATGAATCAGCGACGGCGCATTGTGCACGCGTGGATGCCCACCTCGTTGCCTTTGCCATGGAACACCTGATCCCCGAGGACCCCCACCGGCAGGACTGGGTTAGTGAAAGGACCCTTGAACTCATAGAGTTGCGTAAATATCTTCGCGCCCTTCATCGTGGTTGGCAGCGAGAGGCTCCGAAGGTCCTCCTGCAGGTTGTCTTCCAAACATGGGCTTCTATGGGACACCTAGAGCACGTGGGGATATGGGGGCGTCTTAGGATCCGCAGTGGGTCCAACCAGATCAATGGTCTGCGATTCCGTCAGCAACTCTGGAGGCTCTTAGAGGACTATCATGAACATCTTCAGGTGCTTCAAAGTGCTGCCAGGTGCCACCTACCTGAAGGTCAGCGCTTTGCGAGGATACCTGACTGGGAATTCCTGATGACCATGTGTATTTCTTTCGCTCGCCTCCCCTCGGTCAACAGTGATTTACATTGTCCTCGGGAGCAGCTGGGCTTGTATAGACGCTGGTGTGGGCTGATGAAGGCCATGTCTAGCAACATTACCTTTCTGACTTCGCGGCTCATTAGCTGGTCGTGTGACATGGACAGGGCTGACAAGATGGAGCAGGTGTCTAGGGATATCTCTAGCTCGTTTCTTCAGAAGGAGTCCAGGAAGGCGTTCGGGCAGCTTAGATCCTTGGGTATAGGTTCTACGAAGAAGAGGCCCGCTAGTCAGTCAGCTCAGGTCCTCTTGAAGGATGAGACGCCAGCCCTGACGCCCACGGCCTGCCGCGAGCGATGGCTGGAACACTTTGCTGAACAGGAGCTTGGCTTTCGGATACCTGCCCACGATCTGCTGCAGTTCGTAGGAGAATCACGTGCGCCGCTTGCTTCACTGGACCTGTCTGCTGCCCAGAGTTTACCGACACTTGCCATGTTTGAACAGCAGATGCTGAAGACCTCCAGTGCCTGTGCCAACGGTCTTGATTGTGTCCCAGGGGCTCTACTCAAGACATGTGCAAAGGAATGTGCACGACTCTACTTCCCCCTAGTGATGAAGTACATGCTGTGTCTACATGAGCCTCTACAATGGAAAAGCTCGCGGCTAGCTGACTTGTACAAGGGTCGAGGTGCGCCTAACAAGTGTGTGTCTAGCAGGTCTGTGGCCATAGGTCCGCAGGTAGGTAAGCGTGCTCATGCCCTCGTTGCTGGACGTCTTCAGCCTTTTCTAAATGATTTTGCCCCTGAGTCACAGTGTGGAGGTATCAGAGGGCGCGGCACGGACTTTGCGGTGCACATGGTTCGATTGATGCAGGAGGACTCGCGTATCCGATCGGAGTCGATGTCGACGCTTTTCGTGGACCTGGAGGCCGCTTTCCATCATGCTATTCGTGAAATTCTCATTCGGTTCGAGGGGAGGATACGATCTCTGATGAGCGTATTGCTCAGCTGCTGCATGCCTCTGGTCTTACGCCATCTTGCATGGACCTGCTGGCTGCCGAACTTGCGCGGCCGCCGTTATTTGAGGAGCTGGAGGTTCCTGCTCATTTGCAACGTGTTCTCTCTGAGACGTTAACGGGCACCTGGGCTACTACCCAAGGGTCAGGCTCTGTCGCGATCATGACCACTGGCACCAGGCCAGGCAATACTCTAGCTGCGCAACTCTTCCTCTTCATCGTGTCCAGGAGTATTCGTCGCACCCAGGAGCTGATCCAGAGTGAAGGACTACACGAGGAGTTTAACGTGCCGTCGACCAGGACTCTCGACCCCCTCGCTCAATGCGATGCCCAGGTTTCGGCTAACGATGTAGAGTACAGCGACGACAGCCTGTTCAATGCTTGGGGGCCTGCTTGTGCTATTATTGCTCGCACTCGTGCTCTTATGGCTATTGTTGCTGACTCCTTCACCCCGCTGGGCCTCAAGCTTAACGTGGGCCCCACTAAGAGCGCCCTCATGGTCACCTTCAGAGGCCCTGGGTCTGTTACGGCCCGAAAGCAGTTCTGGATCGAGGAGGAGGGTGAGGTTTCTATCCCGCCTACTGGAACGTGTCCCAGGGGGCTTACTCTGGAAGCGGTCCACACGTACAAGCATTTGGGAGGGATGATTTCTGACAAGGAGGACCTGGCCCCGGAGCTGGCCTACCGTGCGTCGTCGACGACGTCGTCGCTTCAGGCCCTTCGGCAGGTGGTCTTTCGCAACCAGCAGCTGTCTCGTCAGCATGAGCTTCAGCTTGCAGATGTGCTGATCATGTCTGGCCGGCTGTACAATGCTGCAACGTGGCCACAGCCGACGACGGCACAGTTCAATCGGTACCGTGCTGGTATCGTGCGGTATTATCGGTCTGCTATTGGGCGACCAGCATATGATCAGGAGGCTGTTCCCGATACGGACGTGCTTGCTACTGTCATGAGATGTGATGTGGATATTCTACTAAGATGGCACCGTCTCCGTTATCTCAGTCGGCTCTATAAGTATGCTCCTAGGGCTCTCTTTGGGCTTATTAGGGCCACTGCGGAACCCAAGCGCTCCTGGTTCAACCTTGTCTTGGATGATTTGAGGTGGCTTCGCACTCGGGTTTCCAGGCTTCGTGAATTTCCTAGTCCGTTCTCGGAGTTCGGAGCTTGGGAGAAGGAGATTCTTGGGCGTGGACAGCACTGGGCTGACCTGGTTCGATCTGGGGTTGAGGCACACATCCGTTGGGCTTGCCGTATTGAAGACGCTCGAGCTCGCACGCAGCTATTTTTTCAGCATGCTGCGCGTATTGGTGTGCCACCAGATCTATCTCTGACGCCGGCACCTGTGCCTGCTGTGCATCGCTGCCCTTTCTGTGAGCTCGAGTCGGCCAAGTGTGCTGCGGTGAAGATGCATATTGCTCGGCTCCATTACCAGCAGCGCTCGGTCGCTGCCAGATATGTTCACAGCCCTACTTGTTCCGTCTGTCTAGTTCGGTTCAGCACGGTTGAGCTCTGTATTGACCACCTTGCGTATGGGAACCCGAATTGCTACATCACGGTCCTCTCCCATATGGTCCCTGAGGCTCCTGAGGTTCTGGAGATGGTTGGGGCCCAGGAGGCCTCTGACAGGAAAGCTGTTCGGAAGAAAGGGGCTATGAGACGGGGGGCCTGGGTTCCTGCATATCGTGTTCCTGGGCCTCGTAACGTTCCTCAGCTTTCGTTTTTACCGTATCGGGATGCCTGGGAAGTTATCCGCTCCATGGCCTACCAGTTCGAAGATGTGCCTGAGCCCCTCTTTGAAACCCGTGAAATGGACCCCCGATATGAGGCCCTGCCAGAAGATGAACATCAGTTTGAACCGCTTGCGTATGCTGGCCCTTCTGCCGAGCATTGTCCTCGGCCGCTGCAATATGCTGTACTTGCTTTTCTTCACCTGTTCTCAGGAGCTAGACGTGCTGGAGATGTTCAGGACGAGCTTGAGAGAGTGTTGGTTTCGGGCCCGGTGACTATCATCATCATATCGTGTGATGTGGCCTGTGACGCCGTGAATGGGGACTTGACCAGGGCCGACATTGTTTCAAACTGGGACCAGCTTTTGAGAACAGGTCGGGCTATAGGTTTGATTGGCGGTCCTCCCTGCGAGACATGGTCAGCAGCGAGGTGGCAGGAGCTCAGAGTTGCTGACCGTTATCGTCCACCTGCTCCCCTCCGTACTCTCAAACATCGCTGGGGTAGGCCTGATGTCAGTCTCCGTCAGCATCAACAGCTCTCCATCGGCTCTCAGCTCCTGCTCAGCCAGCACCAGTTGATGCTGACCTGCCTGGAGGTAGGAGCTTGCGCACTGAAAGAGCACCCTGAGGTTGCTCACTGGGAAGAAAGGGCGCCCAGTTCGTGGCAGTCTGCCACGTCGTGTGCTCTGAGTGCTGCTCCCCCCTCTCGCATGGTCTCATTCGACCAATGTGTTTTCGGCCAAGTGAGCAAGGCCCCGACGACGTTTCTTTGTATTCGGTTGAGTTCCCTCGTGGAGGACATTCTGAGTCAAGGAAAAGGGGGAAGGTGCCCACACCCGAAGAAGACCCACACCACCCTCCTCGGCATTGACCCGACCACAGGAAAATGGCGCACGGCTCCCAAGAAAAGGTACCCTCAGGACCTATGCGCTGCCATGGCCAGAGCTGTTGCCCAATCTGTGGAAGAGGCTTTCGATTTATGTGATCCCGATGATCTAGATTCTAGTGACCTTCCTGACGAGCTGAGTGCCTTCTTTCAGGCTCTTGATTTATATGCTGCAGACACCGCGGAAGGTCAGGCTGATATAGCTCTCGAGTTTGCTGGTTTCAGATCGAAGGGGCCCCGGGACACCCGTTTCGACCGCCCCCTTGAGGGTGTTGCCCCTCCCCCACTGGCGAGACCTCAGCAGGCTCCAGATGTTGGTTCGGCTGGGGGTGTGGCTGTGGAGCCTGAACCCTGGCCTGTGGAGGAGGAGGACCCGTGGGCGGAGGAAGGCATGCTCCAGTCTCGAGAGGCGGCTGGTGTCCCGTGGGGTCCCCAACCCCCTCCTCCTCCGCCCCCTCCCCCCCCTCCCGCCCGTGTGGAGCTCAGTGACGAGCTCCGACGCCAGATCCAGGCTCGGCGGGATCAAGCACGTTTCCGTCGAGCTGTTCGACGCTCGCTTCCAGCAGGAGGCGTCTTCTCTTCTGCTGATGCGTGTGCGCCTCCTCTCCCCACGGAGTGTGAGAGGCAGGCGCTACGAGCGCACTCCCTCCTATGCAGTGCTGCAGGGTGCGGACCAGGCGCGGTGGGATAGGGGCCCCACCTTTTTTTGTTGATGTATTGTGTCTCTCTTGCATAGTGCTTGATTGCCATTATATCTGTGTGGTAGGCTGACCATGAGCCTCAGAGTCCAGTCCAGTCCAGTCCAGTCCTCCTCCTCCTCCTCCTCCTCCTCCTCCTCCTCCTCCTACCCCTCCTCCTCCTCCTCCTCCTCCTCCTCCTTCTCCTCCTCCTGCTCCTCCTCCTCCTCCTCCTCCGCCGCCGCCGCCGCCGCCTCCTCCTCCTCCTCCGCCTCTCGAGGCCGTCTTCGAGGCCTCCCGGCCCCTCGCTCTCTCGAGGCCTCTCCCCGTGCCGCCGCGCTCCTCCCCTGCAGCCGGGCCGCGGCTCCGCAGGTCACGGTCGAGCCGGGGCGCTGAGGGGCGCTCTCCCGGAGCAGGCCCCCTCGTGAGCCCTTTGCCCGAGAGCCCGCGGCGCGGCGCGGGAGGGCGGCGCGCGCCCTGCGGGGCGGCCAAGAGGGGGTGGGGGGATGACTAGCCCCGGGCCCTCCTCCGCCTCCTCCTCCGCCTCCTCCTCCCTCCTCCTCTCCTCCTCCCTCCCTCCTCTCTCCTTCCTCCTCCTCCTCCTCCTCCTCCTCCTCCTCCTCGTCCTCCTCCTCCTCCTCCTCCTCCTCCTCCTTCCCCTCCTCCCTCATCCCCTGAGATCCTGGCGTTGGCAAGTTTTCCACATCCAGGCCGCGGGGGCCTCACATGTCGATCTGGCTCGAGAAATGGCGCAGGAAGATGTGGTCCGGGGCTCCGGACCTGACGTCATCTCTTGCGATTATTTTCGACAACGTCGGATCACAGGGAAGAGGTCGGTGATGACTAAAGGGGGGGGGTGGAGCTCCTGGCCGGGGCAATATCGTCTCCTCGATTTCATGGCCTCCACTGCTTTTCTCGGTAGGCTCCGTGCCCAGGCTCCCAACGCCATGATTTTTCCAGGACGTCGACCTCCAGAGGTCTTGACCCATTCCCCCATTCCCCAGGACCGGCTTTTCATCCCGAGCCGTTTCTTGACAGCCCCGAGGCCTGGTAAGGGCCCCCAGGGGCCGAACGTAGCGAAACACCTCCCGTCGTGATTTGTTCCATTCGAGGGGGGGGGGTCTGGGCGGTCCCCCCCTCGTCCGCGCACGCGCCTCGGGCCATGCTCGCGCGCCACCCTCCCCGCCCTCCCTCTCTTCCTCCCTCCCTCCCTCCCTCCTCCCTTCCTCCCTCCTCCCTCCCTCCCTCCTCTCTCCCTCCCTCCTCCCGCGCGCCCCCCCTCTCTTGGACGCCCCCCTTCTGGGCCGGCCCCGCGCGCCTGGTGGGAGGCCTGTGCGGCAGGCTCGCGCTCGGTGTCGGCGCGGCGACGACCCCGCAGACGTGCTCGCGCCGTGAGGAAAATCGCGGCGGGCAGCTTCTGGCCGACGGGCGCAAGTCGGGCATGTCCCTCTGCAGTGAGGAGTGTTCAGGAACAGTCCAAACATAGTCTGGGGACGATGTTTCGAGATTTGTTGCTTCTTTTCGGCATTTTTTGTTGACTTGAACAAGAAAAATGGGTCAGCATCCGCCTGTGGGAGGCCATGCCCGACCTGACGACGGGTCCCCAGACCGTCCAAAGCCGACTCGCAATGAAAAACCAGCCCTGGGAAAAGGGTGAGGGCTTCTGGAGACCCCGCACTGAAAATTATCCTGGCGAAGGACCCAACCATATGCAGTTCTGGGTGCCGCAATTGTGAATATCTTCTTCGGTGAAGCTCTGCACTGGGTGGGGGGGAAACGCTGTACTGGGTGGGTGGTGTGCCAAGTTGGGTTTGAGGGACGCATGCGGACAGTCCCACTGGGGGCTTCGATGGAGCTCCCTATGGGGCCCCGAAACGATGTACTGGGTGGGTGAACATGCCACATTGGGTTTCTGGGATGCATGCGGACGGTAGCACTGGCACCTTCCGTGGGGGAAACGCTGTACTGGGTGGGTGAAAATGCCCAATTGGGTGTTTCTGGGACACACGCGGACAGTAGCACTGGGGGCTTCGGTGGAGCTCCCTATGGGGTCACGAAGCACTGTACTGGGTGGGTGAAAATGCCACATTGGGTTTTCGGGACGCATGCGGACGCTCCCACTGGTGGCTTCGGTGGAGCTCCCTATGGGGCCACGAAGCGCTGTACTGGTTGGGTGGAAATGCCCAATTGGGTGTTTCGGGGCGCTTGCGGACGGTTCCACTGGGGCCTTCGGAGGAGCTCCCTGTGGGACCACGGGGCTCTGCTGCTGGTGGGTGAAAATGCCACATTGGGTTTTCAAGACGCATGCGGACGGTGGCACTGTGGCCCTCGGTGGAGCTCCCTATTGGGCCACGAAACGCCGTACTGGGTGTGTGTGAAAATTCCACATTGGGTGTTTCGGGACGCATGCGGATGCTCCCACTGGGGGCTTCGGGCTTCGGTGGAGCTCCCTGTGGGGCCACGGGGCGCTGTGCTGGGTGTGCGGGACGCATGCGGACGGTAGCACATGCATGCGGACGGTGGCATTGGTGCCTTCGGTGGAGCTCCCTATGGGGCCACGAAGCGGTGTACTGGGTGGGTGAAACGCAGGGAGGAGGAGGAGGAAGAGGGGGAGGAGGAGGAGGAGGAGGAGGAGGAGGAGGCCCGCGAAACGTTGTACTGGGCGTGCGGGATGCATGCGGACAGTAGCACTGGGGCTTTCGGTGGAGCTCCCTATGGGGCCACGACGCACTGTACTGGGTGGGTGAAAATGCCCAATTGGGTTTTCGGGACGCATGCGGACGGTGGCACTGGTGCCTTCGGTGGAGCTCCCTATGGGGCCACGAAGCGCTGTACTGGGTGGGTGCAAATGCCCAATTGGGTGTTTCGGGGCGCTTGCGGACGGTCCCACTGTGGCCTTTTTTAGCTGTGTTCCAGGCTCGCGCGGCGCGAGCTCGGTCCTGGGGAGGCTCCAGGGTGTGCGCCGTCACCAGGGGCGCCCGCGCGGGGCACCCACCTGGCCGTGCCAGCCCCAAACGGGGCCAGAGCACCGAAGGCACTCCCCTTGACCCCGCCGCTACCGCAGAGGCCGAGGCCGACGAATGCTCGGCTTGCTCTGCTGAGGTCTGCGGCATCACCCGGGGCACCCCCGCGGGGCACCCTCCAGGCCGCGCCACCCTCCAAAGTGGGCAGTTCACCGAAGCCACTCCTTCAGGAGCCAAAAGGCGGAGGGAACCACCAGGCGCCAGGGGCGCCACCCTCGAGCGCGGGCTAAGGGGCGCCGGCAGGCCTCCAGCTCACGGACTCCACTTGGCATCGCTCGGACGTGTGCATTTTTCTTTCGGCGAGGGCCATCGAGGAGCATCCTTGATCATTGGGCGAAAAAACCACGCACGAAACTGAAACATGCACACGGAATTGACGTCCGAGCGATGGCCAGTCCAGCATCTGCCGAAGTTGCTCGCTGAGCCGAGGCTCGCAGTCAGCCGCCTGGCGGAGGAGGCCGTCGGCAACCTCGAAGACCCCCTCAGGGCCGACCTCCGAGGCCGCAGCTCCGCCAGCAGCAGGCGCCGCCACCGCGAGCGCCTTGCCCACCTCCGCCGCCGCCTTCGCCCGAGGACGCCTGGGCCCGCGCCGCCGCCGCGCGGCTCCGTCGGCCTGGCCGTCGCTCCCGAGGCCGCACCCCGCAGCTCCAGCAGCTCCTCCAGCTCCGCGAGCTGGATCCACCGCCTCCGCCGCCGCCGCCCCGCCAGGGGCGCCCACGAGGGCCAGCACTGCGCCTGCAGGCGCGGCCGTCGCAGCGGCCGAGCCAGAGCCCGAGCCGCCCGCTCCAGCAGCAGCCACCTCCGCGACGCGCATGCCCTCGCATCTCCGAAAGTGCGCCAGTGGATCGGGCAAGGGGGGGGGGTCCTAACCCCCCCCCTGTTGGGGAGATCCAGCGGCGCACCTTCCGCATCTCCTCCTCGGTCGACGCGGCCCGCGGACGGGCAGGTTGTCGGCCCAGGAGTCGTCGATGATACCGTCGCTATCGTCGAAGCCGTTGGCCATGGGAGCGTCGCCGCCAGAGCCGCCCTCCGGAGGGGCAGGCATGTCAGCGCGACCGGCTCCAGGAACAGCATCACGATCAGCACGGCGCCCTTCAGCGAGACGAGCGCGGCGCCGCCGCCGCCGCCGCTCCTGCTTCGCATCCGATGCGCCATCTTTACGGCCAGCCGCCCCAGCGCTGGCGGCCGCAGGCGGCTGCGGGGGTGCCGCGGCCCGAAGGGCCACCGCAACTGCGCCCCGCGCCACCGCAGCCACAGTTCGCCGTGGCGCCTTGGCCTCGACGGCCGCGCGGACCGCGGCAGCCACCAGGGCCGCCCCGTCCACCCCAGCTGTCGCCCCTCTAGCCGCGCGCAGGCCAGCCATCCCGCGAAGGACGTCCGAGGCGGAGGCGCGGCGTGCGGTCGTTTGAGCCAAAATGGCTACGGATCCCACTGGGGCCTTCGGTGGAGCTCCCTATGGGGCCACGAAGCGCTGCTGGGTGGGTGAAAATGCCACATTGGGTTTTCGGGACGCATGCGGACGCTCCCACTGGTGGCTTCGGTGGAGCTCCCTATGGGGCCACGAAGCGCTGTACTGGATGTGCGAGACGCATGCGGACAATAGCACACGCATGCGGACGGTGGCACTGGTGCCTTCGGTGGAGCTCCATATGGGGCCACGAAGCGCTATATTGTGTGGGTGAAACGCAGGGAGGAGGAGGAGGAGGAGGAGGAGGAGGAGGAGGAGGAGGAGGAGGAGGAGGAGGAGGGCCACGAAACGCTGTATAGGGTGAGTGAAAATGCCAAATTGGGTGTTTCGGGACGCATGCAGACGCTCCCACTGGTGGCTTCGGTGGAGCTCCCTATGGGGCAACGGAACGCTGTACTGGGTGTGCGGGACGCAAGCGGGCGGTAGCACACGCATGCGGACGGGTGGCATTGGGGCCTTCGGTGGGGCCCCTATGGGGCCACGAAGCGTTGTACTGGGTGGGTGAAACGCAGGGAGGAGGGGGAGGAGGGGGAGGAGGGAGGAGGAGGGAGAAGGGGAAGGAGGAGAAGGAGGAGGAGGGGAGGAGAACGCGGGGACCATTATTTCAAAACGAGGACCCAAAACCACAGGATAGTTGGGAACAATCAGGACGTCGCCTGTCCCCAGCGGGGGCTTCTAAGGTGGGACGCCGCCGGTGCCCCAGACTTCGCCGTTATAAAGCGGTGGGCGCTGTCGCGAAGCCGCGAGCGCTGCAGGTTGAGCGATCCACGCGGTGGCAAGAACGAGCCCGATGTTGTTTTTTCAGTACGGGGTGCCTGGTGGAGGGTTTCTCCGAAGGGCTTAGGCGATCCGTCCTCCGCCTTCTCCTCCTCCTACTCCTCCTCCTTCTCCTTCTTCCTGCTCCTGCTCCTCTTCCTCCTCCTCCTCGTCCTCCTCGCCCTCCTCCTCCTCCTCCTCCTCGCCCTCCCCATCCTTGGGTCGCCTACGGCCCCGGGGGAAACCGTCCACCTTATATTGTTTTTTTCACTGCGGGGTCCCCGGAAGTCCCCACCCTGTCCGTTTTTCATTCCGAGTTGTTTTTTTGACGGGTGCAGAGCCCGTTGAGGGCTCCTGGGGGCCGAAAGCGACCATAATATTACTTTCCCATCTCCCAGCTTTCCTGTGTTCGGATCTCGTCTTGGATGCAGCACTGTGGTCTCCAGTCCTCTCCTCCCCCTCTTCCTGCCTCCTCCTGCGCTGCTCCCTGGGAGGCTGCGAACTTCGCAACTGTGGCCACTTTGTGGGCTCCTGGGAGGCCCAGCGGAGTGCAGGGCAGCGCAGATCAGTTCAAGACCTCGCGGCTCCGTCGGGGGCTGCCGATTGCTCAACTGTCGCCTCTTTCGTGGGCTCCTGGGAGGCCCAGCGGAGTGGAGGGCAGCGCAGATGATTTGAGGCCTCGCGGCTCCGTCGGGGGGTGCGAACTGCGCAACTGTCGCCACTTTCGTGGGCTCCTGGAGGGCCCGGCGAAGTCGAGGGCAGCGCAGAGTGAGACTTCGCGGCTCCCTCGGGGGCTGCCAACTGCTCAAGTGTCGCCACTTTCGTGGGCTCCTGGGGGGCACGGCGAAGTGCAGGGCAACGCAGAGCATTTGAGACTTCGCGGCTCCCTCGGGGGCTGCGAACTGCGCAACTGTCGCCACTTTCGTGGGCTCCTGGGAGGCACGGCGGAGTGCAGGGCGCCCGCGTGGCGCGTGCCCACATGGCGCGTGGCGCCGTCGCGTCGTTTAGTGCACGGCGCTGTTGCATCACAGAGCGCAGAGCGCTGGAACGTCACGCAGCGCACGGCACTGTCCTCAGTGGCCCATTTCTGCGCAGGTGTGCGACGCGTGTGGCCCGACACTGTTAGGCGAAGAATTCCAGAGTGCTGCATATCTCGCAATGTGTTCTTCTTTTGTACATGCAAGTAGTCGCCTTGCGTGGGGACGGGGTTGGGCACGTCTCCAGTATTTTTTTGTCGACGCGAAGA
Organism: Prorocentrum cordatum; assembly: GCA_963575745.1. Taxonomy (NCBI): domain Eukaryota; class Dinophyceae; order Prorocentrales; family Prorocentraceae; genus Prorocentrum; species Prorocentrum cordatum. The sequence continues at coordinate 574,997 of CAUYUJ010013002.1, read as the reverse complement.
GATCTGGGTCAACACGGCCCGAGCCAGCTGGTGGGTCCCTGGCAAGATTGCAGAAACCCTGCCAGGCAGCGCTTGGCACTCGTCCACGCCTCAACGGTGCCAGGAGGCATGGTGGCGGATCTTCCCGAGCGCTGGCGGGAGACTCGCTGGCGCCCCTGTCTCTTCGCCGTCTCGATAGCCGTCGCCGTGGCGGCCGCCGGCGGCGCCGCGGCCGCCGCCGCTGCCGCCGCCGCCGTCGCCGCCGCCGCCGCCGCCGTCGTCGTGGTCGTGGTCGTCGTCGTCGTCGTCGTCGTCGTCGTCGTCGTCGTCGTCGTCGTCGTCGTCGTCGTCGTCGCCGCCTCGTCGTCCGTCGTCGTCGTCGTCGTCGTCGTCGTCGTCGTCGTCGTCGTCGTCGTGTCGTCGTCGTCGTGGTCGTCGTCGTGGTCGTCGTCGTCGTCGTCGTCGTCGTCGTCGTCGCCCCCGCTGCCGCCGCCTCCGCCGCCGTCGTCGTCGTGGTCGTCGTCGTCGTCGTCGTCGTCGTCGTCGTCGTCGTCGTCGCCCCCGCTGCCGCCGCCTCCGCCGTCGTCGTGGTCGTCGTCGTGGTCGTCGTCTTCGTCGTCGTCGTCGTCGTCGTCGTCGTCGTCGTCGTCGTCGTCGTCGCCCCCGCTGCCGCCGCCTCCGCCGTCGTCGTGGTCGTCGTCGTGGTCGTCGTCGTCGTCGTCGTCGTCGTCGTCGTCGTCGTCGTCGCCCCGCTGCCGCCGCCTCCGCCGTCGTGGTGGTCGTCGTCCGTCGTCGTCGTCGTCGTCGTCGTCGTCGTCGTCGTCGTCGTCGCTGCCGTCGTCGTCGTCGTCGTCGTCGTCGTCGTCGTCGTCGTCGCCGTCGTCGTCCGCCGCTCGCCGTGGTCGTGGTCGTCGTCGTCGTCGTCGTCGTCGTCGTCGTCGTCGTCGTGGTCGTCGTCGTCGTCGTCGTCGCCCCCGCTGCCGCCGCCTCCGCCGTCGTCGTGGTCGTCGTCGTGGTCGTCGTCGTGGTCGTCGTCGTGGTCGTCGTCGTCGTCGTCGTCGTCGTCGCCCCCGCTGCCGCCGCCTCCGCCGTCGTCGTGGTCGTCGTCGTGGTCGTCGTCGTGGTCGTCGTCGTCGTCGTCGTCGTCGTCGTCGTCGCCCCCGCTGCCGCCGCCTCCGCCGCCGCCTCCGCCGTCGTCGTGGTCGTCGTCGTGGTCGTCGTCGTCGTCGTCGTCGTCGTCGTCGCCCCCGCCGCCGCCTCCGCCGTCGTCGTGGTCGTCGTCGTGGTCGTCGTCTTGGTCGTCGTCGTCATCGTCGTCGTCGTCGTCGCCCCCGCCGCCTCCGCCGTCGTCGTGGTCGTCGTCGTGGTCGTCGTCGTGGTCGTCGTCGTCGTCGTCGTCGTCGTCGTCGTCGTCGTCGTCGTCGCCGTCGTCGTCGTCGTCGTCGTCGCCCCCGCTGCCGCTGCCACCACCGCCCTCGTCGCCTCTGGCCACCGCCCCCCTCGGCGATGCTCGCTCGGTCGGCGGGCGGCAGTCCCGCCAGCGCGGCCTCCCCACTGCGGGGGGGGGGGCCCTGCGCACTGCGCCGCTCCGGGCGCGCGCAGGGGGGGGGCCATGCCGTGTGCGGCGGTGCCAGCCTCCCCCGAGGCGCGCTCGGGCGCGCGCGCGCGCGCGCAGCCGCCGCTGCGGCGGCGTCGGCGGCGGCAGCGGCGCCCCTGGCCTTTGGATTTCGGGCGATGCGGTTTTTTTGCATGCCTCGGCGCTTGCTTCGCCGATTTCGGCCTCCAGGGGCCGATCTCGGGCCCTGGGGGCCATGAAGAGTGTATCCGGGGCGGAGAAGAAGCCGCAGGGAAGGGGTCGGGGCATCGCTGGGGCAACGGGTTGTCTGGGAGGCCCCCGGTAGGTCCCTGGGAGGCCCTTGCAGGTCCCGCGAGGGGCCTCCGGGGGACCCGACACGGGCGCCAGAACGCCAAGGGCCCTGGATCCTCGACCCTCGAGGGGCGGCCGCGAAGCGCAAGACCCCCGTGCGTTCCGCGTGCGGATCCAGCCGCGCGTGCTCCCAGCCTCTGGAAAGGCAGCGGCGGCCCTCCGGCACCGCCCGGGCGCCGATCCAAGGTGTCCGCGCGGACCTCCGAGCTGTTCTGCTTGTGCCATGGCTTGCGGTGGGTTCGCGTCGCGTCGACCAGCGGCGACCACGCCGCCGGGGTTCGAGGTGGAGCGCCGCCGGAGACCCTGAATCGGCCCATCGTCGACAGATCTGGCGTTTCGGAAACGGCCGATCGCTCCAGGTCGAACGATCCCCGCGGTGTCAGGAACCCACGGTGGGGTCGACACGACAAGACACCCGAGGTCCGATGCCGTGAGTTCCCAATCAGTGCTGGCACTGAAGGGGTCCTGGCGGATGTTGAAAGATTTGGCGAAAGTTCCGGGCCGATTTCGGTAGGCGGCCGGTTTCCCGGGTTCTGGTTTCCGGGTTCCTGGGTTCCCGGTTCTGGGTTCTGGGTTCTGGGCCGATTTCGGTGGGCGGCGGGGTTCCTTGTTTCCCAGGTTGTCTGGTCGATCTTCTATCGATCGGTCTTACCATCGATTTCATTACCCATCTCTCTATTGATCTCACCACCGATGTCACCATCGATCTAACTATTGATCTCACGATAGATCGCACGGGCGATCCCACGATCGATCTCACTATCGATCTCATTGAATCAATTTCACTCTCGGTCTCACGATCGACCTTACAATCGTCCCTACAATCGATTCCACCATCGATCTCACTATCGATCTCAGTATCCACATCACAAGTGTTCAAACCATCCACTGCTGTAATTGTCTCAATGCGGGGCCCCGGGAAGTCTCGACCCATTCCCCAGGACCGGCTTTTCGTCCCGAGTCGTTGTTTGACGCTCCCGAGGCCTGGCGAGGGCCCCTACAGGGGCCGAACTTTGCGAAACACCTCCGCCTCGATTTTTTTTTCCAAGACGTCGGATCTCTGGGAGCCTGCCGCAGCCCCCCGTCGCTGCCGCTGCGACGTCCGCCCGGAGATCCCGGGGCGCAGAGAGGGGCGGCGGGTACCCCCCGGGCCCCCCGGCGCCGTGCGCTGCCCGCGGCGCCGCGCTCCCCAGAGGTCTCGGTCCTCGGCCACGCGCAGGCCCAGACCTCGGGCGTCTCGCAGAACAAAAAAAACATCGAGGCGGGGACTTGCTTTTTTTGTTCGGTCGTCTTCGGCCTCCCGGGGCCCTCGCCGGGCCTCGGGACCGTCAGAAAAGGATGCGGGGCGAAAAGCCGGTCATTGGGAAGCGGTCGCGAGAGGTCGGGGGCCAGCGTCTCGAAAAGATCGAGACGTCGGATGCCTGGGGAGGGAGGTACGGCAGGTTTCGCGTCGTGTCGACCGTCGGCGACCCCGCCGCCAGCCTTCAAGGTGGAACGCCGCCAGCAACCCAGAATCGGTCGACGTTGAAGATCTGACATTTCGAAAACGGCCTATCGTTCAAGGTTGAACGGTCCCCGCGGTGTCAGGAACCAACGCTGGGGTCGACACGATACGAACCTGTCGTAGTGGGAGGGGGAAGGCTTTTCAGAAGGAGGCTGCTCCTTAGAAGGCGCGGGCCTTGTCGGAAGGTGTATGGCACGCGCCTTCTAAGAAGCAGCCTCCATCTAAGAAGCCTTCCCCATTCCCCCTACCCCCCTCTGCGCGCCGCCAATTTTCACGCCGAGTCATCTTTAGACGGCCCCAGGGCCCGGCGAGGGCCCCCTGGAGGCCGAGCACGGCCAAACAGCTCCCGTCGTAATTTTTCCGCGACGCGCTCACCGGTGCTGTTTTTTGACGGCCTCGGGGCCAAGCGAGAGGAGGAGGAGGAGGATCGTCTCGGATGTAACCTTAGGCCGCGGATCAGGCTAACTCACCTGACCGATGTGAAAGACCTGCCGCGCGGCCTAAAGTGGGGGTCGGCGGACAGCGACGATACTGAGGTGCCTAGTGGGGAGCACCGATCGATACTCCACCTCGCGATCGCATTCGCTGGCCGCCGCCACCTTCTCACCCATGCCCACGTGCGATCCTGTCGAATCAGGGCTCCTACAGGGTGGCATCCCAGGTCGGGGAAGCGAACTTGCCGCGGCAGTGGTCCGCATTCTGATGAGCCTTGGGCCGTGCACTGCCCAGCTGTTCCCCTCAGGGGAGCGGATGGGCCCCAAATGGGTCCGCGCGCCTCCCTGCCGCTGAATTGAGGCGTGTGTGTTCGCAGGGGCGTGCCATGCCAAAGCACGGAGGGTGCACCTGGAGGGGATCAATCCCCAGCATGACGGGCACCCGCATCAGGTGCACCGGGCCTGCCTGCCTGGTGCCAACGCATGCAAGTCCATCGCGCTGCGAGCATCCTATGACAGCAGGGCGGGGCAACCGTCTGCTAACGAAATTGTTCCCCTAGCCTTCCGTAGGAGCAGGCAGACGCTCGAATCTGCTATCCCACTTAATGGGATTATTAGCCTAGCATGTGCTGTCTCCCGCTGCCGGTTGCTACCCGCGCCTCGGGGGTATTCCGTGACACCCAGAGCGGGCGGACAAATCATACCCCCCCCTCGAGAACACGAGGGCGGAAACCGTAACAACGCAGATTCTGGATGATACGAAACTGGGGGAAACTGTATCCCTCCCTTGTTGCGGCGTCTACTGCCACTCGGATCCCGGACGGGACTGGCAAGGGGGAAAGGAGGAGAGATGGGAGAAGAGAAGCCTGGGAGTCTCATGCGCGTGCTTCACGCTCGGGCGCGCGTGCGGTTAATAAAACCTCTGGTCCGCTAGTGTGTTCGGGGGCCCGATAAAACGTACAATGAATGGCGTTAGACACGGCCTAGCAAGGCCTTGCCCCGGAGCCCGAAAACGGGCAGGAAGCGCAATTATCTCTACACCCCGTGCTTCGACTAGGGACCGCCAGCGGTCCGCGACAGCCAGTTCCCCCGTTTTTGGGGGATGCCAGCCCGTCGGCTTTCGAAGGGCTCTGACCTACAAGCAACCGCAACCTCAACAGCAAGCGGTTGCATTTGAGACGGGATTTATTCCTCACCTCACGCTCGCACTCCAGTGCCGGGTCAGAAGAACGACACGCTCAGGGAGCTCAGGAGAGTGTTCTCCTAAGCAGTGGCGGGAAATCGCCCGCGCACCGACTCCGTGACATTTGTGTTGTCGTGCATGGCTGAATGGCGTTAGACACGGCCTAGCAAGGCCTTGCCCCGGAGCCCGAAAACGGGCAGGAAGCGCAATTATCTTTACACCCCGTGCTTCGACTAGGGACCGCCAGCGGTCCGCGACAGCCAGTTCCCCCGTTTTTGGGGGATGCCAGCCCGTCGGCTTTCGAAGGGCTCTGACCTACAAGCAACCGCAACCTCAACAGCAAGCGGTTGCATTTGAGACGGGATTTATTCCTCACCTCACGCTCGCACTCCAGTGCCGGGTCAGAAGAACGACACGCTCAGGGAGCTCAGGAGAGTGTTCTCCTAAGCAGTGGCGGGAAATCGCCCGCGCACCGACTCCGTGACATTTGTGTTGTCGTGCATGGCTGAATGGCGTTAGACACGGCCTAGCAAGGCCTTGCCCCGGAGCCCGAAAACGGGCAGGAAGCGCAATTATCTCTACACCCCGTGCTTCGACTAGGGACCGCCAGCGGTCCGCGACAGCCAGTTCCCCCGTTTTTGGGGGATGCCAGCCCGTCGGCTTTCGATGGGCTCTGACCTACAAGCAACCGCAACCTCAACAGCAAGCGGTTGCATTTGAGACGGGATTTATTCCTCACCTCACGCTCGCACTCCAGTGCCGGGTCAGAAGAACGACACGCTCAGGGAGCTCAGGAGAGTGTTCTCCTAAGCAGTGGCGGGAAATCGCCCGCGCACCGACTCCGTGACATTTGTGTTGTCGTGCATGGCGGGCAAACGGGAACAACATAAGATTGACATCCCCATTTTCGGTGTACCGGCCTATCCGTGGTTTTAGGCTCTGCTATGCCCGATCGTGCTTCACATACTCGCGCACTGACTCGAGAGCTGCAACAGCGGCAGGCGGATATAGCGATGTGCATGACGATGGCTGCGCGCGCGGCAGCTGGCAGGCTGATCCAGTCGAATCAGCGGGTCGGGGGCTACTGTGAACTTGCTATGCAGTGGTCCTTAGTCCCCGACCCTTTAGGCAATGTGCGTGAGGTGGCAGCATACTGAATGGGAAGCTGATCCGGGCGAATCAGCGGGCCAGGGGCTACCGCGAACTTGCTGTGCAGTGGTCCGTCGTCCCCGACCCGTAGGCTAAGCAGCGGCAAGCAGTGAGCATGGTACACAGACTGGCCACCTGCGTGGTGGTTGCTGCAGTGAGCTGCTCAACTACGTGTGACCTGGTCGCTCCTGTCTAAACGACCGGCTGTGTTACATGCGAACTTCGTGAGTCCGTAGCGCTTTGCCTCCATAACCCAAACTCTGATCCCGATCATCGGAAGAAAAATCTGGATCTCCGGGCCCAGCCATTGATTAATAAATCCTCTGGCCTGCGAGCCAGGGCCCTACAGTTGTACATCGTAATGCTCGTAATCTGCTCTGGGGGCAAATCACCGTGCAGTGGCATGGGATTCGCTCCCGTACCTTGGTCTCGCTGACAATTAGTACTGCAACATCTGCAGACCCGCTCGGCCGACCGGCCGGAAAGCTCGAATTTGGGCGCGGCGGCCCAGCCGACCGGCCTGAGAATTCGGCGTTTGTCTCCCCGGCGGCCCGGCCGACCGGCCGGAGAATTCGGCTTTTCTCTCCCCGGCGGCCCGGCCGACCGGCCGGAGAGTTCGGCTTTTGTCTCCCCGGCGGCCCGGATTCGGGGTACAAAATTATTGGTACATCGCGCGTGCACGCATCATTACACTCGCTCGGAATCACAGCCCTGCTTCTGGCAAACTGACCTGCCTAGGGTATTGGGGACACGGTGCACAGTGACCCCACTGCATGCGTGATGACGCGTTTCGTGCAAAAGCAAGCCGAATTAAGCCTTTGTCGCCCCGACCCCCACTCCCTGGTCCTCGTGGTCGGGGTGCTCATCGGAACCCAGCTGGGATCCTTATAGGCTGCCCCGTGCGTCCCCGACCACACCGAGAACCGAGAAGGCTGGGGGGTCATCGGCACGGAGGAGGAGGAGGAGGAGGAGGAGGAGGAGGAGGAGGAGGAGGAGGAGGAGGAGGAGGAGGAGGAGGAGGAGGAGGAGGAGGAGGGTTTTATTTGGACGCGGGCTGAAGACTAGCCTCAGCTCCCTTTCAACAGCGCCGACGAGCGACGAAGGGCCGGAAAAGGCCGAAAGGGACGAGGGGCGGACCCAGGACCCAGAAAACAGAGCCGACCGAAGGGACCGACCGAACAACCAAGGACCGAAACCACGGGGGCCACAGTCAGCAATGCCAGCAACGCTGGCGGCAGGCAAGCAGAGCAACTGCTGGTACCGTCTCTTGGAACGGATTTCAAACCCTGGTCCTTTGTGGCAGTCGAGCTGCCAGCACCAGGAACAAGTTCCCTCCTTTACTTAAAAGCTCTGTGCCTCCCCTCCCACCCGTATGACTGAGACGGACTGCCACGCACACACGAACCAGGCGGTACGGGTGCCTGGTTCCGTCGCGCCTCGACGCTCGTGGGTGCAGCGAAGGGGTTACAATCTGCCTGCACGAGACGGCACTCTCTGACGTTCGGCGCAGGCAGAGGAGGGACAACACAAGAGAGACAAAGGAAGCGAAGCTTTGTGTTCTTCTGTCTCTTTGCGAGCCTGGGCGCGACAGTGGCGCGAGGGGGAGGAGGAGGGGAAGGAGGAGGAGGAGGAGGAGGAGCAGGAGGAGGAGGAGAAGGAGGAGGAGGAGGAGCAGGAGGAGGAGGAGGAGGAGGAGGATGAGGATGAGAAGGAGGAGGAGGAGCAGGAGGTGGGTTCACCGGCACGTCTGGGCCTTGGAGTGAACGACTTGGTGGTTTGTGTGATGGTGGTTACTGCCGTCTTCGCGCGCAGCTAGAAATTACCCAAACAGGCCTAACCAGTATTTTGTAATGGGCACGGTGGTTGGCCCGTGGTGCCGCGCAAGACACTCGCTCCGCTAACCATCATCTGGGATAACGAATTGGTTGTCAGCAGCGTGGGGCTGTGTTTGCACAATGGCTCAGCCACGAACGTCCCAGCCATTCGGAAATTCGAAGGGCCGCTGCCTGCCTAGACTGCCCTGAGATCCAGGCGTTGCTTTTTTTCACGCCAGGCGTTTTCGCCATGTGAGCGACGCAGAACAACGTGGTCGTCTGCGCCGACATTGGCGCGTAAGCGGCCCGCGTAAGGTCGCGCGTGAACGCCCCCTTCTCCACGGTAGCGTGCCGCGCGGGCGGCCCGCGTAAGCCACCGCGCAAGGTCGCGATGCCATCTCGCGTGAGGCACGTCTCTGATCGTCGCTCACATGGTGCGGTGCACGAGCGCCGCTCTCATAGCAGAGCCCTCGAATCGGAGCCACGGGGGCAGCGGCAGCAGCGACGGAGCCCGGCAGCGGCACGAGGCGGCGGAGGCGCGCCGCGGGCCCGTAAGGCGCGCCCCTCGGGGTCGCCGGTCGCTGTCCTGGACGCCCAGCGCCCGGCCGCGGAGGCTCCGCGGAGCCTGTCGCCTCGACCGCACGTAAGGGTGACCCTTTGCCGGGGTGACCTCTGGTGCGGGGCAGCTGGGGTCCTCTGGCCCCTGACCGCTCGTGAAGCCGCGCACCAAAGGGTCACTCTCGCCCAAGGTCACTCTTGCGTGTGGCCGGTAGCCAGCCCCAGCTTTGGGTTGGGTCGGGCACGGGCTTGCGGGGCTGACAGAGTCCAGGCCTCCCACGGAGGACCCCGCCGCATCGCCGACGCATCGGCGGTGCGGCTCGATGTGGAGCCCGATTCTCGCCACGCCGACGGCGGCGATGCATCGCCGATGCACCAGCGATGCGACGCGTTGCTCCGACCCCATCTTCTCCGACCTCGTCTGGGAGGCCTCTAGCACGGGCCTGCGGAGCTGACAGAGTCGAGCGGGGGGGAGGGAGGACAAGGACAAGGACATCAGCATAAGTGGGTCAACGTCAACACCTGCGAAAGAGCTGCGCGTGCGACTAGCAAAATCCCCTGCGATTAGTTTGTGCCACAGACCCAGACTTCTCATGGGGGCTGGCTGGGGGCATACCCCGAAGCTTCAAGGGACGATCTCCGAGGTGGCCCCGCAAGAGAGGTTCGCTGCCTTGTGAGTACGAGTCCCTAGTGGTCAGTGCGGGGGGGGGGGCAGCTCGTCCGTGTGCATGCACTGACAGGCGGCGAGGAGGAACGAGGAATGAGGAACGAGGGAGGAAGGCTGACAAGCGGGAGGAGGAACGGAGCGAGCAGGAGCGAGGAGGCTGACAAGCGGGAGGAGGAAGGAGGGACGAGGCGCAGCGCGTCCGTCTGCATGCACAGACAGGCGGCGGGCGGGCACGGGACCCCCGCGGGTCCCGACGGCGTCCACAGAGGACGCGGAGGAGGGCCCCCCCAGCGTGTGCGTGCCCTGCCCCTGGGAAGGCACCTCCGGGCCAGAGAGGGAGCACCCAGGTGACAGCAGCACCTGGAGCGCGGAGCCCCGACGTACGACAGCACGCCGAGGAACATGCAACCGAAACTCATCGACCACGGCCGCCGACGAACTGGTGCAGCCTCGCCCCTGGGAGTGCGCATCCAGACCAGACGAGGAATACGAAGTCCCCGACGCACAGCAGCACGCCGAGGAACATGCAACAGAAACACATCGATACCGTCGACGAATTCCCTCACGTTCGCCCCTGGGACTGTACGTCCAGGCCAGACGAGGAATTAGGCGCCAGAAGGAGGGGCGCCCCTGGAACTGCACCTCCAGGCCAGACGCCGCCTCTGCAAGGTACGCAGCACCAACACCACATCACAGCAAAGACGTGGCGACGGTACGCCTGAGGTTTTTTCCCGCACGGGGCTTCCTCGGGCCATCCAGCTTCGCGTGGCGACGCGAGCCTGAGATGTTCCCCAAGATGGGGCTTCCTCAGGACTTAGCGTTCTGACTGTTCTGACGCCCGTGAGGAAGAGCGTGATAGCACACCTGGTATCTTCCGCGAAATCAGCAAGGCCGCACGCGGCACGAGCTCCATCGCTTCCGAAGACAGGGGCCGTCCGATCCCCACCCACGCAGCAACAGACTCGTCCCTGGGAATGCACATCCAGACCAGACGAGGGGTAAGATGCACCAGAGTACCAGCACCCGTCACCTGCCCCTGGGAATGCTGGGAATGCACATGCAGGCCAGACAGGACGCGCCCTTGGGAATGCACATCCAGGCCCGACGCGGAATAAAGCAAGCAGCACCGTACTCACTTCACCGCCCTTGGGAATGCACATCCAGGCCAGACGGACTTGCCCCTGGGAATGCACATCCAGGCCAGACAAGGAATGCAGAAACCCACCAGAAACACATCGACAGTCAGGTAGTCGATGAGTCCGCCGTCTGCAACTGCGTCCCCGCTCAAGACGACCCAGGCACAGCTTGCAGGGTCAGTGAAGCATTAGCCTTAGGATGCAGTCCCTTCAGGAGCCGCTTCCTTCTGGAATTGATGTTGACCACGAAGTTCTTTACCCGCCCTTCGCCTGCAGGAGCTCCGGCGCACGCTTCAGTCAGCTGCTTGGAAACTCCACCACCCGACCAGGCAACACACTTCACAGAAGATAGTGGGCCAAGCTCTTCTGATCCGATGGCCGTTGCACTCAATAACCTCGGTAACTGCCCATTCCGAGACAGCATCCTCCCCAACACGGCCCATGTCTTCAATAATAAGAGCCGTGCCGAGCGCAGACATGGCAAGAGACGCGGCCTCGGACAGCTTGTAATGAACGCCGCCTCCGAACTGAATGATGGCCTCTGCTCTCAGCCCGCCAAGCCGTGATACTTGGCAGGGAGTGCGCAGGGACAGGTTCCAGGCCGCCGTTGAGCTCCTCGATGTTCGCTTCGCACATCTGCGACAAAAGTACGTCCCATCCGTCAGCTTGGCGAAGATGTGGGAGGTAACTTGAGCAGGCGCAACGCGCCGCCCAGCTAGGCGTCGAGGAGCATCCGACACCGCAGGCTCCAATCTGCCAGCCTTCAAGGTCCGCTGCATGGCCCATCCGATGTAGGCCGAGACCTGCTTGGCAAACCGCGTCTCCCCCTTGTAGATCTCCTCGTAGACCTTGGGCGCAGCATGCGTGTCGGCACCCCTTCGAGCGAACCAGTCCGCCCACATGTTGCCAAGAAACAGCAGGGGACTGAACCCCCGCTCAAGGTACTCGTTGACACTCAGGTGGGCGGGGATCCAGAACATCTGTGGGCGCCTCGGCTGGGACCGAAGGGCTCTCCACACCGTAGCGTGCGCAGCCGATGCCCGTTCGAGCTCAGGCCCCCAGTGGGCAGCCTCGCCCTGCAGCGCCAGCAGGTCCGTGAAAACGTACTGCAGGTTGGGCCCGAAGAGCCTGACCGCCATCAAGAGAGCGTGCCTTTCAGAACGGCCAACCGTCTGCAGAGGCCCAGGCAGCGGCCCCAAAGCCGCTCGGAAAGGAATGCCTTGGCGAGAAAACTGGATGACAGACCACAACGCCTGAGCTCGGGGATATATTGCGCCAACCCCGACCCGTCTGTGAAGACTGCGTGTGCGTTTTGGGTCAAGCGCGCGTCGCGTGCCGCGGGGGGGGGGGAGGGGAAAGGCCTGCCCGTTGATGGAGGAAGGGGGCCAGGGGGGTGGGACCGCTGCCGTGAAGCGCATGCGCGCACGAGGAGCTTGGTCAGAGTGCGCGCCTGTGGGTTTCCCCCACCCTCAGAGGAGCAAGAAGTCTTCTTGATGATACGTTCCAGGGTTTTCAAGGTTTCCAGATTTTCCAAGGTTCCCTAATGGACCGCATTCTCGGTGTCAGTCCAGAATTCCAAGGTTTCCATCGGTTGGTCCCGTCTGATGGAAAGAGATACCCTGACCAGGGTTGGCCGGAGGGGGTTGCCTGGGAGGGTTGGCCTGGATATTGGGGGTTGGTCGTGGGGGGAGTTGGCCAGGCTTCTCGTTGCAGAGAAACTTCGCATTGTCGCGAAGTGCGTGCGAAGCTCGACGACAACGACGACAACGACCGACGACCGACGACCATCACCACGGCGACGACGGACGACCGACGACCATCACCCCGACGACGACGGCGACGGCGGATGACAGCCACCACCACCACCAACACCGCTTCCACGGCGACGAACGGCGACGGCGGTGGCGGACGGCGACCGCCGCCACCGCCTCGATGGCGACGAAGGACGACGGCGGCGGCGACGACGACAACCACCACGACGGCGATGAACGGGAACGACTAGGGCGGACGATGACGACCACCAACACCACAACGACGACGGTAACGAAAGGCGTTGATCTCAGCGGACGGCGGCGACGACGACGACGACGACGACGGCGGCGACGGACCACGACCACCATCACGACGGTTGCGACGAACGGCGACGGCGGTGGCGGACGGCAACCACCGCCATTGCCTCGAAGGCGACGACGGACGACGGCGGCTGCGGCGACGACGACCACCGCCGCGACGAGGGCGCTGAACATCGACGACGATGGCGGACGACGGCGACCACAACGACGACGACGACGACGACGACGACGGCAACGACTGGCGACGATTTCGGCGGACGACGACGATGGACGCTCGACGACGACGACGACGACGACGACGACCACGACGACCGCGACCACGACCACGACCATGACGGACGGCGACGACGACAACGACACGACGACAGCGGCGGCGGACGACCACCACCACGTCGATCACGGCGACGGCGGACGACCACCACCACCGCTTCCACGGCGACGAATGAGGACTGCGGTGGCGTACGGCGACCACCCTCTCGACGGCGACGAAGGACGACTGCGGTGGCGACGGCGGCGACGACCACCACCACGACGACGGCGACGACCAGCGACCATGATGGCGAACGTCGACGACTACCACAACGACAACGATGACGACAGGCGACCACCACGACGTCGACGACTGCGACGTCGGGTGACCACCACCACTACCGCTTCATCGGCGACGAGCGTTGACTGCGGTGGTGGACTGCCACTGCCGCCTCGACGGAAACGACGACGACGGCGGCGGCGGACGACGACGACCACGACGACGAAGGGCGACGAAGGGCGACGACGACGACGGCGACGGCGACCACCACCACGACGACGACGGCGACGAATGGCGGCGACTTCAGCGGACGATGACGATGACGATGGACGCTCGACGACGACGACGACGACGACGGCGACACGACGACGACGATGACGACGACGGACCACCAACACCAAAGCGAGGACGGCGACGGCGGACGACATCCACCACCGCTTCCATGACGACGAAAGGTGACGGCAGTGGCGCACGGCGACCACCGCCTCGACGGCAACGAAGCTCGACGGAGGCGGCGGCGACGACGACCCCACCACGAAGATGGTGCCGAATGGCGATTTGCGGACGACGACGACCACCACCACAACGACAACGGCGACGAATGGCGACAATGTAGATCACGACGATGGACGTTCGACGAGGCGACGACGACAGCGACGACGACGACGGACGGCGATGACGACGGCGCCGACGACGACGACGCCGACGACGACGACGGACGACCACGTCGACGACGGCGACGGCGGACGACCACCACCACGTGGACGACGGCGCCGGCGGATGGACACGAGCGGCGACGGCGGTGATGGACGGCGACCGCCGTCTCAACGGCGACGAAGGGCGACGGCGGCGGCGACGACGACTACCACCACGACGATGGCGACGAAGGGCGACGACGATCTGCGGACGACGATGGTCATCATCACGACGACGAATGGCGAAGAATGGCGACGATGTCGGCGGACGACGGCGACGATGACGACGATGGACGCTCGACGACGACGACGACGACCACGATTACCACCACGACGACAACGACGGCGACGACGACGGACGACGACTACGACAACGACCACGACACGACGACGATGGACGACCACCACCACGTCGACGACGGCGACGGCGGACGACCAGCACCACATTTCCACGGCGACGAACGGCGACCGACCACCACCTCGAGGGCACAATGGCCACGAATGACGACGGCGGCAGCCGCGGCGACGACGACAACCACCACGACGACGGCGACGAAGGGCGACGACGATGGTGCACGACGACGATGACGACGACGACGACAATGGCGTGCGACGATGACGACGACGACGGCGGCGGCGGCGATTGCGACGACGGCGACGAAGGGCGACAAAGGGTGACGACGACAGCGGACGACGACGACCACTACCACGACGACGACGACCACGCATAGCGACGATGTCAGCGGACGACGACGACGATGACGACGATGGACGCACGACAACGACGACGCCCACGACCACGACGACGACCACGCCGACGACGACGGACGACAACGACGACGGATGCACGACGACGACCGACGGCCATCACTACGTCGACGACAGCGATGGCTGACAACCACCTCCACCGCTTATACGGCGACGATTGGTGACGGCGGTGGCGGACGGCGACCACCGCTTCGACGGCGACGAAAGACGATTGCGGTTGCGGCGACGACGACCACCACCACGATGACGGCGACGACCGGCAACCACGATGGCTGACGACGACCACCACCACGACGACGACGACGTCGACGTATTGGCGACGATGTCGTCAGCTGACGACGGCGACGACGATGGACGACGACGGCGACGGCGACGGCGACGACGACCACGACGACGACGACGACGACGGACGGCGACGACTATGCCGACGACGGCGACACGACGTCGACGACGAAGACGTTAGACGACGACTACCACAATGTCGACGACGGCAACGGCGGACGACCACCATCACTGCTTCCACGGCGAAGAACGGCGACGGCTGTGGCGGACGGCGGACGGCGACTGCCGCCTCGACGGCGACGACTGCGACGAAGGACGACGGCGGCGGCGGCGACGACGACCACCTCCACGACGACGCCGACGAACGGCGACGACGATGGCGAACCACGACGACCCCACCACGAGGACGACGGCGGCGACGAATGGCGTCGATGTCAGCGGACGCCGGCGACGATGACGAAGATGGACGCTTGATGACGACAACGACGACGACGACGAAGACGACGACAACGGACCGCGACGACGACGACAACGGCGGCACGACGACGACAGAGGACCACCAACACGTCGACGACAGCCACGGCGGACGACCGCTATTTTCCGCTTTCACAGCGACGAACGGTGACGGCGGTGGCGACGACGGCGACCGCGACGACGAAGGGCGACGGCGGCGATGGCGACGACGACCACGACGACGGCGACGAACGGCGACGACGGTGGCCGGCAACGACGAGCACCACGACGACGACGACGGCGACGAACGGCGACGATGTCAGCGGACGACGACGATGACGACGATGGGCGCTCGACGACCATGGACGACGGCGACGATGACGACAACGACGACGATGACAACGATGACGACGATGACGGACGGCGACTGCGCGACGACGGCGACACGACGGCGACGGCGACGGCCGCAGTGGCGGCGACGACGACCACCACGACGACGACGACGACGGCGACGACACTACGCCGACGACGACGACGGCGAGGAATGGCGATGATGTCAGCGACGATGACGACAACGATGACCACAACGACGCCGACGACGCCCGACGACGACGACGCCCGACGACGACGACGACGACGATGACGACGACGGACGCACGACGGCGACGGTGACGACCAAGACGACGACGACTGCGGACGGCGAGGACGACGACGGCGACGACGACGGCGACGACGACGA
Source organism: Prorocentrum cordatum (assembly GCA_963575745.1). Classification (NCBI taxonomy): domain Eukaryota; class Dinophyceae; order Prorocentrales; family Prorocentraceae; genus Prorocentrum; species Prorocentrum cordatum. The sequence continues at coordinate 559,108 of CAUYUJ010013002.1, read as the reverse complement.
CGACGACGACGACGGACGACGACCATCACCACGTCCGCGAGTGCGACGGCGGACGATGACCACCGCTTCCACGGCGACGAAGGACGACTGCGGTAGCGGACCGCGATTGCCGCCTCGAAGGCAACGAAGGACGATGGTGGCGGCGGCGACGACGACGACCATCACCACGACGCACGGCGACGGCGACGACGATGGTGGACGACGACGAGCTCCACCACGACGACGCCGGCGACGAATGGCGACGATTTCAGTGGACGACGACGACGATGGACGCTTGACGTCGACGACGATGGACGGCGACGTCGACCACGACGATGACGACGACGACGACCATGGACGACGGCGACGGCGACGGTGACACGACGACGACGATGACGGACGACCATCACCGCGTCGACGCCAGTCACGGCGGAAGACCACCACCAGCGATTCCACGGCGACGAACGGCGACTGCGGTGGCGGACGGCGATTGCCGCCTCGACGGCGACGAAGGACGGCGGCGGCGGCGGCGGCAACGACGACCACCACGATGACGACGGCGACGAACGGCGACGACGGTGGCGGTCGACGACGACCACCAGCACGGCGACGACGATATGTGACGAATGGCGACGATGTCAGCGGACGACGACGATGACGACGATGTGCTTCCGACGACGACGAAGACGGACGGCGACGGCGACGGCGGCGACGACGACGACGGCGACACATCGACGAGGATGACGGGTCGACCACCACTACGTTGACGACGGCGACGGCGGACGACCACCACCGCCGCTTCCACTGCGACGAGCTGCGACGGCGCTGGCGGACGGCGACCGGCGGCGACGAACGGCGACGACGGTGGCGGACGACGACGACCACCACCCCGACGATGACGACGGCGACGACGATGGACGGATGGCGACGCCGACGACGACGACGACGGACGACGACGACGATGGACGGCGACGACGACGACGACGACGACGACGATGGCGAACGGCGACGCCGACGACGACGACGATGGACGGCGACGATGCCGACGACGACGACGACACGAACACGGCGACGACAACGACGACGGCGATACGCTGGCGACGATGATGGACCCCCACCACCACGTCGACGACGGTCACGGCGGGCGACCAACACCACCGCTTTCACGGCGACGAATGGCGACGGCAGTGGCGGACGACGACCGCCGCCTGGACTGCGACGAAGGACGGCGGCGGCGGCGGCGACGATGACCACCACCTCGACGACGGCGACGAACGGCGACGACGATGACAGACGACGACGACCACCATCGCAACGACGAGCTGCGACGAACGGCGGCGACGATGACGGACGACGATGACAGGATGGACCTCGATAAGATATTCACCTGGGTTCATAATGTTCTGGGAGTGCTGACCTGGGTTCATCATGTCTCGCCCGGAACATTATGAACCTGGGTTGAAATGTTCTGGGCATGTTGACTGTGACTCATAATGTTTCCCACGGAACATTATAAACCCTGGTTATGTTCTGGGGATATCGATCCCAAACATATATATATATATATAATGTTCGGGAATGTTGCCTGGGGTTTACAATGTCCCAGGAATAATGAACTCGGTTTTCGTCATTTCGGAATGATCATAATTATGGTTTTCCCCCCAGTTCCCGGGTTCCTCACCGGGTTTTTCATGTCGGCATATTTACCCAGGTTCATTATCGCCAGGAGATAACAAACCCGCATTTGTAATCTTTCCGGATTATTGGGCCCGGGTCAATTTTTCTGGAATGATAATGATTGGGCCTGGGGGGCGCCGTTTGGGGGTACGTCTTGGCCTGAAGTAAACCTTGGTTCATAATTTCGGAAAATTTAACCTAGGTTGATTATTCCGGAAAGATAATGATTCGGCCCGGGGGGCCTCAGCCCAATCCATTCACAGAACAATAATCCATCATAGGGTATCATCTGCAGAGGATGAACCTCTGTTTTCATCCCTAGATAATGCACCACGGTCGACGAGGATTTCAAGCTTACCCTCGACGATGACGATGACGATGGTTGGCGCTAGACGACGGCAACGACGGTGACGACGACGACGACGACGACGACGGACGGTGATGACGACAGCGACGACGACGACGACGACGGCGACACGACGACGGCGACGACGACGACCACGACGGACGACCACTACCACGTCGACAACAGCGACGGCTGACGACGACCACCACCCTCACCGCTTTCACGGTGACGAGAGCGGCAGCGGCGGCGGACGGAGATCATTGCCTCGACGGCGACGAAGGGCGACGGTGGCGGCGGCGGTGGCGGCGATTTCCTCCGCGGTCGCAGAGCCCTACCCCCGCCCGCCCACGAGGCCGCGGGCGGCGCGGCTTCGGCCTTCCCAGTCGCGGGGGCGGCCGGCTGGGCGCGCGAGGTCGGCTGCCGCCTCCGCGCGCGCCCCGCCCCCCGCGCGCGCCGCCCGCCGCCGGGGGAGCGGGCGTGCTTCCTGCCTCCTCTCGCCGCGGGAAAATACACTGGCAGAGCATTTTTTGTGGCGTGTTCGAGGTCTCCCGGATGTTTTCCACGACGACGAAGAGGGACACACTTGTCCGCGACGACGGGAGGGGGGATGAGGCGTCCCGCCTCCTCGCGTCGCAGGGAGAGATTGCGGCGGAGGGTTTGTGGGGCGTTGCTTCGGATCTTCGAATGTGACCCAGCCTCGAGACGTTATACCACAACTGCTACTATTACTACTACTACTACTACTGCTACTACTACTCTACT
>CAUYUJ010013002.1:513844-546344 GCA_963575745.1 Prorocentrum cordatum | reverse complement strand
TTGGTGGGCTCCTGGCCCGTCTGACGCAGTCGGAAGCCGTCTTAGGGGCCTCTCTGGGCCTTCTTGTGGCCCTCTTGGGGTGCTCCAGGGCCGTCTTGGAGGCCATCTTGAGCGTCTTGGAGGCCTTTTGGGCCGTCTTGGGGTCCTCTTGGGCAGTTCTAGGGCCATATTGGGGACCTCTTGGGCGATCTTTGGGGGCTCTTGGGCCGTCTCGGGCCGTCGGAGGGTAGACAAAAAGCGCAAATGCCACAATCCTCCAGCAACCCTAAGGGAAATCAGAGAGTTTGGCCTTTTCGGGCCTTCCTGGGGGCCCTCTTGGAGGCCTCTTGGGCCGTCTTGGGCCATCTTAGGGCCATCTTCGGCCATCTTGGTGGGCTTCCGGCCCGTCTAACGCCGTGGGAAGCCGTCTGGGGGGCGTCTCTGGGCCGTCTTGTAGCCCTCTTGGGATGCTCCAGGGCCGTCTTGGAGGCCATCTTGGGCGTCTTGGAGGCCTCCTGGGCCGTCTTGGGGACCTCTTGGGGCCGTCTTGGGTGCCTCCTGGGCCGTTCTGGGGCCTTATTGGAGGCCTCTTGGGCGATCGGGCTCTTGGGCCGTCTCGGGCCGTCGGACGGCCGAAAAGAAGCAATTGTCAAAATACTTCAACAACCCTAGGGAACTCAATGATGTTCGCCTCTTCTGGCCGTCCTAGAGGCCCGTTTGGAGGCCTCTTGGGCCGTCTTGGGCCAGCTTAGAGCCAACTTCGGCCATCTTGGTGGGCTCCTGGCCCGTCTGACGCCGTCGGAAGCCGTCTTGGGGGCCTCTCTGGGCCGTCTTGTGGCCCTCTTGGGGTGCTGCAGGGCCGTCTTAGATGCCATTTTGGGCGTCTTGGATACCTCTAGGGTCGTCTTGGGGCATTCTTGGAGCCGTCTCGGGGGCGTCTTGGCCGTCATGGGGGCATCTTGGGGCTTCTTGGGCGATCTTGGGGCGATCTTGGGGTCCTCTTGGGCCGTCTTGGGTCGTCGGAAGGCCGAAAAGAAACAACTGCGAAAACCTTTCAAACACTTATGGAACATCATTGATTTTGGCTTATTCGGGCCTTCCTGGAGGACGTCTTGGAGGCATCTTGGGCTGTCTTGGAGGCATGTTGGGCGCCTCTTGGGTCACCTTCGGCTCTCTTGGGGATATTTCTGCCGTCTTGGATGCCATTGTGGTCGTCTTGGAGGTCATCTTGGCAGTCTTGAGGTATCTTGGAGACAATCTTGGCCGTTTTTGGATCCTCTTGGGCAGTCTTGGGGCCCTCTTGGGGCTGGCTTGAAGGCCTCTTGGGTCGTTCTAGAGCCACCTGGGAGGCCTCTGGGACTAGTTCGGGGACTCCTTGGGCCGTCTTAGGCGGTCGGAACACCAAAACCGAGGAAGAACACAAATCCTTCAAAAACCTAAGGACACTTGAAGATTTTGGCTTCTCTGGCCTTCCTGGAACACCTCTTGGACTCCTCTGGGGCAATCTTGGAACCTCTCGGGCCCATCTTGGGCCATCTTGGCCGTTTTAGCGGCCACCTTGGCCGTCTTGAAGCTCATCTTGACCGTGTTGGAAGCATCTTGGAGGCCATCTTGGCCGTCTTGGAGACCGTCTTGGGCGTCTTGGAGGTCTCTGGAGCCGTCTTGGCGCCCTCTTGGGGCCGTCTTGGGGGCCTCTTGGGCTGTCATAGGGGTATCTTGGAGGCCTCTTGGGCGCTCTGGGGGCGATCTTTCGGGCTCCTAGGGCCGTCGTGAGCCGTCGGAAGGCTCGAGAAGAACAAAAGCCAAAATCCTTCAAAAACCGATGAAACACATCGATATTGACCTCTTCGGGCTCGGAGGCCTCTTGGGCCGTCTCGGAGGCCTCTTGGAGGTCTCTGGGGCCGTCTTGGGCCGTCTGTGAGGTTTCGTGTGCGAACTTGGAAGCATCTTGGACTCTTCGGGGCCGTCTTGGAGGCCATCTTGGACCATCTTGGGCGAACCTGGAGGCCATCTTGGACCATCTTGGCCATCTTGGAAGTCATCTTGGAGCCGTCTGGAGCCGAAAAACCTTTGCAACCACCTGTTATGCATCTCTGGCGGGACGGGCCGAAACCCCAGGGGGAGTTCTTTCGGAAAAGAACCAACACCAAAAGCGAAAGGGTCTAGCACGCCGGGCCCCCCTGTGATGAATCAACAGAGGGCTGCAAATCGAAGACGCCTACGGCGAATCACCGCCGCCCCCTGCCCCTTTGGAAGCGCCTCTGTGGCCGACAGCTGGGCCAGAGCTTGGCCAAGCTATCGGGCCAGTTGTTCCCCGAGTCGGTTTGGAAAGACTTCGGGGAACGCGTGGGGGAACAGGAAGAGGAGGAGGGGGAGGATGAGGAAAACAGAGGAGGAGGAGGAGGAGGAGGAGGAGGAGGAGGAGGAGGAGGAGGAGGAGGAGAGGAGGAGGAGGAGGAGGAGAGGGGAGGGGGAGGGGGGAGGAGGGAGGAGGAGGAGGGAGGAGGAGGAGGGAGGAGGAGGAGGAGGAGGAGAGGGAGGAGGAGGAGGAGGGGGAGGAGGAGGAGGGGAGGAGGGAGGAGGAGGAGGAGGAGGAGGAGGAGGAGGAGGAGGAGGAGGAGGGAGGAGGAGGAGGGGATTCTTGGGCGCCTCTTGGGGCCTCCTTGGAGCTTCCTGGGGGCCTCTTGGAGGGTTTTTTGGGGGCACTCTTGGGGCCATCTTGGGCGTCTTGGAGGCCTCTTGGGCCGTTTTGGTGCCTTCTTGGGGCCGCCTTGGGGGCCTCTTGGGCCGTTCTGGGGCCATACTGGGGACGTCGTGGGCGATCTTGGGGGCCTCTTGGGCCGTCTTGAGCCTTAGGAACGCCGAAACGAAGCAAATGCCAAAATCCGTCAAACACCGAAGGACCATGCACGATTTTGGCCTCTTTGGGCCCTCCTGGAGGACCTCTTGGAGGCCTCTTGGGCCGTCTTGGAGGCCTCTTGGGGGCCTCTTGGCCCGTCTTAGGCCATCTGGAGGCCATCTCAGGCCGTCTTGGGTGCATCTTGGGCCGTCTTGGAGGCATCTTTGGGCAATCTTAGCCGTCTTGGAGGCCTCTTGGGGCCCTCTTGGGGCCGTCTTGGGGGCCTCTTGGGCCGTCATGGGGCCATCTTGGAGGCCTCGTAGGCGATCTTGGGGGCCTCTTGAGCCGTCGGAATGCCGAAACGAAGCAAATGCCAAAATCCCTTAAAACACCGAAGGGGCATACATGATTTTGGCCCGAAGAACCTCTTGGAGACCTCTTGGGCCGTCTTGGAGGCCTCTTGGGGGCCTCTTGTGCCGTCTTAGGCCATCTGGAGGCCATCTCAGGCCGTCTTGGGTGCATCTTGGGCCGTCTTGGAGGCATCTTGGGGCGCCTCTTGGGGCCTCCTGGGGGCCTCTTGGGGCGGAAGGCTTGGATTTTCGGTTTGCGTTCCCTCTCTTAGGCCCCTTTTGCGGCCGTCTTGCGGCCCTCTTGGGCCGTCTTGGGCGCCTCTTTGGCCGTCTTGGGGCGCTCTTAGGTCTTCTAGGGCCCTCTTGGAGGCCTCTTGGGCCGTCTTGGGGTGGTCTTGGGGGCCTTGTAGGCCGTCTCGGAGCGTCGGAAAGCAGAAAAGGCGAGAACGCCCAAATCCAGACAATCAATGATTTTTGCCTCTTGGGGCCCTCTTGGGAGGCCTTTTGGATGCCTCTTCGGGCGTCTTGGAGGCCCCTTGGGTCATCCTGAGACCATCTTGGGCGTCTTGGAACGATCTCTCGGTGACCCGGGGCCCTCTTCGACAGTCTTGGGGCCCTCTCGGCTCCGAAAAAGTCACGCGAGAGGATGCGCCAGACCCCAGGGGGCACGTGGGAGACCCAAGACGATTTGGCAATCCGGGCCCCCAAGAGACTCCTCAGGAGTGAGGATGAAGGCTTCGAGGATGAGGCCAAGGACCGAAGAGGCTCCCACTCCATGCCCAGAGGCACGTTGGCTGATCTCTTGAGGGGTTCTCATGGGGGTACTTGGGCCTTCTTGGGGCTGTCTTGGGCTTCTGTGGGGCAGTCTTGGGGGCCCCGTGGGGCCCTCTTCGGTCGTCTTGGAGCTCTCTTGGACCGTCTCGGTACCGTCTTGGGCCTCTCTCGGCCTTCTAGGGGGTCTCTTGGAGCTGTCTTGGGGGTCTCTTGGGCTGCCTTGGGCTGCTCTTGGACCGTGTTGGGGCCCTCTTGGGGCTGCTCCAGGCCGTCTGGCCTGGGGTTTCTCAAGGTCCTTACTGGGCTCTTTTGGATCCCTTTTGGCCCATGTGAGGCCCTCTTGGAACCATCTTGGGTCGAGAGAGCTTATAAGCACACTATATTTGATAGCCAATGGTATTCCGAAGAGTTTTGAATGGTTTCGCCTTCCTGGAAGGCCTCTTGGTCTTCTCCTTGATGTTCTGGCAGCCTCTTGGGACGCCTCTGCCGCCTCTTGGGGTCTTCTTGGGGACTGGTGGATGCTTGTTGAGGCGATGTTGGGCCATCTTAGTGGCTTTGGTGGTCTTCATAAGCCGTCTTGGATGCCGTGGAGAGCTTAGGAGAGCCCCCAAACCTCGGAAGGGTGGGGGATGCACGCGACTGAGCGTGTCGAGACGGGCGGGAGCTTTAGAATGCTGGACTTACAGAAGCCCAACCAGGCAGCCGTTGGCATTACACCCTCGTCAACGTGCCAGGGGACATGATGGCGGATCAAAGGAGTCGTCGAGGAAGGATCACTCCTGCTTGAGTGGGCAAGGGTATTCTGCAGCTTTGGTAAAGGTTCGGCTGGCGTGCTCCAGTACTACGAGGGGCGCGAGTCGCTTGAAGGTGAGCCTTTTCTCAAGCAGCTGCCGAGACAGATGCACGAGCATTTTTCGTTTTGTAGTAATCAGCTAATCGAGAGGCGAGGGTATGCGGTTGCTCAGGCCGAGCGCATCAGCGACATGCAGCCGCTGACGATGCTGACCAGTCATATAGAGCACATGATGGTGTTGTGTCGGGAGGCGTCCGGAGCATGGTCCGATGAGGATTTCTGGGGCGTTCGCTTGGATGTCAACATGCCAGAAAACGCTAACACGCAGTTTCATGACGATGGCTTTGTGAACGTGCGCCTTGTCTCCACTTTTGTCGGCGATGGCCTCATCCTGGCCGACAAGGCGGCGGTGGACTGGAGGACCTACGAGGATGGGCGTCCGGAGCACGTGCGCTGGGAAGCGTGGAACCCAAAGGTCGCGTCCGTGGAGCACATGGCGGCCAAGGGCGACATCGTGCTCATGAGAGGCGGCTCGAGCGGGGCCTCAAGGCCTTGCGTGCACAGGTCGCCATACTCCGCGCGGCGCGATGTTGCGCAGCTGCACATCACGGTCGATCGCATTCCTGGGAAGCAGCGGGGAAAACTTGTCGGATTGCGCGAGGAGGATCAGGGGAGGTAAAGGTACCGATGCCGCTGCTCGTTCTGGAGATCTCTCGTCGCCTCGGCTGGATTCTCCTCGAAGTTCTGGTCAGAACGCACCCCGGGAGAGGTTTGCGGATTAGGGGCATCGGTATTGTTTTCGTTTCCCCCAGAGGAGAAGTTGCCAGTCACCCTGCTGAGTGGATTTCTGGGTGCGGGGAAGACGACGCTCCTCACGCACGTCTTGAACAATCGTGAGGGCAAGCGCGTCGCAGTCCTTGTCAATGACATGGCTTCCATCAACGTCGACGGGCAGTTGCTGAAGGACGGCGTGCAGCTGCATGAGAACAAGGACAAGATGGTCGAGCTGCAGAACGGCTGCATCTGCTGCACTCTGCGGGAGGACCTCATGGATAGCGTCAAGGAGCTGGCGCTCGAGCGGCGCTTCGACTATCTGCTCATCGAGAGCACGGGCATCTCCGAGCCTTTGCCAGTGGCGAGCACCTTCGCTGCTAGAGACGACATGGGCTACCCGAGGATCGGCGGCGTTACCCGACTGGACACCCTGGTCACAGTTGTCGATTGCCTGCACTTCCTGAAGGACTACGAGTGTGGCAGCAAGCTCGAAGACAGGAAGGAGCTGGGCGCGGAGAAGGGGGACGAGCGAACCATCGTCCACCTGCTCGTCGACCAGGTCGAGACCGCGAATGTCCTGATCCTCAACAAGATCGACCTGGTCACCCCGGAGGAGCTGGACTCGCTGAAGGCCATACTGAAGAAGCTCAACCCGGGCGCGCATGTGATCGAGACCAAGTTCGGTGTCACGAGCCCGTCGACGATTCTGAGCACCGGCCGCTTCAACCAGAAGGAGGTCGAGATGCTTCCAGGGTGGGTTCAGGAACTGCAAGGCACTGGAGCGGACCACACGCCCGAGACGGAGGAGTACGGCATATCCAGCTTCATCTATCCAGCTGCCTGCGGCAGGTCCAGGCGCCGTGCCCAGCACCCTGGGTGGCGACTGCTCGGCTGGCGTGCAGGAGAGGCCGTGACGCGTGACGCCTCGTGTCCCGAGGCTGGGGAGAGCCGTGGCTCGTGACGCGCTTTTCGGCGTCGTGCCGGGGGTTCCCTTCTCGTCTTCGTCGCCTTCCTGCTCTTCGTCCATCCTTTCTCGGGCTCATGTGGGGCAGCCCTGGGGGGTACAGGGGGTCACTCTGTCTCGGGGTTTCTTGGGCCGCCGTGAGGCCCTCTTTCTGTTGTCTTGGGGCCCTGCTGGCCGTGCGGGGGATGTCCTGCGGTCGTCGTGGGGCTGTCTTTGGGCCTCCTCGGACCGTCGATGGGGCTCTCTGAGGCCCTCTTGGGTGCCTCTGGAGGCCCTCTTGTGCCAGCTTGGGGCTCTCTTGGGGCCGTCCTGGGCCGTCTGGGAGCTCTCTTAGGCTTTCTTGGGGCCGTCTTCGAGGGCCCTCCTGGGACGTGTTGGGGCCATCTTGGAGGCCTCTAGGGCCGTCTGGAGCTGAAGCAAGTCCGAAACAGTGAAGACGCCACAACTTGTTTGGAACACCTAAGACGGATCAAGAAGTTTGGCCCCTGCGGGCCTTACACTACTGGGGGTCCCCTTGTGGCCATCTCAGGCCGTTTTGGGGACCTTGGGCCATCTTAAAGCCATCTTGGGTCGCCTTGGGGCCATTTTGGGTAGTCTTCGAGGCATCTCGGGCCGCCTTGGCGGCCCAGGTTGCCTGCCTCGGTCGTCTTGAAAATTCGGGAGCTCGGCTTCATGGCTTTTACAAAGAATCGTGGACTCGGGAACGCGGTTCCATCGTTTCTAAGAGGGACCGTGGCCTCGGGAGCGCAGACCCGCAGACTTTTACGAGGCATCGTGACCGCGGGGGAGTGGGCGTACAGTTTGTGCAAAGGAGCGGGGGGGGGGCGCTTGCACGCGCGTGAGTGTGACCGGGAGACGGGAGCTCCGTCAGGAGAGTACAGGAACCCCACCAGGCAGCTCTTGGCAACCTACCACGCCTCAACGGACCAGGGGGCACGGTTTGCGGACTCTGCTGAGCGCCCATTCTACCCGGGTCGATTGGGCAGCCTGGTGAAGAAGGGCGTCGCTTCGTGGGGCGTGCTCCGCTCCAAGGGTGTGGTTTGGTGCAGCAGTGACCATGACTTTGCGAAGCAGTGGAGCCAGGCGGGCTCCTCCATGACGCTGCAGCAGGGCCGGCGCTGGCAGGACAGGCCCAGCGAGGCGAAGTACAAGGATGCCGAAGAATGAGAAAACAGGACAGGCATAAGCTTTCGGAGCGTCGCGCGGATTTCTTGGGCCCGCGCTGGGCCCCCCTCCCCAGGGCGCTCCGCGATCCAGGGGCGGGGCCAGAGGCGCCGCCAGGGCGGCCCCAGCGCCGCGGCGACGTCGAGCTCGACGGCGACGACGACGACGACGACGATGACGACGACGACGACTTACGACGACGAAGGCGACGAAATCCGCGCGGACCTCCGACAGTTTCAGTTCATTCTTTTTTGTTTTTTTCCTCTAGGGCCGTCGCTTTGGGGACTGGCGCCAAGAGCTCGTATTCATCGGCCAGAACATGCGACAGGAGGAGATCCGTCGGGCGCTCGACGGGGCCCTTGTGCCGGAGCAGATTGCGGACAAGCTCGCGGACAAGTTCGTGCTCGGAGCGCCTTCCGGCGAAGAGGGCCCGCACAACGGGGGCGTGACGATCGGCGTCGGCACGGACTCGAGGAAGAGAACACGGCACAATCATACACTTTCTTTTGGAGATTTGCGCGGGCTTCTTGGCTCCGTGGCGGGGCACCCCTTGCGGCGCCTCCAGTGCCGCCCCCGGCGCTCGGAGCGCGCCAGGCAGGGGGGCTCCGCGCGGATCCAAGGAATCCGCGTGGCCCTCCGAAAACTGCATGTGTATGGTTTTTCTCTTCCTGCAGACGTCACTTCCCCGAGCAGGTGCGTTCATCTGCGACCGCAGCCGTCGCGCGTGCGCTTCAATCCCCTTGCCGAGGAGGCTCAGTTTTTGCACGCTAATTCGTCTGCGGGCCATCCATTGGAGTCGCTATGTCGCCTGATGTTCTTGAGAAGAATCTCGGGCCGTAGAGCATTTGAGGGTTTTCTATAGGAGGGGTGTTTCTGCAAGTTTGCGCACAGCGCACAAGGTTGTTTGGACACAGTTTTTGTGCGGGTTTCAGTGTCCGTGCGGCTTCGCCCCTCTCCTCTGCATGCCTACCGCCTCCCCTCCTCCTGCCCTGGCCTCTCCTTCCTTCTCCTCCGCTGGACTTCTGACCCGAGTAGGGTATGTTTTTTTCGTTTGTTCAGCAGGGCAGATTTCAGCGCGTAGTTCGGATTCACTCCGCGCTTCGGTGTGCTAGGCTGCCGGTCTCTGTGCAGGTGGTCCCCCCTGCGGCCAGCACCTGCTCTGCTGATCAACGATCTTTCGCTCAGGAGATCGGGAAAAGCCGCACCTCTGGGAGGGGCAAGGTCGCCGTTGCACATATGCACATACATACATACACACATATACATGTATATACGTTTACACGTGCATACGCGTAGACATCTGCTAGCCAGCGCTGACCCCTAAACAGTTTGTTCTAACGTACGATGTGGTGCCACACACATATATATACACATGTGTGGTGCAATCTATGTGGTGTAAGCTACGTGGTGCAACGTATGTAATGCAATGTAGGTGGTGCAACACCGGTGGTACAATCTATGCGGCGTAAGCTATGTGGTGCAATCTATGTGGTGCGAATCATTTCGAAGACCTTGGAGTTGCCAACTCCACTACTAGCACAGTCATCTTCTCTGCGCGTCTCGCAGGCCGCGCTGACGCGCGGGCACTTCAGCGCGACTCGGTGACTCGGGCGGGCGTGGTATCATGGTCACGTCGTGAATGGCGGGCACGATTATGATAATAACGATGATGGTGGCGATTCTCAGGATGATGCTGCCAATGCCAAAGACAGGGCCGATGCGGGTCACGCCGATGACGATGATAATGTCCACGTGTCGGTGATTATGGCTTCGGAATGAATTCGACATGCGTGCGCGGCTGGCGCGCTCGAGTGACCCGAATAGTACCACTTGACTGGGACCGTGCCCCCCCCCCCAGCAAACGCGCAGGGGCGTTCGAATGATTTCGCCATGCGCGCGCGCGGGGGGGGGGCGCATGGTTTAATTTTATGGAAATGTTGAAACAGCTGTGCCTTTTTTTGCGATTTCGCAAGAGCGCTCGCGCAGATCGTCTTGAGAGTACATGTTGCAAACTCGTTGGTTTTTGGTATGCGCTTGGGGGCTTCGACCTTGAAACCGCTATGGGACCAACGGTTTTGTACAACGGATTTCGGCAAGCGCGCTCGACGCTGCGCGCGTGTCGATGCTGTCCAACGTTTTGTAAATGGGGGTTCTTGAAACCTAGCGATTTTTGATGAATGGGTGTGCGTGCGTAGCATTATTCGACAGGGATGAAGGGGGGCGGTCGATAACGGGCCTGCCCAGGATGGTCTGAATCCATTTCTTAAAGGAACGATGCGGCAGAGGCGTATGTGAATTGCACGATCACAGGGGGGGGAAATTCCGGGGGCGGGGGGGTATCATCTTTTTATACGAGAGACTCTATGTGGTGCAATATTTGTGGTGCGGTTTCTTTGGTACAATCGATGTGGCGCAAGCTCTGTGGTGCAGTAAATGTGGTGCAGCGAGAAACCGCAGACCTCCTCACCCCCCCTCCTCCTTCATCTCCCCTGTCTTCTATGCTATGCTGTGCAAAGCAATGCCCAGCAATGCCATGCATAGAGCAATGCAAACCAATGGAACGCAGTGAGAACCAGTGCCAAGCAATGTCAAGCAATGCGAAGCAATACCAAGCAATGCCAACCAATGCGATTGGAAAAGCCGTAGCGCAATTCAGAGTAATGCGAAGCAGTGCAAATCAATGAAAATTCAGTGCAGCTCAAAGCACATACATACTTACACATACATGCAATGCAATGCAGAGTAACGCAACGCAATGCCAAGTAACGCAGGCCCAGACGGCGACGGGGCGGCGACGGCAACCACATAGCTGCCAGACCGACGGGCAGGTCCAGAGCGACGGGGCGGCGACGGCGACCACATAGCCGCCGGATCGACAGGCAGGCCCAGAAGACGGGCGGCGACGAGGCGGCGACGGGGCGTCGACGGCGACCACATCGCCGCCATGCTGACGGGCAGGCTCAGTTCCTTACAAACGAAGCAAGGCCCCCTAAGTGAAGGCACCTCTTGGGGAATATACATTTGCATGTGTACATATGTATACGTACGTATACATATACACATACACACACCTATATCTATATATATATATATATATATAGATATGTGTATATGTATGTGTATATGTATATGTATATGTATATGTATATGTAGATGTATATGTATATGTATATGTATATGTATATATATACAGGTAAATACACGCACCTACATTCTCCGAGTCGAGCCCCAGGATCTCGAGGACCTCTTGCGGAGTGGTGGAAGTGGACGCCTGCCCGTTCCCGAGGACGGGAGAGTGTACGCTCACCCGCTGCTCCCCTGGGGACCCAGGCCAGGACCGCAGCAGCAGTGGACGCAGATGCCCCGCGTGGGGGGGAGCGGCGGCAATTTTTTTTGAGGGGGGCCGAACGGTGCACTTTTCGGGCCCCCTGTGGGGCCCCGAAGGGCCCCTTCAGGAGCCCCCTTGTCTGCAGCTCTTATCCCCGCCTCGGGGGCGAGCTAAATGGGCTAAATGCAAAGCGACCCAGGGCCGTCGGGAGAGGTGGCTGCACGCCAGTCGTCAGGCAATGAAACAGAGTGGACCCCTGGCGGTGCAGACCACTGGTGTGCCGCGTGAGTCTCCTCGCGCCGCTCCAGGCCCGCCAGTCGTCGTGGGTGGCCCGCGCGGCGCGCCGCCCTGCGGCCCTGCCGTCGATCCGACACCGCCGAGCCGACGGCGACAACGACGACGACGACGACGACGGCGACGAAGGCGACGACGAAGGCGACGACGACGGAGACGACGACAGCGACGACGCCGAAGGCGACGACGACGACGACGAGGACGAAGACGACGAAGACGACGACGACGGAGACGACGACAGCGACCACGCCGATGAAGAGGACGACAATGACGGCGACGACAACGACGACGACGAAGACGACGACAACGAAGACGAAGACGACGACGACGAAGACGAAGACTAGACGAAAACGACGACGACGACCATAACGACGACGACGACGGACATCAAAGGCGACCGACGACGATGACGGAACACCCACGACGACGACGATGGAATACCTACGACGACGAGGACGACAGCGACGGACCGCGACGGCGACCGATGACGACGACGAAGACGAAGACGACGACGAAAACGACGACGACAAAGGCGACGACGACGAAGACGACGACAGCGACGACGCCGACGACGATGACGACGAACACAAAGACGAAGATGAAGACGAGGACGACGACGATGAGGTCGGCGACGACGACGACTTCGTCGACGACGGCGACGAGGGCGACGACAACGACTACGACGACGAAGACGAAGACAATGACGACGGCGGCGACGACGACGACAACGACGACGACGAAGACCAAGACGAAGACGACGACGACGACGAAAACGACGACGACGACTTCGACGACGAAGACGACGACGACGGCGACGACAACGACGACGAGGACGACGACGAAGACGAAGACGAAGACGACGACGACGAGGACGGCGACGACGACGACAACGACGACGACGCTCAGGGCGACGACTGACGAAGGCGAAGCCGAGGACGACAACGACATCGACGACGACGACTTCGACGACGACGACAAGGACGACGACGACGAAGACCACGACGACGGCGACGACGACGACGAGGACGGCGACGACGAGGAGGAAGACGAAGACGACGAGGACGACGAGGACGACGAAGACGACGACGATGGCGAGCGACGACGACGACGACGACGAGGACGACGAAGACGACGAAGACGACGACAACGAAGACGAGGACGAAGACGAGGATGACGACGACGAAGACGTCGACGACGACGACAACGAAGACGAAGACGACGACGACGACCACGGACATCGAAGGCGACCGACGACGACGGAAATCCCACGACGACGATGATGAAAGACCTACGACGACGACGAGGACGACGACGACGGACCGCGACGGCGACCGATGACGACGACGAAGACGAAGACGACGACGAAGACGACGACGATTGCGACGACGACGACGACGGACGACTGACGACCTTAACTGCCCTGATGCGCCAATTTCGAGACGCAGCATGTACCGTGTTCAAAACGTAAGTGTTAACACGCTGCGCGTCGGGTCGGCACCTGTTGGGCCACGTTAAGTTTTGGCGTACGTATTGCGCCAGACCTACGTGTTCAGTCGACACGCCACGGGTTGCGTGCTGCGTACCGGTGCAGCTCAGCCGACGACTGACGACGACAGATGGCCGACGACCGACGAGCGGGCGTCTTGAAGCAGCCGGGACGGCCTGCTTCACGAGGCCTCTGGAGGCCCGCTCTTAGCCGCAGGACGGGCAGAGGGGCCGCCGGCGCGAGCTCGCTGCGAGCGTCGGCGCCGAGAGCTCTAACGATGTGACTCCCTGGCTGCGTTTCGCGAGAGGGTTCCGGCAGAGGTGGGAACGGACCACAGAAGATTGTCGCAGGGGGGAGCGGGGAGCCCGAGACCGCCCGGTCGAGATCGCCCGATCCCGCAGCCATTTCGCCCGAAACTTCCTCGCGATGTGTGCAGGAGCCGTGGTCTCGCCTCAATGCAGGCTGCATTATTGTTCGCAGACGGCCACGATCCCGAGTGAAAAAGGCATGCTAAAGTGCGCATGACGGTGTGCTTCCTATCTCCATATACATTCACTCTTATAGTAATATATATATATATATACAGATGTCTGTCTGTCTGTCTGTCTGTCTGTCTGTCTGTCTGTCTGTCTATATGTATGTATATGTATGTATGTATGCATGTACGTACGTACGTACGTACGTATGTATGTATATATATATAGGTATGTATGTGTGTATGTGTGTATGTGTGTATGTGTGTATGTGTGTATGTGTGTATATGTGTATGTATGTATGTATGCATGCATGCATGCATTTATGTATGCGTGTATGTGTGTATGTGTGTATGTGTGTATCTGTGTATCCGTGTATGTGTGTTTGTGTATGTATGTAGGTGTGCATGCATGCATGTATGTATGTGATGTAATGTACCGTAATGTAATGTATTGTAGTGTAGTGTAATGTAATGTAAAATCATGTACTGTACTTTATTGTAATGTGATGCAATGTAATGTAATGTCATGTGATGTAACGTAACGTAATGTGATGTCTGTGTATGTATGTAGCGCATGTATGTATGTATGCATGCATGTATGTACGTATGAACGTATGTAGGTATGCGTGTATGTGTGTATGTGTCTATGTGTGTATGTGTGTATGTGTGTATGTGTGCATGTGTATGCGTGTGTATATGTATGTATGTATGTATGTATGTGTGTGTATGTATGTATGTATGTATGTATGTATGTAGGTATGCGTATACGCATGAATGCACGTTTTCGCTAACCGACCTACTCCTCGACCCGCCTCTTCACCTTTGCCGCAATCCCGGCTTCGTCCCTCGATCTTGACCTCCAGGGCCCGTCATCGGGCCCCGAGACCACCAATAATGGACACAGGTCGAAAAACTGTCCCCAGAGGAAGCGGCCAGGATCACTGGGGCCGCGGACTGAAAAAGTCAGATCGGCGGATGTCACGGGTCTTCACACCAGCCAGCCTTCTGCCGAAGCGCCAGTTTGCCTCGATCTGGTAAGCCGGACTCAGCATCGTTTGACCGATCCCTGTCCCCATCCCCGTCCCCATCCCGAGCCCCACAACTTGACCACCCCAGTTGGAGATATACCCCTCGAAACCCGAAGGCATCCCCATCCCGAGCCCCACCATTTTACCACCCCGGTTGAGGTTATACCCCTCGAAGCCCGAAGGGAGCAGCCTGCATCTCCATCTGGGGGTGTAAATCGGCCATTCGCTCCCAGGCCACGCCGTTGGGGATAGGGATCGGATAGGCGATGCTCACAGACACATTGGCCCCTTCCCCGGGGCCAGCGCTTCGTCCCAGGCTCCCAAGGCAGCTTGGTGGACGGCCCTGGAGGGGCCCAAGACGGGCCCTATCAGGCTCCGAAGCGAGGGGGACGTCCGGCGGTCGTGACCCTTCGCGGGGTCGGAGGTCTGGGGGCCAAAAGGGTCCCTACAGGCCCCTTCAGAGCCTCTTTCTTCACCCACCATCTGGGCCACCCCCTCCTCCTCCTCCTCCTTCTCCTCCTCCTCCTCCTCCTCCTCCTCCTCCTCCTCCTCCTCCTCCTCCGCCGCGAAGCCGACGACCAGGAGGAGGAGGAGGAGGAGCCCGCCCGAGCACCGTGCGGAAATCCGAGTGCAGTGGGAACGCACGGACGGAGCTCTCGACCCGACCTTTCTGTGGCGTCCTCTTTGGGGTTGGCGTCGTTCGGCCACGCGCAAGGGGGTGGTACGGGGAGCGGGGACGGTTTTTCAAAAGCCCCCCTGCTTCTGAGAAGGCGCGGGCCTTGTCTGTAGAAATGGGGCTGGCGCCTTCTCGGAAGCAGCCTCCTCCGAAGAAGCATTGCCCCCTCCCCCTGCCCCGTTGTGCGCGCTAACAGGTCTGGGTCGGCGTCGTGGTTCGATCACAGGGCACGGTGGAGTCGGAGGAAGGGTGTGGTGAAGGGGGGACGTTACAGGTTTGGATGGAGGAGGAGAAGACGAGGGAGGTGGGACGAGGAGGAAGGAAGGTCGAGGCGGGGGAGGAGGGATGAGCCACAAGTGGGAGGAAGGGGGCGTATCTTGCCAGCACCAGTCCGAGCAGCGCAAGAGGGAGGAAAGGGGCGAGGAGGAGGAGGAGGGGGGCGGAGGAGGAGGGGGGATGGGCAGGAGGATGGAGGGAGTCGGACCCAGAGCTCCGATGTCTTGTTTGTTGTTGCAGTGCGGCGTCGCCAGAAATCTCGACCCCTTCCCCGGGATAGTTGTTTTTTGACGGTCCGGGGGCCCAGCCAGGGCCTCTATAAAGAAGACGAGAAGGGTGAAACACCTCCGTTTTGTTTTTTTCAATACGTTGGATCTCTGGAGCTCTGGAGAGGAGAACGGGAGGACAATCATCGGGTTGGGAGGATGGGGCTGGGAGAACTGATCATATCAGCCGTATCGCCGCGTATGTTCAGTGTGCTTCCTACACCGCCGCGCCCTGTGTCTGCCCAGCCCCTTCCTCCCAACTCGATGCACTGCCTTTCTCAGCACGGAGGGCGGAGGACGACAGCGACGACGAACGACCACGACGACGACCACGAGCACGACCACGACGACGACCACGGCGACCCCTGGCGGCCCGCGGCGGCCCACCGCGGCCCCTGGCGCGCAGGCAGCCGCGCCCCAGCAGCCCGGGGCGCTCGCCGAGCCCCACGCGCCAGAAGAGCCGCCCGGCGCCCCCGAAGGAGGAGCGGCGCGCCGCGCGGTGCCGCCGCGCGCCGGGCCGCCTCGTCGTTGCCTGGTTTGTGAATTCAAGAAGCATCTTCAATAATGGTCAAAAAATAGTCTGGGGACGACTGTTTGACCATCTTGGGTTATTTGGGGGGCATCTTGGTGGTATTTCTTATGGTTCGTCCACAATCCGCCTGTAGGGGGACAGGCCCGACCTAAAACTGGCTTCTGAATTCCAAACTTTGTTTTTTAATTCAGAAGTCAGTTTCTTGAACTCGAAAACCATTTTTGTGCATTCAGAAACGAGCCTCTCGCTCAGGGGCAACGATGGGGGGACACGCATATGGGGGAATGTATCGACCCCCAACCGCCCAGTGATCGACGATGTGAACCCGATAGCCCCAACCTGCCCAGGAACATGCGGATTCACTATCGGGGGCCTACCGCCGATCTATCGGCGATGTATCGCCCATTCGAGGTTGATGTTTCCCCCCCTATGCCCCTATGCCCCCCCAAAAGTTGCCGCTCACTCGTGCTTGCTGGTTCCGAGGTCTGCGGGCGTGTTCCCGGGGCCTGGTCTAGGCCATCCTAGACGGGGTCGGAGCAGGTGGGGTCGGAGGATCGCGCCGCATCGCCGATGCCTCACCGATGCGGCTGGATGCGGAGCTTGATTTGCTTCACGTCGGCGTCGCCGATGCATCACCGACGTCGACGATATGCATCGCTGGCGCATATCGCCGATGCATCGCCGATGTATCGCCGATGAATCGGCGATGTGGCGCGATCCTCCGACCCCATCTAGGAGGCCTCTATCTGGGGCGTGTTCTCGTGCGTTCCCCGGGCCCTCAGGCATCGGTGCGGCTGGAAAGATGCCGCAGGGTGCTTGGGTCTGGGGTGCTTCTTCGCGATGTTGTATTTTTTGTTTCGCAATGTGGCCCCATGAGGGTTTCTTCTGTATTCCCAGGAGATAAGAGGCGTCACCGTGGGGTAACGTCACGTTTCGCGCCAGCGCCGTCTGGGAATGCCCAGGAACCACGAAATACAACTCGGAGGTAAGCACGAATCGTGACGCTGCCTGGGGAGGCGGGGGCGGCGGGGGCCGGTAACAGCCACTATCGCGGAACGAAAAAAAACGCTCTCCAGGAGGGAGCGGCGTGCCACATCGAGTCGCTCGCGCCGGGCCGCCGCCCCGCCGTCGCCTCCCCCCTCGCGCCTTGCTGGCTCCGAGCCCCGGGAAAATTGGAGCGGCCGGGTTTTGGGCCATTTCCGGCCTCTGGGGCCCTCAACTTTGCAGGCCCGAAATGGGTACTGAAAGAATGGGTACGATGCCCAACAGCAGTTCCTGTTCATTTTGAACAGGACTCGCTGTCCACGCCGCCGCGGCCTGTGTCCATTCGAGACAGGAGGTCGCCTGCCCAACAGCGGCCGCTGTTGCTTTGGGACAACATTTGTTGTTGGGCATTGTACCCATTCTTTCGGTACCCATTTCGGGTGTCCAAATCAACGGGCCCCAGGGCCGTCAAAGTAACAATCCAGGGGCGCAAAGCCAGTCCTGGGGTCCGCGTTAGGAGGAACAACTCATGACGTCGGTCGGCGGCTGGGTTTGCTGGTTCCGAGGTTTTCGGGCGTCGTCGTCGTCGTCCAACGATCGACGACCAACGACCGACGACCGACGCTCGGACGTCCTGGAGCAGCCAGGACGTCGGAGCTCCAAATAACATTGTGGGGGTTGTCAGGGGCAGCTGCAGAGTTGTGCCTCCGGGCCGAAACTGGAGTTACCCCAGACCGTACACGTTGTTCATTTCTATTTATTCGGAAGTTCTTTGATTTATTTGGGGGGCCACGATCCTTTCATTCCCAACCCTCCTATGGCTGGTACTCGTTTTGAATAGAGCAGTGTAGTCGCCCCGTCCTCCTCCTCCCCTCTCCTTCCCTCCTCCTCTCCTGTTTCCTGTGTTCCCCTCTCCTCTTCCGTCGTGCCGTCGGGCTTGCGATCTGCGCAACCGTCGCCACTTTCGTGGGCTCCTGGGAGGCCCAGCGGAGGTGGGTCCAGAGCGGGACCTCGCCACCCGTGCGGGGGGGGCTGCGAACTGAGAAATTGTCGCCGCTTTCGTGGGCTGCTTGGGGGGGTCATCGTACTGCTGTCCAACCCAGATCAGAGTGGGATCTCGACGCTATGTCGGTGGTTGCGGACTGCGAAGCTGTCGCAACTTTCGAGGGCTGCTGGTGAGGTCCTGCTGGGTGACGTTCTACCCGAATCGGAGCGGGACCTGGCCACCCGTGGGGGGCTGCGAACCGTAAAATTGTCGCAACCTTCGTGGGCCGCTGTGGGGGCCAACGTAGTCTTGTCCTCCGCAGATCTGAGCGAGACCTCGCCGCCATGTCGGTGGCTGCGCACTGCGAAGCCGTCGCCACTCTTGCGAGGGCTGCTGGGGGGTCCTGTGGAGTGACGTCCTACCCAGATCAGAGCGGGACCTTGCCACCCCTGGGTGTCTGCGCACTGCGAAACCGTCGCCACGTTCGAGGGCCGCTGGGGGGGCCTTCGTCTCGCAGATCAGAGCGGGACCTCGCCGCCGCGTTGGTGGCTGCGAAATGCGTAGCTGCCTTTTTTCGTGGGCTGCTTTGGGGGGGGGCCGGCGTGCCGACGTCCTGCGGAACGACGGGGTGGACGAAGGAAGTGGAGAGGCTTGCGGGCGAGCCGGGCCTTGAACCTTCCCTGCGCTAGTTCTGAGCAGCTCGTTCGTCAGGGCACCAGAACGGCATGGGGCAGGCTGCGTTGCTCACGAACGTGCCACTTGGCAGAAAACGCCACCCTCCTTTCTCATCCCCGTCTGTTTCGCTGTCGTCCTCTTCCCCTTTCCTCCGTCTCTCTGCTGCTGCCGCGCTGACTTTTCGGCCCCCCTTCCGTCCTTCTCCTGCCCCCCGTCGCCGCCCCCATTCCTCTTCGAGCAGGGGGCCTTTCCCTCGTCCTTCTGTCGCTGTCCTATGAGTCTTGCAGCGCGCGCGTATCCCAAGTAGCTTGCGCAACAACTGACGTTTCCTGACTTCTCCCAATCCGTATTAAATGTGGACCAACTAGCCTAGTCGCTTGATGCGGATGGGGTCGGTACGTCGCGGGGTGATGCCAACCCTTGTTTTTTCATCGATTTAGGCTCTCGGGGGCGCTTTCAGGCCCCAGGACCAGGCAGCATGGATTCGGGACGTGAACTGGCTTCCGGGGTATCGGTCGGGACCTCCTGGGCCGCGGTGTGAAACATTTGATCGGCCCTTGTCAGGGTTCTGCGCGCCAGCCCACTGCCGAGCCGCTGTTACGCAGACGTCAGCCAGTTTGCCTGGATCTGGCAGCCTGGGTACATCGGCATCTTCCCCGAGGCCCGTATTTTGTCTGAGGCCGTTCTTGACGGCCCTGGGGCCCAAGACACCGAAACGATGGAGACACTGGCGGTCGTGGTTTGTCACGGGGTTCGAGGTCTGTCAAGCTCGGGGCACGTTTCTGACAGTGCTGATGACGGTGGTGATGATGATGAGGAGGAGGATGTTGAAGATGTGATGATGTTGATGTGATGCTTGATGGTGATGCTGCTGATGATGGTGCAGATGATGATGCTGATGACGATGATAATGACGACGACGACGGTGATGATATTGAGAATAATGGTGCGGTGAAGAAGATGACGCTGATTCCGATGGCGGCGATAATGATGACGCTGATGCTTATGGGGGGTGCGCTTACATGAGTGATGTTGCGGGTATGCTCGTGTCGTTCCAGACCGTACATTTTTTCCCAAATACGCACCACTCGCCAGTAAAGGCAAGATCTGGTCTCGAACGCTCGTAATATAGTTGCCTTGTTGCGGTTTAAGTGTTGCCTTCTTCGACCTTCGGCCTCGAGTCGCATGGTGATTCAGCCCGAAGGGTACATGAATAGTACCTTGGCCACGCTTTCCGTGCCGCTTTCGCTCTGCAATACATCTACTTATCGTCCGCGCGGGTCGCCGTGCCAATATCCGCCTGCGCGCGACAGCTCGTGCCCACATTGCCCGCAGGCGTCCGCGTGGACGCTGCCACGATTGAAGTGCCCGAGTGTGCTGGAGTGCCCTGCGTACCCGGACATCAAGCTGCACAGGCAAGAGGTGGCGTTAACCAGCTGCCTCACCTACATTGTGCAGGTGCTGTTCAAGTGTGCCTGGCGGTTTGGCTTCAGGATCTTCCGATGGGTGCCGCGTCTGAGTCATGACGCCCGTTGGTCGAAACGTGGAGCCGTGGTGCAGTCTGATGATGTGCGCCACGAGCGGATCGCCCCTTGGAGGGTGAATCGCAAAAACTGGACTAGTTCTGTCCCAGACTTGGACCATGTACGCGCAGGTGCTGGGAGGAATCTGACCTGCGCCCACGCGGGCAGCTTTCCGATGTGGATGCGGCCGCCGATCGCTTCAGGAGGTTGCCCGCTGTGGACCAGCCGAAGGGCAACACCCGCGAGGCGGCCTTGCAGGAGCGAGCGGATGAGGGCGATCCGCTTGTCGAGGTGGGAGGCGACGTGGTGCCTAGGCGGAGCGTTCCTTCCCCACGCCGTCTGCCGCTGCCGCTTCGGGGGCGGCTTCTCGAGCGGCCGCGCGGGACGGGCCGCCAGGTGACGCCGCGGGCAGGGCTGCCGCGCCCCAGCCCGGTGGGGTTCGGCCGCGCCCGACGGGGCCAGGCTTGGGCCATCAGCTCCGAGAGGGCGACAGTTGCCATCTGTCGCCGTCGGGCTACGACGCCATGACCACTCGGCGTGGCCAGGCGTGTCGCGCCGAGCTTCCAGCCTCAACGACGGGTCGGGGAGGGTGTGAAGGTCAGGCGGGTGGAGCTCAAGGCTGGCGCGCCCGCGCGGCGCCGCCCAGGTTGCGGGCGCGTCGCCCGGGCCGTCGCTCCCGCCGCCCCGAGGCCAGCAGGAGGCAGATCCGACCCCCGAGGCCCCGGCGGTGGCGCCCGCGGTCAGGACCGGCGCGCGAGAGGGCGCAAGAACGCCGTCGATCTATCTCGATGACCAGGGCGACAGGAGCTGCAGGATTCGCAAGGCCGTCCAGGAAGCTATTACCGCGTCCCAGATCAGCACGTCGAGTGGAGCTGTTGTGGCCCCAGGTTATGACTGCACGTGTGGTCGATGACGGCGCATGTCGGCGCCAATGACAGGGTAATGCGTCGTTCGGCTTGGCTGGTGGACGTGATGTATTTCGCCTCCCCGCTCGACCAGATGAACGTATCCGCGTTGGCCAGCTTCGACGTGTTGGCGCAGAGGTTCCAGGCGATCCTGGCCGCCTACAGGATCCCAGGGCGGGTCCCGAACTGGCATCGATGCGACACATCTTGGCTCCAGAATTGATCCCCTGCAGGGCCGGCACCCGGCGTCGTCTACAGGTGCAGTCTGGAGCCCAAGGATGTTGGCGGACTTCACGTACAGGGCCGGGCGGCACAGCGACGAAAACGTCCTGCGGTAGTAGGAGTTCCACGAGCGTCTTGCCAGCAGCGACCGGGGCCGCTCGATCGAGGTCCGGTCGTGCGCCGCAGATCCGCGAGCGCTGCGCCGAGGCGACCAGCTTCCACGGGCGGGTCGCCCGCTTGCCGCCCGACGCCGGGAGGGCGTGAGGGTCGTGCACCTCGTTGACACCCTTGAGGGCCGGCCGCGCGTGCTGCGACGCTTGCCCTCGGATATCACGCCGAAGAGATGTCTCGAGGCGTCGTGGTGTCGCCTCCTGGCTGGTCCTTTTTCTACCGCCGAGGCTCGGTCGGCACCGATCGAGAGTGGGCCAGGCCTCAGGGAATTCCGCGCTTGAAGGTGTACAGCTTGGCTTGGTTTCGTCTGCAGGTAGGAGGCGCATGCTGCCGTGGGGTGCTGAAGGTAAGCGCCGCGCCCAATGTGGCGAGAGTTCATATCAGAAAACCCACATCGCAGTTGCATGTTCAAAGCGCCTGAACTTCCCGCCGTGGCCGAAACGGCCCTCAAACAGGCTGTGGCTTTTCGCCAGTGCGGTACGCACTAGTGTGAAACAGACGATCGAAGAAATGTGAAGGGCGCGACGGTGTGTGTGTGTGTGTGTGTGTGTGTGCGTGTTTGTTGTAGCACTGGCATGTCGCGCGTGCGGCTGGAAGGAGCCTCGCCGCAGGGATTTCGGTGAACGACCATTGTGCAGACGTGTCCCCTCTCTTTACTGGGCTCGTCTCATGTATGCAGCGGGGCGCGAGTTCTTTCAATTCTGAACGCGTATATGGTGTGTTCGGGATGCCACGGGCTGATCTGCAGGCACCTCATCGAGGGTGCTCTGTGCTTGCCATCAGGCAGGGCCAAACTTGCTGGGTGGAGGTCTTCGCGAGGACTTGGGCATGCGCTTTAAAAGAGGTGCGCTCTGGAACATGAGTGGCGCATTCTCCGCCCCAATTCTACGCTTGGCATGGGTGCGTGTCGTCATGACGCAGGAGAAGCGGTTCTTGCCATTTCAGGCAGGCCGACATCTGACGGATAACAATTTTGAGTTTTGAGCAATCGTTTGTGCATGGATAATTTGGTGTTGAACTCTCGTTCTGGAGCTGCCTTGTGTTGGGGTCCCGCCGCCAGTTTTTTTTGTTGCCGTTTGGGATCGTGTGCAGACGCCTCATACAATGGACGCTGCAGTTGCCGTCAAGCAGGGCCAAAGGTGCTGCCTGAAGGTCTCTGCGAACATTCGGCTATACAAGCTCTTGAGAAGCAGTACGTTCCGGACCAAGAATAGCGCGTTCTCCCTTCCAGCTTCCTTTTCAGAGTGGAGATGCCGTTGATGGTGATTGCAGTTGTGATGACGATGGCGATGACGATGATGATGGCGGTGGCGATGGCGATGGCGATGGCGATGGCGATGATGATGATGATGATGATGATGATGATGATGATGATGATGATGATGATGATGATGATGATGATGGTGATGTTGACGACGATGATGGTGATGGGGATGATGTTGATGATTGTAATGATAATGATTGCATCGATGGTAGGGATGGTGATGATGATGCTGATGACGATGATGATGGTGATGATGATGCTGATGCTGATGATTACGATGCTGATGATGATGTTGATGATGCTGATGCTCATGAGTCTGATGATGACGATGGCGACGACGACGTCGATGATGATGATGATGATGATGATGATGATGATGATGATGATGATGATGATGATGATGATGCTGATGATGATGATGATGATGATGATGATGATGATGATGATGATGGTGATGGTGATGGTGATGGTGATGGTGATGGTGATGATGATGATGGTGGTGGTGATGATGATGATGATGATGCTGATACTGATGATGATGCTGCTGCTGCTTGTTATGATGGCGATACTGGTGGCGACGTGGATTATGACAACGAGGGCGTTGAGGATGAGGATAAGGAGTCCAGAGGGGAGGAGCATTAGGATGACATGGAGGACGCGGGAGAGGAGAAGGAGGATGAGGAAGAGGACGGTACGTATGGAGGAGGCCCACAGTACACGCAAGGTGTACCAACGATGCTGCAATACGCCGCCGCGTCCCAAGTCTCCTCTTCATACGCCCTTGCAGGATTTCTTTGTCACTGCCGGAAGGGCCCTCCTGAGTGAAGGGCGCCCTTCGGTCCTGGATTTCAATCGAGAGCGCTGTTTTGAAAAGGGGTTGTCGTCAGTGTGTAAGCTGTAGGGAATGCAACGAGGTCTGGTCTGGTCTGGTATATTCCAAGGGAAAGAACCGCCTTCGATTCGTGCACACTTTCCCTGAGGACGCAAGTCACGGTCATAAAGCGAAAGCTTAAAACGAGAGCCACGACTGGAAACACAACCGCCTCTATCTGCGTAGCTGTTTCAAAGCGTGGGCCATCTCATCACAAGGGGGTGCGAAGTCTTCAACGAACATTGCATGTTGAACCGGATCCATTATGTATCCGTATAACTGTTGGGTGCACTTGAAGACGAATGTAGGCACCAGTCAGGCGATAATCACATTTTGAAAGCGATCCCCTTCCATCCGTGTTGCGGTTCGGGCTTTTCAGACGAATATGCGCGGCCTTAGGGCGAGAACCTCATGTCGAAAAGGAGCCGCCATCCATCCGTGTAGTTGTTGGAAACTTTTCAGATGAGTGCGCGTGGCGCGCAGAGGTGCGCTCTCGACCCGCGAATCAAGAAAGTACGTGGCGCGCGTGCGAACACTACACTTTGAACATGCGCTCCCCTCCCCCTGTGTAACTGTTGGAAGTTTCAAGCCGCGGGGCCACGGGCGGGGAGGATGCATCGGGCCAAGCGCCTTTTGCCCGCCCCACTGACACGTCTGGTTGCCAGACGAGTTCGAGTTATCTATCAGGAAAGGGGCTTCCCTCCTCCTCCTCCTCCTTCTTCTCCTCCTCCTCCCTCCTCCCTCCTCTTCTCCCTCCTCCCTCCTCCCTCCTCCCTCCTCCCTCCTCCTTCCTCCCTTATCCATCCTCCCTCCTCCTTCCTCCCTTATCCATCCTCCCCCCTCCCCCTCCCCCTCCTCCGCGTGCCCGGTCAGGAGCACTTCGGGGCACCTGTGCCCTCGGGCGTGAACGCGGAGGACATGGCCCTGACGACGGCAGAGGACCTCGCCCGCGACGCCGCCTGGCACTCGGCCGAGCCTACTGCTGCTCCATCCTCTTTCGTCCGTCTCTGCCCTCCTCCTCCTCCTCCCCCTCCTCCTCCGACTCCTTATAAGAATATTCGCGAAGGAAAATGCATCTTCGATCCCCCTCATCATCGTCGGCAGGGCCCCCTCGCGATTCCCGCCTCAATTCGATACCTCTCGAAATCTGTTCTTCTCGTGCGCGACTCTGCTGATCTATGAGGGTCGCGTGGGGCTCTTCAGGAGTCCTCGGAAGCCGTGAATGCAAGCATTTCAAGGCCTTCAGAAAGTTCGGGGGGCACAGAACTTGCAGAAAACGACATAAAGACCTCGATCCCCGATCCTCCGTCGAGCTACTCGTCCGAGGACCTGCGGGTCGCCTTCGAGATGCTCGAGACCGAGAGTGGCGTGCTGAACCGGGTGCAGGCCAGGAGCTGGCTGCGGTGCGCAGGCTTCGCTGGCGGGGCTCTGGCCGTCGTTCCCGTCGTCTTCGGCCGCTTGTGTCGTCGTCGTCGTCGTCGGAGGAGGAGGAGGAGGAGGTTCTCGGCCATCTTCGTGCCCCCCAGGGGCCCCCCAGAGCCCCCTGAAGGCCTCAAGGAACCCCTGAGGACCTTTCGGGACATCCAGAGATATCCAAAGCCCTCCTCGCGCCGCCCGTCGTCGCCGCCGTCGTCGTCGTCGTCGTCCTCGTCCTCGTCCTCGTCCTCGTCATCGTCCTCGTCGTCGTCGTCGTCGTCGTCGTCGTCGTCGTCGTCGTCGTCGGCGCACCCCTGGAGAGGTCCGTGGAGTAGCGGTATCTCTATGCTTCTGTTTCTCCAGTGGCGGTGTCCGGGGCCCCTCCTGATCCTCCTGCATTCTTTGGCCCCCGCTGCCCTTCCTGCTCCTCCCTTTCCTCTTCAACAGTTACTCAATATGAATACTACTCTCCCTCTTCCTCTGATGACGGTTTGAAAGTGCGCGGCCCCCCCCCTCGTATTGTTTTTTTACACAGGTTTCCCCAGAGTTGGGTTTTCGCCTGTTTCAAAATGCTGCTCTCGCTGAGGCGCCGGCCTCATTTTCGGGCCCCGCTCGTTCCGAATCGTGCTCCCGCTGTAGCGCTGGCCTCATTTCCGCGCTTCCGCTCGTTCCGAATCGTGCTCCCGCTGCAGCGCTGGCCTCATTTCCGCGCTTCCGCTCGTTTCGACTCGTGCTCCCGCTGCAGCGCTGGCGTCATTTCCCGTGCCATGCCACGGCATGCAATGCAATGCTAAGTTGATACTACGCTTTGCGGTGCTCTTCTAGGCCATGCCATGCCGTGTTCTACAGTGCATCGCGTACCTTTTCGGGATCATTGCCCTGCTCGACATCCGACTGTGCGAGTAGAGAGGGAATCTACGCCATGGCAAGGGATGGGAGGGAGGGGTAGGATGTCAGATATGACGCGAGCGCACCTAGCTTGGCTCCCCCCCTCCCCCCCTTTCCCCCCCTACTCCTCACACTCCTCTGCTCCCTTATCTCCTTTGCCCTTCGTCCTCCGTCCTCCCCCGTGCTTCCCCCGGCCCCGGCTGCCGCGAAGCCGCCGAAGATCCTTGCCCTGAGGCCTGTGGCAGTTCGCGGGCAGGCCCGTCTCAGCACACCGAGCCGATGCACGCACGATGAGGAGGAGGAGGAGAAGGAGGAGGAGGACAAGGAGGACGAGGAGGAGGAGGTGGAGGAGATAAGATAAAGATAAGACACGACTATGGGCCCGCATCCCTCTGTCTTGCCAGCAGTGCCGCAGCGGAGTGAACAGGGCCGCGGGCTTTGCCTGCATGTGAATCGGATCGTTTGAATCGTGGCGAATTAAACCTCGATGTTCGTGAATCTCAGTAGGGTGCGCCCGTCGGCAGACTGGTTAAAGTCATGTGGTTCGAGGGGGGCCCCACGGGCCCCGACGGGCCTAGAACTGGGCTCCAGGGTCACGCGCACCGACGCATAGAGTGCGCTCAGACCCCAGAAGATGGAGAGCTCGGGGCCGGTAGGCCCAAACATGTAACTCACGAGGCGGACCAACAGGGGGGCGGACCTCGTGGCAGCGCGGCTAAAGCAACAACAAAGGACACACACACCCCTATATATATGTATGTATATATACATATATATATATATGTATATATATATATATATATTCCTCTTCCTATATTTTTGCAAGCCCGGGGGGGGGGGAACACCATCCCCCCCCCTCCAAGACTGGACCCCCGGGATCTGGGTTCTCGGGCTCCCTTGAACG
Organism: Prorocentrum cordatum; assembly: GCA_963575745.1. NCBI lineage: Eukaryota > Dinophyceae > Prorocentrales > Prorocentraceae > Prorocentrum > Prorocentrum cordatum. The sequence goes on along the minus strand of CAUYUJ010013002.1, from coordinate 519,538 downwards.
TCCTTGGGAAAGATCACCCGGCTTTCCGGGTCTCCACAAACGCCTTGCCAGCAGACCCACAGCGATCCGAGGGGTCATCAGAAAGGCTCAAGGGAGGCCCCAGACAGCACAAGAGCGCTCCAAGAGGGACTTCAATTGCGTCAGGACGGCCCAAAAGACCCCCAAGGCACCTCAAAAAGCTTCCCCAGGGGCCTTCAAAGCACAAAAATCGTCCCATTCCCTTCGTAAAACCTACAATATTAGCATCTTCGCCTTTCGGATTTCATCAGCTTTCAAGACGGTTTCAAAGCCCCCGAGATCGCCTCCAGACGCCCCAAAAGGCCCCCAAGAAAGCTTCCAGACGGCCGAGCCGGGCCCCACGATCGCCCACGAGAGCCCCAAGGCAGCCCATAATGGAACCGGGCTCCCAGCACAGACCCAAAAGGGCCATGGGAGGTCCCCGGAATTGCCCAAGATGAGTCCAACGGGGGCTCCAGCGGGCCCAAGCTCCCCAAGACGGCCCAAGAAGGCCCCAGGACGGCCCATGAAGGCGCCGAAACGGCCCACGAGGGCCCCGAAAACACCCCCACGATGTTTCCGAATGCCAACATAAAGACCCCCAAGGCACCCCAACGAGCTTTCCAAGGGGCCTTCAAAGCACAAACATCGTCCCATTCCCTTTGTAAAACTTGCGATTTTAGCATATTCGCCTTTCGGATTTCATCAGCTTTCAAGACGGTTTCAAAGCCCCCGAGATCGCCTCCAGACGCCCCAAAATGCCCCCAAGAAAGCTTCAAGACGGCCGAGCCGGGCCCCACGATCGCCCACGAGAGCCCCAAGACAGCCATAATGGAACCAAGAGGCCCCCCAAGGGCTCCCAGCACAGACCCAAAAGGGCCATGGGAGGTCCCCGGAAGTGCCCAAGATGGGTCCAAAGGGGGCTCCAGCGGGCCCAAGCTCCCCAAGACGGCCCAAGAAGGCCCCAGGACGGCCCATGAAGGCGCCAAAACGGCCCACGAGGGCCCCGAAAACACCCCCACGATGTTTCCGAATGCCAACATAAAGACCCCCAAGGCACCCCAACAAGCTTTCCAAGGGGCCTTCAAAGCACAAAATCGTCCCATTCCCTTCGTAAAACTTACAATTTTAGCATATTCGCCTTTCGGATTTCATCAGCTTTCAAGACGGTTTCAAAGCCCCCGAGATCGCCTCAAGACGCCCCAAAAGGCCCCCAAGAAAGCTTCAAGACGGCCGAGCCGGGCCCCACGATCGCCCACGAGAGCCCCAAGACAGCCCATAATGGAACCAAGAGGCCCTCCAAGGGCTCCCAGCACAGACCCAAAAGGGCCATGGGAGGTCCCCGGAAGTGGCCAAGATGGGTCCAAAGGGGGCCCCAGCGGGCCCAAGCTCCCCAAGACGGCCCAAGAAGGCCCCAGGACGGCCCATGAAGGCGCCGAAACGGCCCACGAGGGCCCTGAAAACACCCCCACGATGTTTCCGAATGCCAACATGTATTGATTTTGCTCCGATGACATTTCACAATGTGACCCAGTCGTTGAGGGTCTCGTGACATGCAGCGAAGATGCCCGACGATGCCCGTACGAGTTGCATAATTGTGCATGTTCATACCCTTACACACATAAATTTATATGTACATTTTTACGCTGTATACACATACAACAATGTAAGTCGATTGTATACACCTAGACATGTATACGGAACGTGCATGCACGCGCGCGTGTATACATGCATGCGCGCATGTACGCACGTACGCATTCCGCTTGCGTGCAGAACTCAAAGGACCAAGGTGCATGGCGCGCAGCGCCAATGCAGTCTTGTATATATATATATATATATATACAATGCGTGGCAGGGCAGCAGGCGTCGGGCGGGGCCTCACACCTGCGGCGTGCGGCGCCAGCGGCACCCCATCGGCCCCGAAGGACACGTCCGGCCCAGAAGGTAGCCACGACGCGTCCAGCCAATATGTAGTCTCCACCAGTGGGGCAGCAAAACGTGTACGACGTACCCTCCAGTTAGTGGTGCGGTTACCGCAGGAGCGCGGGCCCTACGGCCAAGCGCGTACTGTGCGACGCCGCGAGCAGGAGGAACATAATGATTACGATGATGATGATGCTGCTGATGATGATGATGATAGTGCTGAGGCTGATGCTGATGCTGCTGATGATGATGCAGATGATGATGCTGCTGCTGATGGTGATGCTGATGATGATGCTGAAGCTGAAGCTGTTGCTGATGCTGATGGTGTTCATGATGCTGCTGATGATGATGATGACGGTGATGATGATAATCGTGATGCTGATTATGCTGATGATGATGTTGATGGTGGTGATGCTGATGCTGATGATGATGCTGATGCTGATGATTACGATGATGATGCTGATGCTGATGATTACGATGATGATGGTGCTGGTGATGAGGATTCTGATGCTGATCATGATAATGATGAGGATGATGATGGTGATGGTGGTGATGACGATGATGATGATGATGATGATGATGATGATGATGGTTGTGGTGGTGATGATGATATTAATCATGATGGTGCTGGTGGAAAATGATGATCATGCTGATGCTGATGATGATGATGCTGCTGCTGCTAACGATGATGCTGCTGACGCTGACGAGGATGCTGGTGCTGCTGATGATGATGCTCATGATGATGATGATGATGATGATGATGATGATGATGATGATGATGGTTGTGATGCTGATAATATTGACGATGACGATGCTGATGCTAATGATTATGATGAGTATGATGCTGATTCGGACGATGATGCTGACGATTATGATGATGCTGCTGATGATGATCCTGATGATGATGTTGTTGATGATGCTGATGATGACGTTGATGATGATGACGATGTTGATGCTGATGCTGCTGCTGATGATGATGCTGCTAATGATGATAAGGATGATGATGGTGATGCTGATGCTGCTGATGATGATTCTGATTATGATGAAGATGATGATGATGCTGCTGCTGCTGATGATGATGATGATGATGATGATGATGATGATGATGATGATGATGATGATGATGATGATGATAGCGATGCTGATGCTGATGCTGGTGCTGCTGCTGATGATAATGATGATGCGGATTAGGATGATGGTGATGGTGATGGTGATGGTGATGGTGATGGTGATGGTGATGATGATGAGGAGGGGGAGTAGAAGGAGGAGGATCAGGAGGAGTAGACGGAGGAGGAGGAGGAGGAGGAGGAGGAGTAGGAGGAGGAAGAGGAGGAGCAGGAGGAGGAAGAGGAGGAGGAGGAGGATGAGGAGGAGGAGGAGGAGGAGAGGGAGAAGAGTTGGAGGAGGAGGAGGAGGAGAAGGAGGAGGAGGAGGAGGAGGAGGAGGAGGAGGAGGAGGAGGATGAGGTCCGTAGCCATTTTTGGCTCAAGTACGAAACCGTGCCCTGTTGCTTCGCCTGCTGCCGAGGGGCTGGCTCAAGGCGAGTCCGCCCACAGCAGCAGGCCTTCCCGCACGATCCCCACGGTGAGCCCTCGTGCGACCGTGGGCTCGTTTTGGTTTCTTCAACCGTTCTGTCGTACGATGGGTGGCGATGGTGAGTCCTTCTCGCGCTGTGGGCGGCTGTGGGGAAACCTTTCGTGGTGGAGATGGCGTAAGCACTGCCGGTCACCGTTGCAGCCATCTGTCCTGCCCCAGAAGCCGCCGCGTCGTGATGGCAGTGGCGAGCCTGTGCGCGCTCGCTCTTCTGCAACTGATGCCAAAGTTTGGAGGCCATGGCACAAGGCAGGCACGGCCATGCGGAGAGCCACCAGCGTCAACTGCCCTGATGGCTCCGCCCCTGGACAAGAGTTGGCAGTTGCAGATATCGATGACCCCACCGAGGAGCAGCGGCTGGTGGCGCTCACAACGCTCTTGTCCAAGTCAGGAGGTGCCGAGGCGTACCAGCAGCAGTTCGATGAGTCTCGCCACGCCCTGGCCGAGGCCAGCATCACAATCAGCCAGGCCTCGCAGCGGGTCAATCAAGCAGGCGGAGGCGGCGCCCAAGCGGCTCTTGGAAACGTTTTAGAGAGTCGGGACGCAATACAACGAGCTCCAGGCTGAAGTTGCAGCAGCATCCAGCGAAGTGGACGTCGCCCGAGCCCTGTACCAGACTGCAGTCAAGCGCATGGCGACGTCGGTGGCAGCAGAAGAATCGGACCAGAAGCGGCCGCCCGCCCAGCCTGTCATCGACCTCGCCGCCCTCTCGGATGGCCAAGAGCTGCTCTTGGATGATGGCGGGCTCTTCGGCCTCGAGTAGCTTTACGATGTTGTCCTAAGTGAAGAAAAGGCATCGGTTCAGAGGCGCAAAGATAAGTTGCATCGGCATTTCACGGAGGCTGCCAGGGCCTGCGTCAGGGAGGTCAAGGCCAAGGCGGCGCTCAGAAGGAAGAGCAGGCCAAGCAGCCAGCGCGCCCCAAAGCCAAACGCAGTAGGACCCAGGAGCCAGTTGGCCATGAAGCAGGCGGTGGAGATGCCAAACCCCAGGACAAAAAGAACGCCAAGCCAAAGGAAGCTGCGACGAGGCCAGCAACAATGCCCTCTTCGGCAGGATCCGCGGCTGGCAAGGCTGCGCCTCCCAAAGCGCCAGGCTCGAATGCTCCGACTCCTCGGCCGGCAGCACCTCCGAGCCAGAGGCGCGACCCACCCATCAGCCAATGCCAGCGAGGCACCAGATAGTGGCGCATTCCCTGCTGTGGTCGAGGCCACCAAGGCCAAGCTCCTCGGCCCGAACCTCTCTACGGCCGCTAAACCACCCCAGCAGCAGGGGAAGCAGGCGAAGCGGCCCCAAGACGAGCTTATACAACCGTCAGCCCTCCATCGCAGGTTTTGTTGGCACTCCGTGGAGTACATGTTCTGTTGACGACGGCTGTGGCCACAATGGGGGGTGGCAGGCATGCGCTGGCGGCTACGGTTTTGAATGCCTAGACGATTGGTCTGAAGCTACGTGGAGGCCGTCAGCCGTGGGAGACTGCGGACAACCATGCGAGCAGAAGACGCGCAGCGATAGCAGCTGGGAGGACCGCATGCTGGACCCCAACGGCAGCTACAATAGCAGTGGCAGCGAGGCCGAGCACGCAGGCTACATGAGTGACGATTGCCGCGAGGAAGCGCCGAGCAGCATGACCAGCCCAGGCAGGGCCCGAATGCCTGGCCAGGAGACCGCCCTGACCAGCCTTCTGCACCCATGCGGCGTGCACGTGCCAGTCCTGCTCCCGCGCTGGAAAGAATGGTCTAGCGCTGGGCAACTCGGTGGATGCATGGCCCCAGCGAGGGTCAGACGGCTGAGGGTCGGCTCGAGTTCCTTGACTGGGGCATCCACTTCCTGACCAGTGAGCTTCGCCACCCTCGCTTCGGATGGGTCCTAGGAGCGCGCGGCACATCGCCCGCCGTGCCAGCTTGCTGCGGAGATGCGCGCCATGCCTTGGCATCGAGGGGGGGGGGGGGGGGGCGGCGAGTGCGCTGCCTCATTCGGCTGGCGGCCCCTGCTCTCGGCCAGCTTCGAGCTGCCTTCGACGCTCGCCGAGCCAAGCCCCGCCGACTATGCGATTGAATTGCCGGCCCAGCGCGCTCAGGGCCAGCGCCCCCTGTCGGGCCGCGCGGCCGCCAGCGAGCGAGCCTCGCCGACGTCCACTGGGCCTGGGTCTGCGAGGGCAACCTGCTGGAGTCCGACGACGG
>CAUYUJ010013002.1:488844-508844 GCA_963575745.1 Prorocentrum cordatum | reverse complement strand
CGGCGCGCAGCGGCGAGCTACTCAGAGCGACCGACAATGCCGAGCGCCGGGGCCGAGATCTTGAAAAGCTTGCCGCTGGGATATCCCCTCTCGCCCCTCAGCTGCCCCCGCCCCCTCCCTTCTCCAATCCCAAGCTGGCTCTCACAGGATTAATCGCCCTGAAAGCCACCGGCAACAAATTCTCAGATGGGTCAGCCTTTGACCCAACCGAGCCCCTCCTGTCGAGGGCGAGTTGGGGGTTGGCCCATGTGGGTGATGATGGCAACTTCATTGCGGGCTGCTGCGGTGCTGTTCTTCTTGAGATTGCGCCTGTGCGGTCGGCCCGCGATGGGGGGACTACGCAATACACACATATACATATACATATGTATATAAATGTATATATATATATATATGTATACTCATACATATATATATAGATACACATATATATGTATTTGTATATGCATATGTATATGTATGTATATATATGGCGTCGGGTGGAGGCCGTGTCCACGCGTTCGGAGCGACATGTCATATCGGCTGCAAGGCCACCTTGGCCTGCTTGCAGGACCCCGTTTTCGCACAAAGCAGCTCCTGCTCCAGGGCGCACTTGTGGTCTGGAGTTTTGCATGTGTTTGGCGACCTCGCCGATCCCTCGGCCAAAGTCAAGGCCCATGCGTCGTGGGCCGGCGTTGCGCAAAGGAGGAGCAGCCAGCCGCGCAAGCTGGGGTCGGATCGTGTCGATCGCCTCGCCAAGCTCGGAGCACAGTGCCGCCCCTCCACGGCGCTGGCAGTCAGAGTCGGTAGGGTTTTTTTGCTCTATCGCCCGTCAAGCGGGAAGGTGGGCTGGTGAGCAGGAAGCTCTAATGGCGGACATGAACATCCGTGATGCTGAGGAGCTCCCAGGTTCTCGATTCGACCCCAATGGTCCTGGGCCGCAGCTACGCCTCCCGTCGATTGCTGGGGGTGTCCGTCGGTTTGCGGTCCCAGGGGGTGCCGAGGAGCTCAGCGTACTTGTTCCTTTCGCAGGGCATGCGCTCTCGAAAGCCAGAGTCGGAGGCATCGAAAGTTTAGGCCAGATCTGCCCTCGCCGCCCCTCGACGTCGCCCGTCGTCGGCAGCGGAACAGGGCAAGCCAGGGCCTTTTTCCATCGTGGGCCCCTCAGCACGCTGGGTGGGCCCTCAGGAGGCCCCGCCCTGCCTGCCCCTTTGGCCTCCAGGTCCTTGGGCTCTCGTCTGGCGCCTTCCTCCTTCCTTCGTGGGCGGGGGTGGGTGGGGGGTGGTCGCCGTCCGCGTCGTCGGGTCGGGGGGCCGTGAGTCTTTGGGCGGCGGAGCGTTGGCAGCCTGGCGGGGTCGGCCGCACGTTTCGGCCTGACCCGTCGAGCTGCTAGAGAGCAACGCTGCGCTGATCGAGATGAAGCAGGCCCTGGATTAATCGTTTGTTATTTCGTTTCGCCTCGTGGGTCGTCGCAACGTCCTCGCTCCTCGAGAGTGCTGCCATCATTGGCCTCATCGTTGCCACTGCTCATTGTCATCGATATTTGCCGCATGGGGAAATGGATGAGGAGGAGCAGGAGGAGGAGGAGGAGGAGGAGGAGAAGGAGGAGAAGGAGGAGCAGGAGGAGAAGGAGGAGCAGGAGGAGGAGGAGGTGGAGGAGGAGGATGGGGAGGAGGAGGAGGAGGAGGAGGAGGAGGAGGAAGAGGAGAAGGAAGAGCAGGAAGAGGAGGAAGAGGATGATGAGGAGGATGATGAGGAGTAAGGACATTTGGGTGGTGATAATCATGATGGTGATGCTTGTGTATATATTGATGATGAATGTGAATATGATGATTATGATTATGGTGCTGCTGATGATGTTGATGATGATGATGGTGCTGATGATATGATGATTATGATGGGGAGGGGGAGGAAGAGAAAGAGGAGGAGGATCAGGATGACCAGTGTAAACCCAAGAGGCATCAACGATGTTGGAATAAACCCTCTTTCCAAGCTCCCTCTTCATAGGCCTCTACAGCGGCTCATTCTTACTGAAGGAACTGCCTCGTTGGAAGACAACTGTTTGACGACCGCGAAGAATGCCAAATCATTGTTCTCGGGATTCCAACGCCACGGATCAACCTGGCTGTTTCGTCTTGACGATCCTGAGTAGTGCCAGAACGCCATTCCTGGGACTTGGACAATGCGAGCCAATATAACTTGTGCACCCTCATAAGCGTAAATCTTTTCAACACGCAATTTCTGATACATTAATCATGGGAACCCATACAACTCTTGCGAATATTTCAAACGAGTGCGCGCGACGCTGAGGCGAGAGCCACATGTTGGAAAAGAGCCGCCCTCAATCCGTGAAGCTCTTGCAATGTTTTGAGACGAATGTGCGCGGCGCTAAGGCGAGAGCCACATTTTGAAAACGACTCGCCCTTAATCCTGGAAACGTTTGCAAATGTTTTAAACGAATGGGCGCGGCTCTGAGGTGAAAGCCACATGTTGAAAAGGAACCGCCGCCAATCCATAAACAGGAAGGAGTGTGCGCGGTGCTGAGGCGAGAGCCACATCTGAAAACCACCCGCCCTCAATATGTGAAGCTCTTGCAAATTTTCAAACGAACGTGCGCTGCGCCTTCTATCCGCGGAACACTTGCACATGTTTGCGACAAATGTGCGCGGCTTTCAGGGGAGAGCCACATTTTGAAACCCATTCGCCTTCAATCCGTGAAGCCCTTGCACATTTTAAGACGGGTGTGCGCGGCGCTAAGGCGAGAGCCACGTTTTGAAAACGGCCCGCCCTCAATTGTGACTGTAGCCAATATTGAAGCTTCAGAGTCATAAGCGGTGAGGAAGTCTCCGGCGAAACGCCCGGCCCGCCCTAAAAACTGGCCTCGGGGTGCGAAATGAAGAAGCTATGTGCAAGGAGAAGAAATGGAGGAGGAAGAGGAGGAGGAGGAGGAGGAGGAGGAGGAGGAGGGGAGGGAGCATATGGCTTGGTCCTTCCAATTTTCCTGGTGCCTCCGCATGTCTCAGCGGTGCATGGCTCCCAGAGGGCTCCGTGGCGAGCCGCTCCGCGCCCGGGAGCACTCCAGGGCCCCCAGGAGGTCCCCAACGTTGGTCCCGCACTGTCTCGGGGGACCCCCGCGAGGGGGCCGAAGTTGGCATCCGGAGGAGCCCGAGATGGCCCAGCAGGGCCCCAAGGTGACGCAAGGCTTCTCCCTCTCCCCTCCTCTTCCTCGTCATCATCCCGACGCGTCGTCCTCGTGCCGATCCTCCTTCTCCCTTTCCCATCCCTCGTTCTCCTCCTCCTCCTCCTCCGTCTTTTCCGTTTTTCCTCTCTTGGCCCTCTCCTCCTTGTTTGTCCTGTTTATTGTTTTTCCTTTCGTCCCTCATCGCTCCTCTATGCTCCCTCCTCCCCTCACTATGGGTTGTTGTGTGGTCTCTCCAGGGCGAGGATTTCCAGAGTACCCTGAGCTAAGGATCTCAAGTATCTGCGCCCTTCGCCACACAAGCCCACACAACCGGGCAACTTGGTCTGCATCGCGTCTCAGCATAATGCACGCCCTTCGCACTGATCCGCGCATGGGATGGTTTCGCGGACATCTGAGTCTGGAGTCCTGAGTCCCTCCTGCCCCGTCTCCCTACCCCCGTCCCTCATTCTCCCCGTCCCCCACCTTGGAAGGTGGAGGGCGCGAGGTCGGGGAACAGCAACGGAAGGAAACACCCCCCCGCTCGCACGCGCAGGTGCATTCAGTTGTAGACCCCTCGCGCCGAGAGCACGTGCCAAGATCGCGCTTTGAGCGACAAGCGCTCTGGTTTCGAGGCCCACGGCTCCCCATCTATTCGAGGCGCGGCTCCTCTTCCGTGCTGTGCGCTGGGCCTCTACGCTGGTCGGGCCCAAGCGCGCACGCGAACCGCTCGCAATGGGTCCAGCCCTGATATGAGAGGCATTCAAGACAAGGCCTCGCCTTCGAATGTCGAGGGCGTTGATTTCTCTTCCTCGGCAGAAGGCGGCGGAAGGCGGCGGATGTAGAACAAGGCCGCCTCCGCCGGCGGAAACCGGTGGAAGCTCTGCGGAAGACGTCGGAAGTAAAAATCGACTCTTCCGATCGATGACACTTTTTCCCCACATGCTTCGTGGGGTTCTGGTTTTCTTCCCTGCCGCGCCGCGCCCGCGTCTCCCCCACACCCGCCCTCCTCCCCTCCTCCTCCTCCTCCTCCTCCTCCTCCTCAGCACAGCGCAGCACAGCACAGCAGACCGCAGCACAGCATAGGACAGCACAGCACAGCTCAGCAGAGCACAGCACAGCACGTCTCGGCGACACGCGTCTACATACAGCCGCACGCATGCACACACTTGCACACACAAGACGACACCAGTCCTGGCATAGCAGGCGTGGCACTTTCTCGACACCATAGGGGGTGCGCAGGGGGTGGTCTCTCGCTGCGGTCTCTATACGCCCCAGTCGTCCTGCTATAGCAGGCGTGGCCCCAGTCGTCCTGGCATAGCAGGCGTGGCACTTTCTCGACACCATAGGGGGTGCGCAGGGGGTGGTCTCTCGCTGCGGTCTCTATACGTCCCAGTCGCCCCGGCATAGCAGGCGTGGCAATTTCTCGACACCATAGGGGGTGCGCAGGGGGTGGTCTCTCGCTGCGGTCTCTATACGTCCCAGTCGTCCTGGCATAGCAGGCGTGGCACTTTCTCGACACCGTAGGGGGTGCGCAGGGGGTGGTCTCTCGCTGCGGTCTCTATACGTCCCAGTCGTCCTGGCATAGCAGGCGTGGCACTTTCTCGACACCATAGGGGGTGCGCAGGGGGTGGTCCCTGAGCGCGGCTGCTATACGCGCCGCTCGTCCAGGCATAGCAGGCGTGGCACTTTCTCGACACCAGAGGAGGTGCGCAGGGGGTGGTCCCCGAGCGCGGCTGCTATACGCGCCGGTCGTCCAGGCATAGCAGGCGTAGCACTTTCTCGACACCAGAGGGGGTGCGCAGGGGGTGGTCCCTGAGCGCGCGGCTGCTATACGCGCCGGTCGTCCAGGCATAGCAGGCGTGGCACTTTCTCGACACCAGAGGGGGTGCGCAGGGGGTGGTCCCTGAGCTCGGCCGCTATGCATGACGGTCGTCCAGGCACAGCAGGCGTGGCACTTTCTCGACACCAAAGGGGGGCGCAGGAGGTGGTCCCTGAGCTCGGCCGCTATGCGCGACGGTCGTCCAGGCACAGCAGGCGTGGCATTGTCTCGACACCAGAGGGGGGCGCAGGGGGTGGTCCCTGAGCGCGGCGCTATACGCGCCGGTCGTCCAGGCATAGCAGGCGTGGCACTTTCTCGACACCAGAGGGGGTGCGCAGGGGGTGGTCCCTGAGCGCGGCCGCTATGCACGACGGTCGTCCAGGCACAGCTGGCGTGGCACTTTCTCGACACCAGAGGGGGGCGCAGGAGGTGGTCCCTGAGCTCGGCCGCTATGCACGATGGTCCTCCTCCCTTCTCTCCTCTTCTTCCTCCTCCTCCTTGCCCTCTACCTCCTCTCCAGGAGGCCGACCTGGCTTGTCCGTGCTCGGCCGCCTTAGGTGCCTCGTGCTCGACCGACCTGACTTGTTTCACCGCGGTCTCTATACGCCGCGGTCATCCAGGCACAGCAGGCGTGGCACTTCCTCGACACCATAGGGGGTGCGCAGGGGGTGGTCTCTCGCCGCCGTTTCTATACGCGCCAGTCTTCCAGGGCACACCAGGCATGGCATATTCTCGACACCGTAAGGGGTGAGCAGGGGGTGGTTTCTCACCGCGGTCTCTATACGCCCCGGTCGTCCAGGCACAGCAGGCGTGGCACTTTCTATACGTCCCGGTCGTCCAGGCACAACACGCGTGGCACTTTCTCGACACCACAGGGGGTGCGCAGGGGGTGGTCTCTCACCGCGGCCTGTATACGCCCCAGTTGGCACAGCACCCGTGGCACTTCCTCGACACCATAAAGGGGTTGTCCCTCAGCGCGACCGCTATGCGCCTTTGTCGTCCCGGGCACAGCATGCGTGGGACTGTCTCGACATTATAAGGGGTGCGCAGGGGGTGGTCTCTCACCGCGGCCGCTATCCGTGACGGTCGTCCAGGGCACAGCAGGCATGGCATATGTTCGACACCATCAGGGGTGCGCAGGGGGTGGTCTCTCACCGCGGCCGCTATCCGTGACGGTCGTCCAGGGCACAGCAGGCATGGCATATTCTCGACACCATGAGGGGGTGCGCAGGGGGTGGTCTCTCACCGCGGCCACTATCCGTGACGGTCGTCCAGGGCACAGCGGTATCGGCGGGAAGAGCCGCCGCCACCAACATTTTTCTCACATGCTTCACTCAGCTATCATCACTCCATCCATAAATAAGTATGTGGGGTTTCCTCGGTAGCGTATTTTTTTTTTTTGCGGACGGCGGGGGGTTATCATGCGCATGCCGCGGACGCGCTGGGCACGCCTATCTTCACGAAGGCCACGGCCCCCACAGGGGGGGGGGGGAACCACCTACTTGGGCGAGGGGGGGGGCCCTCCTACTCTCCCGTCCTCCTCCTCTCCTCCTCCTCTCCTCCTCCTCTCCTCCTGTTCCTCCTCCTCCTCAATCCTCATCCTCCCTCTCCTCCTCTCCTCCTCCTCCTCCTCCTCATCCTCATCCTCCTCTCATCCTTCCCCTCCTCCTCCTCCTCCTTGTCCTCCTCCCCTCCCTCCTTGCGTCCACGATGCCAAGCGGCTGATGATACGGTGCTGCACCGCCTGTGGTTCTACCCAGTTGTCGAGGCTGAGCGTCTGGAAGCTCTGAAGGTTAGACCGCCTGCTGACCTCACGCCTGCTTCTGATCCGTCCCGCCTCCCTCCTCCTCCTCCTCCTCCTCCCTCCTTCTCCCTTCTCCTCCTCCTCCTTTCTCCTCTTTGCCCCCTTCCTCCTCCTCTCCTCCTCCTCCTCCTCCTCCTCCTCCTCCTCCTCCTCCTTCTCCTCCTCCTCCTCGCTCTCCTCCCTTCCCTCGTTATGTCCACTTTGCCAAGCGGCTGAGCGTTTGGAAGCTTTTTTCAAGCAGTCGAAGTTCAGACCGCCTGCTGACCCCACGGTTGCTTCTGATCCGTCCGAGCTTCTGTTGTTCAACAGAGGCTTGTGATGAGCACCCAGAGGACTACCACCCGAGGCCTGCCTCTACTGTGGAGGGCGTTCCCAGCGGGATGCAGATCACGTGGGCCCAGGACCCCAGCTCGGAGTCGACGGTTCTGGCTGGGCACGTATTCGTGGACGGCTCACGCACTAGAGAGGTTTCCCCAGAGCTCTCTAGGACAGGTTGGGCTGTCATTCTTGTGGACTCGCAAGGCACTCACTTAGCCGCCATTTCGGGGCCTCTCATGGGCTACTTCCCTCAGGCCCTCAGGCGGCCGAGCTTTCGGCCTATACTATTGCTGCCCAGTGTAGAGCACCAGATACCCCGTTTGTTCGGATTGTTTGAACGTGGTGCGCCAAGCGTTGGAGCCCTTGTTTTCCAGGACCTCATATCGTCGCCCGTACGGGTGTTTCATGCTCCAGACGTTGGATCATGCTCTGGGGGACTTGTTAAATGTAAAGGGCACCATGAAGATAGGCCAGACCTCACTGGTGAGGAGATCGTTTTGAAGAGTGGCAATGGTCTCGCCGACCTGGCTGCCCGCCAGGCTGTTCCCCGTCACCCCCAGCCGTCCGTCTAAGAGGTTGACAGCAGATTGCGGGCTGAATTCATTTTGAGACTCGTTCGACAGCTTTCTGCCTATGTCATGGTGCTTCCCCACGTTTGGATCTTACAGGTATGCCAAGGCTTAAGCCTACGCCGCCCCCCAAGCCGACCCCTGGGCCCGACCAGGATTGGTACTGGGACGGGAGGCTGTTGCGTTGTGCGACTTGCTGACGCTCCACTCGTGTTGCCGCCAGGCCAGGTAAGGGCGTGTGCTGAGGAGCCCCTGATCTCAAGGGTCCCACAGGCGATTCCCTGCAGAAGAAACTGCACAAGCAGTTTGTTCTGGGCTGCTGTGGTGGGGATGGCATCCCCCTCGTCTGCCTGTCGTGCAAGTGTTATACCGGCGGTGGAGCGGTGGCCAGGTGTGTAAGTTGGCCAGGCGGTGTGTCGGCCTCCCGACAACGGTCAAGCGGGATCACGGCCGCCGCCATGTTTGGAGACGGATGTGTTGTTGGTCGGCACCTCGAGGCGGACGCCGAGCCTGTCGAGGGTGCTCGACTTGATCCCGATCTCGGGCAGGAGGATCCCGGCCTCACGAGCCAGCCGGCGGCCTCTGCCGATGCTGACCTGAATGTTGACCCCTCTCGCGGCCTGCAGGCGGAGGAGGAAGCAGCAGGGTATCCCTTTGCCTCCTCGAGCTCTGCAGCCCACGCCTTGGCGCGCCACAGGGTGCTAGCGAGGCTCTCAGGCATGGTCTGGGCGCCCAGTCCTCACTTTCTTTACCGTCGGCTGTCTCCGACGACTCTGACTGCCCGTCCTTTCTTTGCCTGACGGCCCAGGTGTTGAGGCCCCTTCTCGCGGCGGCATCCCCCGACCCCACATGCTGCGAGCTCCCGTTCAATCGGGCCGCGGGGGCGGCGGGGGCCTCCACCTGGTGTTGGACGGCCTGTTCTCATGGCTCCGGCCGCCTCGCGGCTGTGCTGCTTGCCCGCCAATGTGGTCGTCCCTGGCGAAGTGGGGAGCCAGCAGTGCTGCCACGGGGGGTGTCGGCCTGCAGCCGAGTGCGTTTTCCGCCCGCCCAGCTGCTGCTGCTGGGGACGGGCCACTGTGTGTGTGCGCTGGCGTGGTGGAGTGCAAACCTCCTCCTCCTCCTCTCCTTCTCCTCCTCCTCATCCTCCTCGTCCCCCTCCCTCCTCCTCCTCCACCCTCTCCCTCCTCCTCCTCCTCCTCCTCCTCCTTATCCTCCTCCTCCTTATCCTTATCCTCCTCCTCCTCCTCCTCCTCCTCTTCCTCCTCCTCCTCTCCTCTCCTCCTCTCCTCCTCCTCATCTCCTCCCTCATCCTCCTCCTCCTCCTCCTCTCCCTCCTCCTCAGAGGGAGACCCGAGTTGGGTTCGCCGGTTCCTCCACGCGAAAGGACGCGCGCGGGAGGGGTGCTCAACGTGAGCCTGGCGCCAATCGCGAGGGGCACGGCCCCGGTGCCCACTTCTTCCATGCGCAAAAAATACTGGCGCGGAGGGGGGGCGCCAACATGCGCCATGGCGCGTGGGCCCGAGGTGGGCACGACTTCTCACGCGGCCCAGGGCCTCCAGGGGGGGGACCAACTTCGGGCGCGTCGGATTGTACACACGTAGTTGAAAATGCGCGCCGGCACAGTGGGGGGCGGGGGTGAGTGGGTGGGGGGCAAAATGTGGCCTGGCGCGCGAGCGCGCGGGGCATATATTTTTTCTGTGTCCACGGCCTTCAAGGGGGGACCCAATTTGGACGCGTCGAGTTCGCCACGCGTGCACAGGCGCCGCCGTGCAGAAGGGATATGGCGATGGCGAGATGGAATATGGAGGCAGTAATCTGACGACGCAGACGAGGAATGAGGAAGGAGGAAGGAAGAGGAAGGAGATCGAGGAGGTCGAGGAGGAGGAGGAGGCGGAGGAGGAGGAGTTGGACGAGGCGGAGGAGGATGAGGAGGAGGAGGACGAGGAAGAAGAGGAGGAGGAGGAGGAGGAGATGAGAAGAAGGCGAAGGAGGCGAAAGAGGATAAGCAGGACGTTCAGGAGGTAGTGCCTGCAGCCAAGCAAAATGGGAAGGACGTCAGGAGGAAAGTTGACTCACGGTCCTTACCTGGTTCGTGGATCCATCAAGTTTAGATCTTGCCGGAGAGTACCCCTCGATATGGCCAGGAACAGATGGTTTGCGAGGAGGAGGAGGAGGAGGAGGAGGAGGAGGAGCAGCAGCAGCAGCAGCAGGATGATGAGGAGGAGGCAAATGAAGAGGGGAAAGAGGGGCAGGCGGAGGAGGGACAGGATGAGTTGGGGGTGGAGGAGCAGGAGAGGAGGAGGAGGAGGAAGAGGGGCAGGAGGAGGAGGAGGTTGGAGAGGAGGAGGAGGAGCATGAGGAGAAAGGCGAGAGGAGGAGGACGAGGCGGAGGAGGAGGAGGAGGAGGAGGAGGAATAGGAGGGGCAGGAGAGGATAGAAGTAGGAGGAGGCGGAGGAGGATGAGGAGGAGGAGGACGAGGAAGAAGAGGAGGAGGAGGAGGAGGAGGAGGAGGAGGAGGAGATGAGAAGAAGGCGAAGGAGGCGAAAGAGGATAAGCAGGACGTTCAGGAGGTAGTGCCTGCAGCCAAGCAAGTGGGAAGTGACGTCAGGAGAAAGTTTGACTCACGTTCCTTACCTGGTTCGTGGATCCATCAAGTTTAGATCTTGCCGGAGAGTACCCCTCGATATGTCCAGGAACAGATGGTTTGAGAGGAGGAGGAGGAGGAGGAGGAGCAGCAGCAGCAGCAGCAGCAACAGGATGAGGAGGAGGAGGAGGAGAATGAAGAGGGGAAAGAGGGGCAGGTGGAGGAGGGACAGGATGAGTTGGGGGTGGAGGAGCAGGAGAGAGGAGGAGGAGGAGGAAGAGGGGCAGGAGGAGGAGGAGGAGGTGGAGGAGGAGGAGGAAGAGCATGAGGAGAAAGGCGAGGAGGAGGGGGACGAGGAGGAGGAGGAGGAGGAGGAGGAGGAGGAATAGGAGGGGCAGGAGGAGTAGGAGTAGGAGTAGGAGGAGGAGGAGGAGGAGGAGGAGGAGGAGGAGGAGGAGGAGGAGGAGGACAAGGATGAGGAGGTGGAAGAGGATGAGGAGCAGGAGAGGCAAGGGCAGAAGGAGAGTGAGGAGCAGCGCAATCTCTCAAGTTGCGTCCAGCGCTGGAAAGTCAGGGACGCTCCCAGACCTCCACGACCGGAGGTTTTCTCTGTATTTTCGTCCTCCCAGGCCTCGGGGCCGTCGACAAACGACTCAGGATGAAGCACCTGTCCCGGGGAAATTGTTCAGACCTCTGGGGGTCGATGTTATGCTAAGAATCACGACGTCGAGGGTCTGGGAGTCGAGAAAATCCGCTCCAAAGCCTGCAGGCACGCTCTCGGAGCCTTCCGGAGCGCTCTGGAACGGCCGCGGCGCCCGATGCATCCTCCAAGCCCGCCGATCCTCCGAGACATTTCTGGTTCGCATCGGCCCGACCCAGACATGCGACATCCTGATTTCTTCAGTACGGGGTCCCCGGAAGTCCCGACCCTTTCTCCGGGACCAGTTTTCATCTCGAGTCGTTGTTGTCGGTCCCGAAGCCCGGCCGGGGCCCCCCGAGGCCGCAACTGTCCACAAACCTCCCGTCCTGACATTTTGGTTTATGGCGCGATCATGTCTGGGTCCTCCACACTTAAGTCGGTCCTGTCCCTCTACAGGGGGAATATCAAAAAATAGTCAGAAAATCGCCTGGGGACTATGTTTGGATTTTGTTTTGACCATTTTGGGATATTTTTTTTTTGGGGGGGGGGGAACAGTTTTTCGTCGAAAATCCCCATATAGAGGGACACGCCCGACTTAAACTGCACGCCCGCCGATCCCCAGAGGCGCTTCTGGCTCGCCTCGGTCGGATTTCGCCTCGAGGCTGCCCACGTCTTGGGGGCGCACACGGCGGCGAGGCCCCTCGCCGCGCCGCGCGGGCCCGGGCCCCCCCTCGGGCGGGCAGCGACGCTGAAGGCGGGCACGTCCCTCCACAGGAGGAATATCCAAGAATTCAGCTGCCCCGATACGCCCGAGGAGGAGGAGGAGGAGGAAGAGGAGGAGGAGGAGAGGGTCTGCTTCGTCCTGCTTGTGGTGAGGAGGGGGGGGAAGGTTGCTGGAGCAGGGCAAGGGGAGGGGCTGCTCTCGCGGTGGCGCGGCGTAGAAGCGACAGCGGGAATATCCAAGAACTTAGCTGCCCCCAGACGCCCGTTTTGATACGCAATACGTCCCGTGTTCAAGACGTCCGTGTCAATACGCTGCGTGTTGGCTCCACGCATTGGGCCCCGTTTTGGCGAATGTATCGCGTCGGACCTGCGTTTTCAGCCCACATGTTGAGCTCCGTATCAATACGCTACGTGTTGCGTGTTGCGTATCGGGGCAGCTAAGTCCAAGAATAGTCAAGCAATCATCTGGGGACAATTTCTTGATCTTTGAACTTTTTCCAAAGCAGTGCTTGCACTGAAGGGATCCTAGAGAAAACGGAAAGATTTGACGAAAGTTGCCCGCCGATTTTGTTGGCCGGCTGGGTTCCCGGGTTCCCAGTTCCGGGTGCCTGGTTTTTGGTTCCGGGCCGATTTCGGTGGTTTCAGGGTTCCCCGGTTCCCTGGTTCCCGGTCGACTTCCTTACGGATCTCTTCGTCGATCCCACGATTCATTATCGATCTACTGATCGATCTCACGATGCATCGCCCTCAATCGATCTCACCATCGACCTCATAAAACCATCCACCGATTGCGGTGTTTCTCTGGCGTCATGTGACCACTGTCTGCCCTTTTTTCCATATGTATATATATATATATATATGGATGTGGCTATATCTCATTTTTCGTCCAAAATCCTCCTGTGGGCACATGCCCGACCTCACGCTACGTCTCGCCGCCGCCCTGAGACCCGGAGGCCCCCGCGAGGCCCACCCCCCCCTTGGGGGCGCGGGGCCGCCGGAGGCCCCCGCCGCGTCCGCCCCCGAAGAGGGTCGGGCTCAGCGGCGGGAGCGCCCCTCCAGGTGCCCGAGCTCAGAGGGGCCCCAGAGGAGGAGGGCTTCGAGGGGCCACCCCTGCGGGCAATGTCTTTATCCACATCCAGTGTGTCTTGGAGCTTCGGACTCTCTTCCCAAGAAACATGAGGCGCACTGGATATTGATTATAATTTGAGGGAGTTTCTGTGGAACTCACGTCATCCTCACCCCCGGCGCGAAGAGCACGAGCCCAGAGCGGCCTCCGGCACCGTTTCCGGACGGATCCGCTGGATCCGCTGGATCCGCTGGATCCGCTGGATCCGCTGGATCCGCTGGATCCGGTGACGAATCCCAAACCGGCGCCCTCGCCTGAGACATCCTCACAAAACGGGCCCCGGGGGGGATGCCGAGAGGAGCCCAGAGCGGCCTCCGGCACCGTTTCCGGACGGATCCGCTGGATCCGCTGGATCCGGTGACGAATCCCAAACCGGCGCCCTCGCCTGAGACATCCTCACAAAACGGGCCCCGGGGAGGATGCCCAGAGGAGCCCAGAGCGGCCTCCGGCACCGTTTCCGGACGGATCCGCTGGATCCGCTGGATCCGGTGACGAATCCCAAACCGGCGCCCTCGCCTGAGACATCCTCACAAAACGGGCCCCGGGGGGGGATGCCCAGAGGAGCCTAGAGCGGCCTCCGGCACCTTTCCGGACGGACGACCTGACTGCATAACACGCCTGGATATGCCGACGGGGGCGAAGGAGGAGGAGGAGGAGGAGGAGGAGGAGGAGGAGGAGGAGGAGGAGGAGGAGGAGGGGGAGGGGGCAGGCGAGGGAGCCCCGGCCCTGGGGGAGGGGCCCTGGGGGAGCCCTGATGGGCTTCCGGCACCATGGAGAGGTCCTGTGGGGCGGCCGCCCCTTCTTCTCTCGGTCGTTTCCCTCTCGCCCAGAAGCGCGCGCCCCTTCTTCTATATATACAGAAACTCCCGATCAACCGCAGAGCGGCGGATGTTATGCCTCCAAAGTGCTCAATTTTTATCCATATCCAGTGCGCCTCGGCCTTGCGGCGCCCCTTCCAAGAAAGTCCAAGACGCACTGGATATGGATATAAATACTGCCCGCAACCCCGCTGCCTTTCCTTGGTGTTCCTCTCGTTGGGCCTCCCGGGCGGCCCTCGTCACCACAGCTGGCTCCGCCTCGAAAATTTCTGGTCCGAGCGCGCCCAAGAGGGGGGTCCGCAGAGCAGCGGTATCGGTATCTCCTGGTTCCCCCAGGAGCACAGCCTTGCCGGTATCGACGACGACGACGATGACGAGATCGATGACGAGGACGACATCGCCGACGACGACGCTATCGAACGCTATCGAAGGAGACGACGGTGCCACGATGACAGCGATACCGAGGACACAGCTGGGGGAAGGGCGACGATCGCGGAGAGAAGGGGGAGGACGAGGAGGAGGAGGAGGAGGAGGAGGAGGAAGACGACGAAGAAGAAGGAAACGAAAAAGAAGCAGGACAATACGAATAATGATAATAATCATCAGAAGACGAATCTGAATAGGAGGAGGAGGAGGAGAAGGAGAAGGAGCAGGACGGGAGGAGGAGGAGGAGGAGGAGGAGGAGGAGGATGTGGAGGAGCAGGAGGAATGATCATGCTGACGATGATGATGATGATGAGGAGGAGGAGGAGGAGGATGAGGAGGAGGAGGAGGAGGAGGAGGCTGATGATGATGATGATGAGGAGGAGGAGGAGAAGGAGGAGGAGGAGGAGGAGGAGGCGGAGGAGGGGCGCTCGCCGCCCTCCGCCCGCCCTGCCTGCGTCCCCTCCCCAGGGATGGCGGCGGGCGGCGCCACGGCGGGGCAGCCGGAGGCGGCAGTGTGGGGGGGGGGGCATGGGGGCTCACGGGGGAGCAGTGACGAAGCGTCCCGGCTCGCCTAAAGCCCTACCAAACAATGTTCTAAAAACCTGTTGTGGTTTCCAGATATGTTCTTAGAACATGTCGGGTTGATATTGTCTTGTTTTACCGCATCGGGTTAATGTTCTAAGAACCTTGTTTTTGTTCTTAGAACGTTTTTGTGTTCGAAGAACATTTCGTGGTAGGACTATAAGAATGCCGGGACGGTCGGTCCCTGCTCAAGTTTTTTGATTCAGGCAAGTTTACTCGCACGGCGTTCGCCCACCCACCCCCCCTCTTCAAGCGAAGAAGCGTGCAAGTGGCATTCGGCTTGCGTGGTTTCCGCACGTGCAGGTCGTTTGCGGCTTGCTTCATGTTCAGCCCCCCTCCCCGTCCATGCAAGTAAATTTGCCGGGGTCTAAAAGACAGGCTCGGACGGGGTCAATGCAAACGTGGGTCAGTCAGAGCGCCAGATCCTGCAGGCTCCTGCAGGGCCAGGAGTGCACTGACCAGGGCTTGCGCGCAGGATCCTTCAGGATCTTGCAGGATCCCGCAAAGCCCGACTGACGCCGATTTGGACTGACCCGGGTCAGTAGGTCCCCGACGGGAGCCCAGGCTGGGGGGGGAGCGCACCGCGGCGCGGCAATTGGACGCGGCGGCGCCAGGAGGAGAAGAGGAAGGAGGGGGGAGGGAGGAGAGAAGAGGAGGGAGGAAGGAGGAGCAGGAGGCGGCAGGGGAGGAGGGAGGCGGGCGGCGGGTAAGGAGGGAGGAGGAGGTGGAGGAGGAGGAGGAGGAGGAGGAAGAATAATAATAATAATAAGAAGAAGAAGACGAAGAAGAAGAGGGGCGCTGTGGTAAGAAGGATGATCATCATCTGGAAGAGGAGCCGGAAAAGGAGCACGGCAGGAAGAGGAGGGCAAGTAGGAGCGGACGGGGGAGGGATAGGGGAAAGGGGGAAAAGCAAGGGGAGGCGGAGGAACAGGAGGCGGGGGAGGCGGGGGCCCTCCTCGCGCGCAGGGATGCCCGCGCGTAGAATTCAACACGCTGCCGCTCCAAGCTCTGCCGCGCGCACGCTACGCGCGGGCCCGCCTCTTGGCAGCCCTCCTGCCTTCCGAGGGGGCCCTCCCAGAAGCGGCCGGTCCCTGCCCAGAGCCCCCCCCCCCCCAGCCTCCTCAGGCAGGCGACCCCCTCCTCTGCCTCCTCCTATCCTTCCTCCTCCTCCTTCCTCCTCCTCCTCCTCCTCCTCCCTACCCTCCTCCTCCTCATCCTCTCCTCTTCCTCCGTAGCCATTTTTGGCTCAATGTTTGCCATGTCGCCTGGCGGCTGCATGGATACCGCTGGTCCCGCAGGCTTCCTCCTTTAGGGACCACTGTTTTGCTGATTTGTTTCGAGCCTTCGCAGGGGGGAGCTGGGCGCCCTTTTTATTCTTTATTTTTTTTTTTTTTTTTTGTTTTTTTTTCTTTTTTTTTTTCACGCAGGTCTTGACAAGTTTTGGGCGCTCTGCCCCACCATTCGACACCATTCCTCCAGCCAGTCGGCCCGCTTGTGGCGGGCGCGCCGCCCTGCTGCTGCTGACTGTGCGAACATGGGCGATCAGACTCAACGGCGTTCCCGATCTGGGCCCCGCAGTCCATCCAGGCAAGCACAGAGAGATCCCATGGTGGAGAGTGATCCCTGGCGAGCTGCCCGAGCTCCTCCCACTGGTGCCACAGCGGGCCCATCTGCGACGCAGCCCAGTGCCGTCGCAGGGAACCGAAATGATCTGGAAGCAGTCGAGTTACGCATCCAGCGCACTCTTCAGAACCAGATGGCAGATGTCACCAAGACCCTGCAGAACACAGTCGCCATAAGCTTCCAGGACATCACCAAAGAGCTGGAGAGGCAGCTGGCGCCGCACGTGCAGAAGATCGAGGAGCACACGCAGGATCTCGCCAAGATCAAGGCCTCCTCCGCGCACCTCGAGCAGTCGAACAAGCAGATGGCAGACCAGATCCGCGAGTTGCAGTCCACACTGGCTCACGTGGACTCCTTGGGTCGCAGCGACGCCCCTGACATGCTGCGCCTCGCCGACTGGGACCGACCCGCGGACCCACAGCTGTTTGTTGCCAACTGCCACAAGCCGTGTGCACCAGCCGCCATCCTCGACAGCTTGGCCCAGTGGCTGGAGGCGGCCAAAACCACGAAGGCACATATCACCATCAACGAGAAGGAGCCCTCCAAGCGCTTCCACATCTACGTGCCAGGCGCGGCAGATGGCCGCGCGCGTGCTCTTCACCTCACCAAACACCTCAGATGTGAATCAGGACGGTGGCGTGACTTCTCTGTCCGTACTGTGGAAGGCAATGACGAGAAGCTCTACATCAACCCTGACAAGAACCCTCGGGCCATACGTCAAGAAGTGCAAACAAAAAAGCTGCTGTCTATCTGCGAAGAAACTCTCCCTGGTGACTGGTGGATGCAACGCAGCGCTGGCATCGTTCACTTCGGCACCACACCGGTTGCCGCGGTCAAACCACAGCGCCCTGATGAACCGCCCCAGCTGTCGTGGAGTCCTGCAGCAAATAATGACCTGCAGCTCAACACCACGGCCATATCGAATCAGCTCAAGGCGCTCTTCCGTGCGGTGGATACGTCATCATGGTCGTCTTCCTAGCCCGAGATGGATACCATGGCTACGCCCAGACGACAGCTGCCCGTGTCGAATTGTATCGTGGAACGCTCGAGGCCTCCTATGTCGTAATCTAGGCAAACGCAACATTAAGTTCCAGAAGCTATGTGAATTCATGAAGCAGAAGGCTGTCATCGTATTGCAAGAAGTACATGGTCATGGCATGACTCTTCAGAATCTTATCAATCGTTCTCCATACAATTACAGGGCCTACTTCACTGGCACAGAAGTGACTGGAGCTGGTGGAGTTGCTACCCTTCTTCCCATACCTCCTGATGACGGCCTCCCTCCTGAAGCGCTACCAGTGGTGGTCCATCGAGTCTTGGCTAAAGGTCGCGCCCAGCTCCTCACAGTCAAGAACCTGGTGCAGAAAACGGAAGTCCGCATATGTAATGTCCATAACTATGACCTCAGCCAGCAAGATAAGTGTCAGATTCGGGCATGCTGGATTGAAAATGGCAAGTGGGCTCACGCGAACCCCTCCCGCAACCTCTTTGTGATGATGGGGGGCCTCGATTTCAGCGGCAATCCCAATGAGAGCCTACTCCGCCCACTAGCGCGTGAAGCACCACGAGATCATGGGCAACTTTTTCGACACTCTGATGCTGGACGTGCCAACCATTCTGAACCCTTCTGGCGACAGCTCATCAACTCCTCAGACAAGATGACCGAGGTCGTGACCCCAGTCCCCACGCACTTTGACAAGCACACCAACCAGATGACATAGATTGATCGAATCTTTCTGTCGACCCCGCCACACTTCGCCAAAGAGATGCAGGTCGTAGTAAACATCCGCTATGACGCACAGGAGCTGGCTCTCTGGAAGGTGAGCGACCACGCCATCATCGAACTCAAGATTGAGCCGCGCAAGGAGACCGACAAGAACAACCAGAGCATCCCCTCCTTCATCTTCAGCACAAAGGACTACAAGGAGCAGCTGGCCACCTGCCTGGATGCATGCGACATCGATCAGCTGTCGCCCACGGAGCAGTGGGAGTGCGTCAAGCGGCAGATGATCCTGGCCGCGGAGGGTGCGCGGAACGCCGTCATGCGGACCCCCATCGGCGACAACTCCAGCAACGACATCGAGGCCAGGTGCATGGCTATGCGAGCGATCGCTCGAGCTGTATGGCGTCAGGACCGCCGGCTGGCGACGCGGCTGCTGGAGCGCGCTGCTGCTGGCCCCGTCCACCTTCGGGTGGAAGGCTCCTCCGTGGCCCTGCGGGACGCGGCGCGCTTCGAGGCGGAGGTGCTCGCGCTCAGCGAGGCTCGTAGCGACCAACTTTTAGAACAAAACAGAGGTAGAGATGAGGCTCGACAAACCAATCCGCGGGCCTCTCTCGGCAGGGCCAAGCAGGCCCTCTTTCGCCGCGCCCTGCTGTGGAAACCCCAGGGACGAAGGCTCGTGCTCCAAGGGATCCAACGCTCCCAGGAAGGCCATGGCGATGTAGTTCTCCGAGGGGGCCAAAACATTTCAGATGTCATCGGGAACCATTGGGAGCCAGTGTTTCAAGAGCGGATTGAGGACACACCCCAGCAGGATGCCTTTATAGATTCCCACCTCCCCCCCCCTGACGTGCTGGACCTCCCCCTCCCCGCTCTCTCTGACCTCCGCTGGGCCCTGGCGAAGGGGAAGTCCTCGTCCCCTGGCCCCGATAGGCTCCCATATAAGGCGTGGCGTGCTCGCCCGAGGCTCGCCATCATTCTTCACTCCCTCCTTCTCTCGCTTTTTTCATGGCTCCCCCCCTCCTGCCACACTCAATCATAGCCTGTTCGCCTTCATTCCCAAAGGCGAAGCAGAGCTTGACCCAGTGGACTGCGCCCGCCAGCCTGGACAGTTGCGCCCCTTGAGTCTCGAGAACTGTGATGCCAAAGCAATGGCAACATGCATCAATCGCAGACTCCAGCATGTAGCAGAAGCTCATACTCACACAGTGCAGCAAGGATTTGTAAACGGCCGAAATTTCGCCAGGCATATTGTTAGGCTTGATTCTCTGTGCCGCATTGCCAGCATAGGCGATGATGCCCCGCGCCGTCAGCCAGTTTTTGTCAGCTTCGATATTAAAGCAGCTTCCCCGAGCATGAGCCAGATTTGGCTGGGCAAGGTCTTGAGACGTTTCCAAGTTCCCTCAATATATCGACGAGCCATCCGAGCCCTCATGCACGCCTCGGTAGGATTCATGCGAGTAGGATCTGAGATTAGAGAACTATTCACCCTGCGGTCTGGGGCCCCGCAAGGCTGCCCTCTCTCGGGGACCCTCTGGGCCTTAGGGATGGACCCCATAGTGCGCTCTCTAGTCTCTGGTCTCGTGGCCGCGGGAGGTAAAAGCGAAGACCTGGGAGCTTGTGCGGACGACGTCGGGGCAGCACTTCGATCGGTCACTCTTCTCCCTTCGCTTCTCCCCTCGTTTGACGCTGCTGCTGCCCTTGCTGGTCTCCTCCTCCAACCGAAAAATTGATGCCTGGTCCCGCTCTGGAGTCTCGCCGACCATCCGACTCGACAGGCCCTAGTAGCGTTCCTGCATAGAAGAATTCCGGCATGGGCTTCGTTTTCGATAGAGTCAGCCACTAAGTATCTAGGCATATTGATAGGGCCTGGCGCGTCTCTAGAAGACGAATGGGAGGCTGCTGGTCAGAAGTGGTGGGTTCGTGCGAGGGAGGCGGGGGGTGGCCGTGCTCCGACAGCAGCCTCCATCGTCCTCTACCACACACGCTGCTTGCGTGTCCTCAGTTACTTGGCCCAGTTTTTTGCCATATCCATGCATGTACTTAGAAAGGAGACATGGGCGTTGCACAAAATGCTTAGAATACCA
>CAUYUJ010013002.1:418844-483844 GCA_963575745.1 Prorocentrum cordatum | reverse complement strand
TGCTAGTCTGGGCGCATCTCAAAACTCTGGCGGGTGCATGGATCACCTCCCGAAGGGTTCACATATTGACCCCGCTGCCCTGCCGCTTTGGATGTGAGCACGCCCCCGACTCTCTCGCCCACTACCTTGCTTGCCCTCGCTTGCTTCACCTCCTCGCTCTCCCTGGCCGCTTCTTTCTCCCCTCTGATCCCGTTGTCCGTCTAGGGCTCGGATCGGAAGCAGAGTACAGAACCGCAGAGATCTCGAGACAACGTGCTCATGAGCTTACTGCGCTGAGTTTCCATATCTTTCATAAATTCAGAGCCGACCTTGCATGCCATCCGCATCTGTTCGGCACATACAGCATTACCACACAGGCGAGGCACTCAGCATTGCTGGCCTGCCAGACCAACCAGGAACGTGCTGGGGCCGTGCCCTCGACCCTTTCCCGCACGCGTCCTTCCATATCTCGGCCGATAAGGCCACAATCAAATAATTGAATGTAGAGTGGTTGCATGACTTGTCCCCCCAGGCTACGTGGACTCCTCCTCCTCTTCCTCCTCCTCCTCCTCCTCCTTCTCCCTTCCTCCTCCGCCTCCTCCGCCTCCTCCTCCTCCTCCACCTCCTCCTCCACCTCCTCATCCTCCTCCTCCTCCCCCTCCTTCTCTCCTTCCTCCTCTTCCCCCCCCCCGGCCTCCTCAGACAGGCGCCCCCCCCTTCGCCGTGGCCCCCCCGCGAGCGCCGCCACCAGGCGGGCCGCCTGCCAGCCGCCAGGGCCTCCGCGTTCTGGGCGGCCCACTCCGCCGCCCATCGCCTCGCCTCGGCATCGCTCGGACGCGTGCCTTTTTTCTCGGGGAGGGCCAACGAGGAGCATCTTGGATCATCCTGTGTGTGGGGGGAGGAGGAGGAGGACGAGGAGGACGAGGAGGAGGAGGAGGAGGAGGAGGAGGAGGAGGAGGAGGAGGAGGAGGAGGAGGAGGAGGAGGAGGAGGAGGAGGAGATGAGGAGGGGGAGGAGGAGAGTGATGTGAGGAGGGAAAGGAGGAGTGAGAGGGATGAGGGGCAGAGATGGGGGGGGGAAGTCGCACGTTACCCCCACAGCGCACGGGTAATGAACGTCTCCGACGATTGGCGGCCACTGGGGACCCCCTCGATCTTCTGTTGCCCGCCGCCCCCTGGAGCATGGATCCGCCCTCGTGGCTGCCGCCACAGCAGTGCCCTGGCGATGCATCCGTCTCCAGCACAGGCAGCAATCGTAGCCACGGGCCACATCATACCACGCCGTGGTACCCTCGTCCTCCTCCTTCTCCTTCGATTCCCTCCTTCCGTCGGGTTGGGAGAAGACGGAAACTGGCCCCTGCACATATCAACGAAGCTCTGCAGCCGCTTTGCGAGCTACCATGGCTCTTGCGCCGCGTAAAGGAGAAAGTTTTTCACCCCGCAGCTCCGTCGTACGAGCTGGCCTCCTCGGACATTGTCTATCCCTGTCACGGACTGCTCCTTCTGGCACAAAGACCGGCGTTGTGCAGAAAGGAAAAAATTTCTCATAGTGGATCTGTGCCCAAGAAAAAGTAATTGCACTGGTAGGCTCTTAGTCTCGAATAGCAACTGGGCGTGGGTTTCGATCGGCGGCTATGTAAGTCGCCGTCCGCCGACCCGTCCCGCCGCCACGTTTCGCCGCCTGTCGTATGGGTTTTGGGGTTGGTCTGGCGGCTATGTCGTCGCCGTCGCCGCCCAGTCATCGACTCGTCACCGCCCGTCGTCTGGGCCTGCTTTGCTCCGCATTGCTGTGCGTTGTTATGCCGTGATGTGCCGTGCTTTGCATCGATTTGCATTGCATTGCATTGCTTTGCTTTGCATTGCTGGGCATACATACACTCTCTTTTCTAAAAAGAGAATAGACTCTACCCCCCCTGGACTCATCGGTTCTCCTTGGGATAATATGATTATATATATATATATATATTCTGCACACACGTCCATCCTAAATATGAAATCACATCATCCCAGCTAGGCCGGTTCCCCCCCCCTGAGGTTCCTTTGTAGAAAAGCACTATGCGGTGACATTTTTTGTTCTAACATAGCACTTTTTCGCGAATCCCTTGCAACACATTCAGACGAAGTGTACACGCGCGCGCGTCGTCGCGCGCGCATGCCGAAATCCTTCGAAAACCCTCGGTGCGGGAAGGAGTTCGCAATCGAGTTTCCAAACCATATACAACAACACAGGGTTTCGCAACACAGAGTTGCTAAACAAGCTTCCGCGAAAGCTCTTGCGAAATCTGAAGACAACCATAGGTTTTTTTTTCAAGATTTTCACAAAATGCAACCAAACGGGCTTCGCGCGCGCGCATGTCGAAATCTGTCGAACGCCCTTGCGCGTGTGCCGTCGCGAGAATCCCCTGCAAAAAAAAGGGACGAAGTGCAGACGCGCGCGTCGTCGCGCGCGTATGCCGAAAACCTTCAAAACCCATCGGTTTCGGAAGGATTTCAAAATCGTGTCCAAAAAACATACAAAAACCAACGGTTTCGCAACACGGATTTTCAACAAAAGCGTGCGCGCGCGCTCTGTCGTCGTCGTCAGTCGTCGTCGCCGTCCTCCCTCGTCCGCGTCGTTGTCGTCGTCATGACGAAGTCGTCGCCTACGTCGTCCTCTGTCCTTTCCTCGTGTTATCCTCCTGTCGTCCTCTTTGGTGTCCGTTTGTCGTTTCCGTCGTCGTTGTCGCCGTGGTCGTCCTTTCCTCGCTCCTCCCTCGTCGTGTCGTCCCTCGTCCGGTCGTGAACTTCCAGCAGGCATTACTTTCGCGTCGCCGGTCGCGCTCGTCGTTGTCGTCCCGTCGTCCGTCGCCTTCCCGTCCTCCCTCGTCGTTGCCGTCGTCGGCGTCGCCGTCCTCCCCCTCATTCTTCGTCGTGTACGCCACTCGACGTCACCTCCCTCCTCCCTCTCGTTGTCCGTCGTGTCTCTCGTTGTCGTCGTTGTTGCCGTCGTCGTCCTCCCTCCTTCCCCGTTGTCTTCGTTGGCGACTTCGTCGTCGTCTTCGTCATCGTCGGCGTCGGCGTCGTTGTCGTCTTCGTCGTCGTCGACGTCGGCGTCGTCGTCGTCGCCGCCGTCGTCGTCGTCGTCGTCGTCGGCGTCGTTGACGTCGTCGTCGTCGTCGGTGTCGTCGTTATCGTCGTCGTCGGCGTCGTCATCGTCGTCGTCGTTGTCATCGTCGTCGTCGTCGGCGTCGGTGTCATCGTCGTCGTCGTCGGTGTCGTCGCCGTCGTTGTCGGCGTCGTCAAAGTCTTTTGAGACGTCGTCGGTGTCGTCGTAGTCGTTGTCGGCGGCGTCGTCATCGTCGTTGTCGCTGTCGTCGTCGGCGTCGCTGTTGTTGCCAAGTGCCATGTGGTACCCACCGTCACGGTCTTAAGAGATTTTGCAAGCCAAGTTGCGGGTGGGTGGGTGGGATGTTTGCGCGAGCAGTGGAGTGGACAATTCATTGCGAACAGAAATTAATTAATCGCCTCGCTCATTCCGCCGGCCCGTATTGTGCCATCGCAGGCGTTTGCTTGCGCGTTCGTGGCCTCTTGAAGCCTCGGTGGGGCCGTTTGGGGCCTCTTGGCGCCTCTTTTTAGGCCTCTTGGAGAACTCGGGAGGCCTCCAGGGGGCCTCCTGAGCTCTCGTGACGGTCTCTTGGGGGCTTTCGGCGGGCTCTTGGCGGTATTTGTTGGTCCTCTTGGGGCCTGGGGCCTGACGTTGTTGGTCCTCTTGGGGCCTCACGGGAGCTTATTGGGGCGTCTTGGGGGTGTCTTGGAGAGTCTCTTGGGGCCTCTTTCGGGGTCTGGGGCGGAGAGTTCGATTTTTCAGTTCTCGGTTCCCTTCTTGAGCCCCTCTTGGGCCCGTCTTGGGGCCTCTTGGTCCGCCTTGGGCAGCACTTGGGCCGTCTGGGGGGCGCTCTTGGGCCGCTCCGGGGCCGTCTTGGGAGCCTCGTGGGCCGTCTTGGAGCAGTCTTGAAGGCCTCTTGGGCCCTCTTGGAGCGTCCGGAAGCGAAAAGGCCAGAACGCAAAAAAAACATAGAAAAAAACAATGCAAATCAACGATTTTGGCAACTTGGGGCCCTCTTCGGAGGCCTCTTGGAAGGCCCTTGGAGCGTCTTGGAGGCCTCTTGGGCTGTCTTGGGGCCATCTGGGGCGTCTTCGGGCGATCTTTGGCCGTCTCGGGCCTCTCTTGGACAGTCTAGAAAGCTTCTCGGGGCCCTCTTGGACCGATCTGGAGCCCTCTTGGACTCCGAAACGGAACTCCGGCATCTCTGACCCGACCTTGCCGGGGACTTGCCGGGACCTTGCCGGGGTACTTTTCGTCCGGGGACCCCCAGGGGCCGCCCCGCGCGCGCGAACTGGAAATACTGTTAACCAGGTACCGGAGATCTTAGCACGCCCTGGCCCGTTGGGCCGGCTAATTTTCCTTTCTAAAAACACAATAGACTCTACCCCTCCCCCGGACTTATCGTTTCCCGCTGGAATAGTTTGATTTCATGTATATATATATATATATATATATATTTATGTATTCTGCACACACGTCCATCCTAAATATGAAATCATACCATCCCAGGCAGGCCGGTTTCCCCCCCTGAGGTTCCCTTGTAAAAAAAAAAAACACGATGCGGTGACATTTTTTGCTCTAACATAGCACTGTTCCACGAATCCCTTGCGCAAAAAATGAGACGAAGTGCACACGCGCGCGTCGTCGCGCGCGCATGCCGAAATCCATCAAAAACCTTCGGTGCGGGAAGGATTTCAAAGTTGAGTTTCCCAAAAACATACAAAAACACAGGGTTTCGCAACACAAAGTTGCTAAAGCTTCCGCGGAAGCTCTTGCGAAATCTTAAGACAACCATAGGTTTTCCAAGATTTGCACAAAATGCTACCAAACGGGCTTCGCGCGCGCATGTCGAAATCTGTCGAACGCCCTTGCGCGTGTGCCGTCGCGAGAATCCTCTGCAAAAAACTGGACGAAGTGCAGACGCACGCGCGTCGTCGCGGGCGTATGCCGAAATCCTTTAAAACCCATTGGTTTCGGAAGGCTTCCAAAATCGTGCGTCAAAAAACCTACAAAAACACAAGGTTTCGCAACACGGGTTTTCAACAAAAGCGTGCGCGCGCGCTCTTGCGTCGTCGTCGTCGTCGTCGTCCTCCCTCCTCCCTCGTCGTCGTCGTCGTCGTCGTCGCCGTCGTCGTCTTCTGTCTTTCCTTGTCGTCGTTGTCGTCGTCTTGGCGTCGTCGTCGTTTCCGTCGTCGTTGTCGCCGTGGTCGTCCTTCCTCCCTCGTTGTCTTCGTCGGCGTCTCGTCGTTGTCCCTCCTATTTCGTCGCCGTCGTCGTCGTCGTCGTCGTCGTCGTCGTGGTCTTCACTCCTCCCTCTTCGTTATCCTCCTCCCTCGTCGTCGTCGTTCGTCGTCGGCGTCTCGTCGTCGTCCTTTCATTTCGTCGCCGTCGTCGTCGTTTTCGTCGTCGTTGTCATCGTCGTCGTCTTCCCTCCTCCCTCGTCGTTGTCGTCGTCGGCGTCGCCGTCCTTCCTCCTTCTTCGTCGTTGGCGGCGTCGCCGTCTTCCCTCCTCCATCGTCGTTGTCGTCGTTGTCGCCGTCGTCGTTTTTTCTCCTCCCTCGTCGTCGTCTCCGTTGGCGACGTCGTCGTCGTCTTCGTCGTCGTCGTCGGCGTCGGCGTCGTCGTCGTCTTCGTCGACGTCGACGTCGGCGGTGTCGTCGTAGTCGGTGTCTGAGGCGCCGTCGTCGTCGTTGTCGCTGTCGTCGTCGGCGTCGGTGTCGTGGCCAAGTGCCATGTGGTACCTACCGTCACGGTCTTGTCTGAAGAAGTCTTGCGACCAAGTTGCGGGTGGGAGGGTGGGATATTTGCACGAGCAGCAGAGAGGACAGCTTCAAGACGGTCAAAGTGGGTTGCACCCCATACATTGCATCACATGTAATGCACCACGTAGATTCTCCTTTCTAAAAAGAGAATAGACTCTACCCCCCCCAGACTTATCGGGACCCCCTGGGATAATATGATTTCATATATATATATATATATTCTGCACACTCGTCCATCCTAAATATGAAATCGTATCCTTCCAGCCAAACCGGGTTTCCCCCCCCTGAGGCTCCCTTGTAACAAACTCTATGCGGTGATTTGTTTTGTTATAACGTAGCACTTTTTCATGAATCCCTTGCAAAAAATGAGACGAAGTGCACACGCGCGCGTCGTCGCGCGCGCATGCCAAAATCCCTCAAAAACCCTCGGTGCCGGAAGGATTTCGCAATCGAATTTCCAAAAAAAGCATACAAAAACACATGGTTTCGCAACACTGATTTGCTAAACCTGCTTCCGAGCGAGCTCTTGCGAAATCTTAAGACAACCATAGGTTTTTTTTTCAAGATTTTCACAAAATGCAACCAAACGGGCTTCGCGCGCGCGCATGTCGAAATCTGTCGAACGCCCTTGCGCGTGTGCCGTCGCGAGAATCCTCTGCAACAAACGAGACGAAGTGCAGACGCGCGCGTCGTCGCGGGCGTATGCCGAAACCTTCAAATCCGATCGTTTTCGGAAGGATTTCAAAATCGTGCGTCCAAAAAACCTACTAGAACCCAAGGTTTCGCAACACGGATGTTCAACAAAAGCGTGCGCGCGCGCTCTTGCGTCGTCGTCGTCGTCGTCGCTGTCCTCCCTCCTCCCGCGTCGTCGTCGTCGTCGCCTACGTCGTCCTCTGTCTTTTCTCGTGTTCGTCGTCGTCGTCCTCTTTGGCGTCGTGGTCGTTTCCGTCGTCGTTGTCGCCGTGGTCGTCCTCCTCCTCCCACGTCGTCGTCGTCGTCCGTCGTCGGCGTCTCGTCGTCGTCCTCCTATTTCGTCGCCCGTCGTCGTCGTCGTGTCGTCGTCTTCCCTCCTCCCTCGTCGTTGTCGTCGTCGGCGTCGCCATCCTTCTTCCTTCGTCGTCGTTCGCGTCGTCGCCGTCCTCCCTCCTCATCGTCGTTGTCGTCGTTGTCGTCGTTGTCGCCGTCGTCGTCCTTCCTCCTCCCTCGTCGTCGCCTTCGTTGGCGTCGTCGTCGTCTTCGTCGTCGTCGGCGTCGGCGTCGTTGTCGCCGTCGAAGTCGTCGGAGACGTCGTCCGTGTCGTCATAGTCGTTGTCGTCGGTGTCGTCGTAGTCGGTCTTAAGAGGTTTTGCAAACCAAGTTGCGGGTGGGTGGGTGGGATGTTTGCGCGAGCAGTGGAGATGACGACTTCAAGTTCAGCAGAGTGGATTGCACCACATAGATTGCACCACGCAGTTCGCACCACACAGATTGCACCTCATATATTGTACGACGAGCAGTGGAGGGGACAACTGACTGCGAACAGAAATTAATTGCACCACATAGATTGCACCGCGCATATTGCAACATATCTACTGCACCAAGTCGAATGCACCACATCGGTTGCACAACATATTTTGCACCGCTTATATTGCACCACATCGTATGCTATAACAAACTATTTGGGGTCCATGCTGGCTACCATTCAGTTCTTCCCGAAGGATTTCGCACTCGGGCGGGAAGGAATGCTTGCAAGTTTCTCCCAATGCTATTAATGAGGTCTTGCTCTTGCGGGGCCCCGCCCTTTCTTGTCTCGTTAGCCACCTTTTCCATTGTTTGGGTATCAGGTACCCTTGCAGAAACATGCTCTTCTCACGAAGCTCACCGATCTGACACTAGGGCCCCCGATACCTATGCTCAGGATCCCAGCGCCTCACAAGACTGCCCCTACACCCTTGCCTCTCTGGCTCGTCTCTAGCAGGATGGGCATCCATGCAGGAACCTTGCACTCTTCAATTTGCGCTCTTGGCTGCCATGGGCCTTGACTGAGCAAGCAGATCGGGCTATTCTTTTTAGTTCCCGCCCTCCACGCGGGCGCCCTGCGGCCGCAGCGGCAGCGGCCCCAGACATGCGACGTCCTGATGTTGTCAGTACGGGGTCCCTGGAAGTCCCGACCCTTTCCCCAGGGCCGGCTTTTCGTCCCGAGTCGTTTTTGTTGACGGTCCCGAGGCCCGGCGAGGGCCCCCCCGAGGCCGAAACTGGCCAAACACCTCCCGTCCTGATGTTCTTTTTGCGACGCCCTCACGTCTGCGGCGGCGGCCCCCGCCAGTTCGCAGCCTACTACAGCGACCACGTGCTGCCCGGCAGCGGCACGAGCGCGCTCGGCGACGCCCACGCCCGCTTCCTGGGGCCGGACCGCGTCGTCGACATCGAGTGGATGAAGGCGCGCGGCGGGCGGGGCCTGTCGAGGCAGGCCGAGAACCGGCCGCCGGGGTTTGGTGCAGGCCTCGCGGAGGACGAGGAGGAGGAGGAGGAGGAGGAGGAGGAGGAGGAGGAGGAGGAGGAGGATGGGGAGGAGGAGGATAGGAGGAGGAGGAGGAGGAGGGAGGAGGAGGAGGAGGAGGAGGAGGAGGAGGAGGAGGAGGAGGGGAGGAGGAGGAGGAGGAGGAGGAGGAGGAGGAGGAGGATGGAAGGAGGGGAGGCGGAGGGAGGGGGGAGGAGGAGGAGGAGGAGGTGAGGAGGAGGAGGAGGAGAGAGGAGGAGGGAGAGGGGAGGAGGAGGGAGGAAGGAGGGGAGGAGGAGGGGAGGAGGAGGAGGAGGAGGAGGATGAGGAGGAGGACAAGCTAGGTGCGCTCGCGTCATATCTGACATCCTACCCCTCCCTCCCATCCCTTACCATGGCGCAGATCCCCTCTCTACTCGCACAGTCGGATGTCAAGCAGGGCGATGATCCCGAAAGGGTACGCGATGCATTGTAGAGCACGGCATGGCATGGCGTAGAAGAGCACCGCGAAGCGTAGTATCAACCTGGCATTGCATTGCATGCCGTGGCATGGCACGGGAAATGACGCCAGCGCTGCAGCGGGAGCACGAGTCGAAACGAGCGGAAGCGCGGAAATGAGGCCAGCGCTGCAGCGGGAGCACGATTCGGAACGAGCGGAAGCGGGAAGCACGGAAATGAGGCCAGCGCTGCAGCGAGAGCACGATTCGGAACGAGCGGGGCCCGAAAATGAGGCCGGCGCCTCAGCGAGAGCAGCATTTTGGGAAAACATGCATGCGAAAACCTAACTCCGGGGAAGGCTTCCCGGGCGCCAGAGGGAGGAGGAGGAGGAGGAGGAGGAGGAGGAGGAGAAGAAGGAGGAGGAGGAGGGGGAGGAGGCGGAGGAGGAGGAGGAGGAGGAGGAGGGGGAGGAGGAGGAGGAGGAGCATTAGGCGCATTCCACGGGAAGCCTCGCCGAAGGCCTGGGCCAGAGGCGCCCGTGGATGCGTGCGTTGCACTCCCCGCCGGCCAAGTCGCCACAACGGCGCCACGCGTTGTGGAGCTCACGCCGCCAGAGCGCAGACGACCCCTGCCCAGCCGCCGACGCCCAAAGTGCTGCACTCCCCTGGGCTGTTCGCCCCCATCGCCGCCGCCGAGAGGGCGACCGACGACTGACGATCCGAGTGCCATTCGGGCTATCCCGGCCCCGGGCGGCCGTTCGGGGCGATCCTGGCACCCCCTCGGAGCGCTCTCGCCGAGGTGCAGCCGACGATCACCACCCCAGGCACCGACAACTTCGGAAGATCGGGGGTCCCCACACACTGCGGCGACCACACTGTGTGGTGTGTCGGTGGGGACTCTGGGTGACCGCACGGTTTTCGGCGTTGGGTGGTTCTGCGAGGAGGGACCATGTTGGACCATGCGTGCATCTTCTTGTGTACGCGCTGACCCGTCTTTCACGATGCGAGGCGGTTGGAGGAGGATGGTGGAGGGGGGCGGAAGGAAAATCACCGAGCGCGTTCCACTACTCGCAAAGTGCCTACTCGCAAACGTTCGAAAAACACATGTTCGCCCCGATGCAATGGATCGTAAAGCCTCCTCGGTGGATCCAGGCCACTTGCGAGTAGTTACTTTGCGAGTAGTGGCACGCGCTTGTCCAGCACAGGGTGGCTGGATTGGTTTGGCGTTTGCTGCGCAAGCTGGGCCCGAAGCTTGGGGCGGCCCGCAGGGGCGGCGGCTCGGTCGAACTATCGCCGCACAGCGTTGCATCGGCTTCACGGAGAAGCCCAGATGGTGCTTGCCACGGCCTGGATGGGGCCGTGGCTCGGTCGAGCCACCGCCGCTCACCGCTGCATCGTCTGCATCGAGATTCCCAGACAAGGGCAGCAGCAGCAGCAGCAGCAGCAGCAGCAGCAGCAACAGCGGCAGCGGCAGCAGCAGCGGCAGCAGCAGCAGCAGCAGCAGCAGCAGCAGCGGAAGCGGCAGCGGCAGCGGCAGCAGCAGCAGCAGCAGCAGCAGCAGCAGCAGCGGCGGCGGCAGCAGCAGCAGCAGCGACGGCAGCAGCAGCAGCCGCAGCAGCGCGCCGTCCGGCAGCCTTGGTTCGGGGGTTGCTGAAGGTGCCCCCTGGCCCAAGGTGCCCCCAGCTTTTCGCTCCATGTTTGGGCCCCCCTGGGGTCCTCTGGACCTCGTGATGGGGTGCTCTGGAGGCCGTGGGGGCCTCTTCGGGCATCCTGGGGGCACCCTGGTTTGGAGCAGGGAGCCACCACCAGCACCACCACCAGCACCACCACCGCCACCACCGCCATATACCACCACCACCAGCACCACCGCCATATACCACCACCACCTGCACCACTGGCACCACCAGCACCACCAGCAGCAGCAGCAGCAGCACCACCACCACCACCACCACGACCACCACCTGGGGGAAGTTCAAGATGAGCTGGTTTGCGGGATGCGGGTGTGCACGGTGCTCGGCGAGAGCGCCCGAGACGATCTGCACCACCACCAGCCTTGACCATCCTCTGCCCCCATCCTCCGGGCGGTGGTGGTGGTGCGTTTCCCCTTCTCTGCTTGGGCCAGGGGCACTTCTAAAACAGAACTAGGATCGGGATAAATCGCTCCAGAGCGTTCCGGAGCGCTCTCAGAGCGTTCGGGAACGCTCTGGAGCGGCCGCGGCGCCGAATACATCCTCCAAACCCGCCGATTCTCAGAGATTTCGAGTTATCCCGATCCGATTTTGTCCCGATCTTCGTGTCGTTTAAACTTCCAGCAGCAGCCGACGCCAGCGCCAGGCCGCGAAGGTCGGGAGCCCCTGCCTGGAGCACGAGCGCCTGCAGTGGCCGCTGCGCACGGGCGAGGCGCGCCTGCAGCGGCCCCCCCCCTTCGGCGGCCCTCGGCGGTTTTCGGCCGTCCCTCGGCGGCCCCGCGGCGCCCCCACGGCGGCCCCGAGAGGCCCTCGGCGGCCCCTCGGCTTGCCTTAGGTTTCCTTAGGTTTTCCTTAGGTTTTCGCAGCTTAGGTTTTCCTTAGGTTTCCTTAGGTGTTCCTTAGCTGTTCCTTAGTTGTTTCGCAGCTTGCCTTAGGTTTTCCTTAGGTGTTCGATGTGAGATCGAAGTTTAACTTATGGAAAATGGGGGCCTCGTTCCTTATTTAGGGTTCCTTAGGTCAACGCCTCGACTGTAATGTCCCCGACATGGACAGGCGCTGCCATCTTGAAGCGTTGCAGAATTGCAGAAAACAGACAGCGAACTCCGGCGATCGTCGAACGTACAGTGCCGTTTTGAATACATGCTCCGCGTGCGGACCATGTATTAGAAATGAATGGACTTAGTTTTTAAAACAACGATGAGTTCATGCACAAATTCATTCATAACGTAATCATGTATTAAAAAGCCTATATGGTTCAGACCCTATGTGCTGACAGCTGCCCTGTATATATGTGTATATAGGCGGATAATTCCATGCTAGTGCGCACGTGCGCGCGCGCCGGGAGACGCTGCCATGGAGCTAGCATCCCGGCGCCAGCGCGTCGCGCTGCGCGCTCTGCCGTCTGAGGCCCGCAAGGCCGGGCGCGCATCTCGAGCCTCCCCACCTTTTTCCGCCTCCCTCCCTCCCTCCTTCCCCCTTCCTTTTTTTTTGTCTTGTTCCGTTACCCCTCCCTTCTCCCGTGGGTTGTGGTTTCCCATTTCCTGTTCCCTCCCTCCCTCCTTCCCCCTTCCTGTTTTTTTTTGTTCTTTTTGTCCGTTGCCCCTCTCTTCTCCCGTGGGTTGTGGTTTCCCCCTTCCTGCCTCCCCCCTTCTCTGTGGGCCCCAGCCCGCTGGCGCGCGCTGCCCTCGCGGGGGCGGCCAGTCGCGCCACGGCTGCGCTCGCCCAGCAAGCTCAGGGCGTCTCATCGCCTGGGCTTATGTTGTTCCAACCTACTTTAGTCAGGAGGGGAAAACACACACAGGCACACACACACAGGCACAATGAATCGTCGATCCCAAAGAAAATATTGGAAACTATTGGAAATGGGCGGGAAGACAAACAACCCTGAAAATATGGTGAATCATTTTATTTGTGTGTATTTATTTGTGTGTCCTTGGGCCTCTCGACTTAGGTTTGATCACCAGAAAGAATTTCGAGCACCAGGAAAGTACCAAAAATGATGAGTTTTCACGTTTGGGCCCTGGGAGGCGATGTTCGTCCGAGACTCCGCTGGCGTGTCGGGCAGAGGCTGCTTCGATACTTTTCTGGATGCTCGAAACTATTTCTAAGGTGCGGTCTTTAAGTATGATGTGAACAGCATACACGCCGGTCGTTGAAAGTAGGTGTTCTTGGACTCCCAGATCCCAATCTGCTTCAAGCGCCTTCCTACTTCAAGAATCGACGCGCTTTTGCTGTGTTTTGCTATTCCCTGAGGGAGCCTGGACCCAATCTACCATGTCCGCGTTTCTACTTCATGTCTTTTTTCCCTTATCCTACGATGGGGTTCTTGTTATTACTTGGAAGCCTCCTACTCCTTCTTCTCCCTCTTCTCCTTCTCCTCCTCCTCATACCCAGACTTACTCACACTCATATTTACTCATGCCCAGACTTACTCAGGCACAAACTTACTCATACTCAGACCTACTCATACTCAGACCTACTTCTACTCAGAGTTACTCATGCTGAGACTCACTCAATCCCAGACTAACTGAGACTCAGACTTGTTCCCAGACTTACTCATACTCAGACCTGCTCATACTCAGACCTTTTCATTGTCTGATTTATTGCACACACACACAGCAGATTGTGAGGATGTCTCAGGCGGGGCGCTGGCTTCAGCCCCCCTAAGGGGAGCCGCCAGGGGTGTTTTCACGGCCCCGTTCGCAGCAAGTTTGTGGGGATGTCTCAGGCGGTTTGCTAGGTTTCTGTCCCAACATCCTTGGCTATCCGAGCAGTTTGTGAGGATGTCTCAGGCGGGGCGCTGGTTTCAGCATCCCTAAGGGGCGCCGCCAGGGGTGTTTTCACGGTCCCGTTCGCAGCAATGTTGTGGGGACGTCTCAAGCGGTGTCTCGAGCGAGGCGCTCATTTTCACCCCCCAGGCGGGCCAGATGTTGAGGATGTCTCGATCGGTTTGCCTGTTTTGGTGGCCAGGCTCGTGGGCGCAGATTCTTCTCAGGATGCCACAGGAGGCTCCAACAGGCTCCAGGAGGCCCCAGGAGACCACATGAGGTCCCAGGAGGCATCAGGAGGCCACAGGCAAGAGGCACAGGATGTCCCAAGAGGCTCCAGGAGGCCCCAGGAAGCTCCAGAAGGCTTCAGGAAGCCACAGGAGGCCCCAGGAGGCCACAGGAAGCGCCAGGAGGCTTCGGAAGGCAACAGGAGGCCCCGAGAGGCCCCAGGAGCAGGAGGCCTCAGAAGGCAACAGGAGTGGCTCCAATCCCATGTTTTACGTATGCTCCTATCGATTGGGCCTCACCTGGAGCACGATTCCTTGATGTTATACGTATGTGTCTATAGATTGTCCTTCTCCTGTGTACACAATCCTACATGTTTTACTTATGTTCCTATACATTGGGCCTCTCCTGGGGCACGAGTCCTTGGTGTTTTACGCGTGTTCCTATAGATTGCCCTTCTCCTGTGGCTCTAATCCGCAATGTTTTATGTACGTCTGTTGCTATAGATTGGGCCTCTCCTGGGGCACGAAACCTCCCTAGGAGGTCCCAGGAGGCCCCAAGAGGCTCCTGGAGACCCCAGGAAGCCCCAGTAGGTTTCAGGAGGCCCCAGGAGGCCCCAGGCTCATGCGCAGAGACGCGCTCGTACTACTGAGGCTCATTCACACTCCAATTCATTCGCAGTTAGATTCATGTCCAGACCGTCACAACTGAAGCCCGTTTCTATTCGAAAGTTCTTGCGCCTAGACGTTCACGGCGGACAGGTCCATGCGAATGGATACACATATGGGGAGCTCCACGCAGTGAACAATTACCTACTTCTTCCGGCCAGCGTGCATTTCTAAGATGCGGCCCTTAAGCACGACGGGAACAGCAGAAGCCTGGGCGAGGCGTCGGGCGGGGATGGGGAGGGGAGGCGAAGGAGGGGAGGTCGGGGAGGGCGGGGAGGGCGGTGGAATCGAGGGGAGCCGAAGGAGGGGAGTCTCCAAGGAGGGGCGGCGATAAGGAGGGGCGCCGGGGAACTATAGGGGAAATGCGAGGGGCGGGGAGGCCTTAAGGGGCGCAGGGCGGCCCCGGGAGGGCCCGCCCTGCAGAGAGGCATGGCTCCCTCGGCTGGCGGCCGGGCGCCGACGGCCCGGCGTGGCCCGGCGTCGCTGGGCGCCGGCGGCCGGGCGCCGGCGACGGGGCGCCGGCGACGGGGCGCCGGCGGCTGGCCGCTGAGCCTCCCAGACATCCGACGTTTGATTTTTTTGAGGCACGGGCCCCCGACCTCCCGACCACTTCCCCGGGGCCGGTTTCTCATCCCGAGTCGTTTTTTGACGGCCCTGAGGCCCGGCGAGGGCCCCGAGAGGCTAACAACTATGAGAAACCTCTGTCTCGATTTTTTCGAGACGCCCGACGTCTGGGCTTGGCATCGCTCGGACGTGTGCACTTTTCCGTCGGCGAGGACCATCGAGGAGCATCCTTGATGATTTGGGGGAAAAGCCGCGCACGAAACCGAAAAAACACAGAGGATGGACGTCCGAGCGATGCCCAGGCTGGGGAGCGCCGCGCAATTCCCAAGGCATTGACAAATATCAAGACGGACGTTTTTCGCAGTTTTCGGCCTCGAGGGTTAAAAAACGGCTCAGGATGAAAAACCCGTCCTAGGGAATGGGTCGACCCTTCCGGGGACCCCGTCTTGAAAAAATCACGACATCGGATCTCTGGGTTTCGTCGCTCCTGCGCCAACTCCCAGGGGCGCACCCATCAAATATCCTATTGATTACTTTGTTATTGCCACCTGTTTCGAGGCGCCCATCTGTCGCTGAACTATTCGGTGATTGTCATGTGAAAAATGAGCGCGGCCGCGATTTGTTTGTAGGGTTGTTGCTGTTGAGTGTTAATTACTAAACAGTTCTTATTGTTGGACCCCTTACAGGCGCCCTGGCGCTCTCGCCGAGACGCCGGCTATATTTTCATTGAAAATGAGGCTCACGCTCGAGCGGCTTGGGGGACCGCCAAAGACGGCCCCCCAACAAGAACAACAACGCTCCCGCTCGAGACTTCCTCCTTTTTGCTCAGGGCTGGTGGTCTTGCTCGCCGCCGAAAGCCGCCGTCCTAACAAAACCAGCGCTCCCGCTCGAGACTTCCTCCCGTTTTACCTTGGACTGGACTGGCGCGCTCGTCTTTGTCTCATCGGCGCCGCCCGCCCCCAGCAAAAAACAACGCTCCCGCTCGAGGCTTCCTCCCTTTTGTACTCAAGGCGGTGCTCCTCCTCGCCGCCGACAACCGCCGCCCCGACAAAACCAGCGCTCCCGCCCGAGACTTCCTTCCGTTTTACGCTGGGCTGGCGCCCATTTCTTTTTTGAAGTCGCGCCGCTCCCAGCCAGAACAGCGCTCCCGCTCGAGGCTTCCTCCCTTTCTACTGAAGACGGTGCTGTTCCTCGCTGCCGACAGCCCCCGTCCCGACAAAACCATGGCTCCCGCTCGATGCTTCCTTCCTTCTTACTCAAGGCGGTGTTCCTCCTCCCCGCCGAAAACCGCCGCCCCGACAGAACCGGCGCTCCCGCCCGAGACTTCCTTACGTTTTACGCAGGGCTGGCGCCCTACTCTCTTTTGAATTGGCGCCGCTCCCAGCAAGAACAACGCTCCCGCTCGAGATGTCATTTTGTTGTCCTCGGGACAGTGCTGTTCCTCGCCGCCGACAGCCCCCGTCCCGACAAAACCACGGCTCTCGCTCGATGCCTCCGCCTTTCTTACTCAAGGCGGTGTTCATCCTCGCCGCCGAAAGCCGCCGTCCCAACAAAACCAGCGTTCCCGCTCGAGACTTCGATTTGTTTCACGCTGGACTAGCGCCCTACTCTCTTCAGCATTGGCGCCGCTCCCAGCAACAGCAGCAGCCCTGCTCGAGACTTCCTTCCTTTCTATTCAGGGCCAGGTCCTTGCCCCACCGCCGACAGCCCCCATCCCCACCAAGGCAGTCCTGTCGTTCGATAATTCCTTGTGCTTTACCCTTTGCTGGGGTTCCACTGGCGGTCTCGCATCGGCGCAGCAAGGCGCAGGCATGTTTTCGAGGCGGGATCTGTTGAAATTCCTCAGAGGAGGTGTTTGCAATACCTCATTGGGCGGGATACCTGGGAATGGGAATAACGGGCCCCGCTATAGAACAAGAGTCCCCCATGATGTGGATGGTTATCATGAGGGTCGTATGCTTCGTGTGGAAGCATCGCGCATGAGGGTAACTGATTGTCGTTGTTGCTGCTGCTGTTGTTGCTATGTCTTGTTTAGCCCATGGACATGTCAAACACAGCCGAACAATATAATGGCAATCGCAAGAAATAGTCGACGCGATGGTGCCGGGCTCGCACCTACTTCACAACATCCTCTTCGACCGCTTCGGATATAGCGTCGAGACAGTTCCCGTGGGCGCCGCTGGGGCGCACCCATTTTTCGCTCACGTTTCGTGTATAACTCAGGGCCCTGAAGAAAAACCCTTTTCGTTGGGGAGGGGCTCCGTGTTCCTTAAGTGTTTCGCAGCTTGCCTCAGGCTTTCCGTAGGTTCTCGACAGGAAATCGAAGGTCAACTTATGGAAAAAAGGGGCCTCGTTCCTTATTTAGGGTTCCTTAGGTCAACGCCCCGACTGTATGCCCGGGCCGGGCAGGGGCAGACCTCCTACCCTGACACGTCGCTTCAGAAATTTGCCGTTTTCGGTTCGCGAGAGGGCGTCGCGGCCGTCATTGTTGCTGGTCCAGGCCCGTCGACTTCGGCCCTATAGGCCGTTTTCACTAAGGGGAGGTCTACTAACGGGAGGTTTGTCCACCGCCGAATATGCCCGGGCCGGGCAGGGGCAGACTCGGCGGCGGGCGCGGGGGGGAAATGAGAGGGGGCGGGACGTCCGAGGCTTCTGAGAAGTTTCCGGACTTCTGAGAGGGCTTCTGAGAAGTTCAGTCTGTATTCGAAATAGGCTACGGAGACCTCTCAGAAGTCCCCCGGACTTCTAAGAAGTCCCGCGGCCTTCTGAGAAGGCCTTCTCCTTCTCATTTCCCCCCTGGGCTCGTCGCCTACAGACCCAGAGCCGGGCCGGGCCAGGGCCGGGCCGGGGCCGGGCCGGGTGCCTGGCCGATCGCTGGGCCATATATAGGGCGGGGTCGGCCCAGGGCGGGGCCGCGGAGAGCCTATAGCGGGCGCCGCGGGCAGACACTGCGGGCCAGCGGGCGCCGCGGGCCGAGGCCGAGCCAGGGTTGGGCAGAGACCCAGTGCCGCCTCGAGTCATGAGGAAATCACGACGGGAGGTTTTTCATGATTTTTGGATTCTGCAGAGGCCCTCACCGGCCCTCGGGACCGTCAAAAAACGACTCAGGACGAAAAGCTGGTCCTGGGGAAAGGGTCGGGACGGGGTCGACGTCATGAAAGAATCATGACGTCGGGGGTCTGGGGACGAGGTCGGGGCGCTCGGCCGGGCTGGAGGCGGCACTGGGTCCCCAGACCCCCGACGTCATGATTTTTGCATTACGTCGACCCCCAGAGGCCCCGACCCTTTCCCCAT
Organism: Prorocentrum cordatum; assembly: GCA_963575745.1. NCBI lineage: Eukaryota > Dinophyceae > Prorocentrales > Prorocentraceae > Prorocentrum > Prorocentrum cordatum. Next base: position 465,896 of record CAUYUJ010013002.1, on the reverse strand, counting down.
GACCGGCCTTGCATCCTGAGTCGTTTCTTGGCGCTCCCGAGGCCCGGTGGGGGCCCCCAGAGGCCAGAAATAATGAAAAACCGCCCGTCGTGATTTCTTCATGACTCGAGGGGGTACTGGGTCTGGCGCCAGAACTGGCCCAGGGGCCGGGGGTTGGGCCGGGGCGTCCGCTCATTGCCTCCCCATTTGCTTTGTTTTCCTTGCGCGCCAGCGGCCGCCCCCGGCATCGCCCGCACTGCAAGCATTCCGGCGCTGTCGGCGCTGTTCAGCGCGCAAGACTTACCAGCCTCGAACGTATCCCTATCCTTAAGGTTGACACGCCAAAAGGCGATGACAATCTTAGGGATTCGCCCTCAAAAAATAAGGGGATCCCTAAGGTTGGCATCGTGATGGGGCGATGCCCAGCATAGGGATAGGGATATGTTCCAGGCTGGTAAAAGACAGGCGTTCGAGATGCCAGGGGCGAATCACGTCTGAAGGTGGCGCGCGCACTGACTTCCCGTGTTCCGCGCGCAGCCTCATTGTCCCAGCATCCGTTGAGTCAGATTCTACACCTAAAACACGCACACAGTTCGCGTCTTTCCTGCAACCTGTTCTTCGGATGCGTCGCCGCTGATTTAGCGACTTTCTCCAATCGAAGGCTGTCCGTTGGTAGGGACATTGCAGCCCTCGGCGGCTCTCGGCGGCCACCAGGCGGCCCCTCGGCGGCCCCTCGGCGGCCCGTCGGCGGCCCGTCGACGGCCCGTCGGCGGCTCCTCGGCGGCCCTCGGCGGCGGCCCTTCGGCGGCCCTCGGCGGCCATCGGCGGCCATCGGCGGCCCCTCGGCGGCCCTCCGCGGCGGCGGCCCCTCGGCGGCTCCTCGGCGGCCCTTCGGCGGCCCCTTCGGGCAACGGCGCGGTGGGCCGCGGCGGCGGCAGCCGACGACGAGGAGGGGCGACTTGTCCGGAGCATGCCAGGCAGCAACTCAGGAGGCCCGTGGGAAGGCTCGAGGAGAGCTTGTAGATATAGACAGTAAATAGATGTGTGTATGTATGTGTACATATATATGCATAACACGTGTGCGTGGTAGTCACAGGTGGATTTGTTGTGTATGTGTGCACGCAAATGCTTATGTGTATGTATAGGTGTGTGTGTGGATACGTATATGTATAGTCATCTCTCTCTCTCTCTATATATATATATATATATATATGTCGGGGTACGGGGCCGGGGGCCTCTGGCCAGGTGCCTCGAGTCGCCATGGGGGGACCCCCCCCGGGCCTCTCCAGAGCCGCTCCGGGGCATCTCCCGAGCGGCTTTGGACGGACCCTGGTGCTGTTTCAGCACCAGTGTCGCCGAAGCACGTGGTAGAGGTTTCAGGAGGCCTCCAACATGTCTCCGGACGCTTCCAGGAACACTCCCCAGAGAGCCTTGGGAGGCCAAAGTCGATGGTTTCCCGATGGTGTCGGAAGGATTTTGGCCTTTTGGTTTTTTCGCTTGTACGACGCTCCACGACGGCCCGGGAGGTCTCCAGGTCCGCCTCCCAGCAGCCCCAGAGGCCCCCCAGACAAGCCCAAGGCGGCCCCGCGTACCGAACACCCAGGGCTCCCGCGTCAACAGTGACCGCGGAGGCCCCATGCAGCCCCCAAGAGTCCTCCAACATGGCTTTAAACGCTTCCAAGAGCACTCCCACGAGGGCCCCAGCAGGCCAAACATTGATGGTTTTACCACCGTTTTCGAAGGGTTGTGGCCTTCCGATCTTTGCGGCTGTCCGACGCTCCTAGGCGGCCCAGGAGGCCTCCGAGAACGCCCCCAAACAGTTCCAGAAGCGCCCAAGGCCGCCCCGATGCGGTCCCGGAGAGCCCAAGGCTGGCCCCAGAAGCGCCCAGGGCAGCCCACGAGTGCCCCAAAACAGGCCCGAGAGGTGTCCAAGAGACGGACTGCGTCTCCGCCTCAAGAGAGCCCCAGGAGGCCCCAGGTAGTTCCCAAGAGGCTTCAAACATGGCTCAAGACGCTTCCAGGAACATCCCCAAGAGGGCCCCAACAGGCCAACATCGTTCATTGCACGGACGAATTGGAGGATATTGGCCTTCTTGTCTTTTCGGCTTTCCGACGCTCCAATAGGGCCCAGCGCGCCTCCAGGTCCGCTCCCCAACAGCCCTAGGCGGGCCCAGAGAGCCCCAGGGAGCCCGCAAGACCGACCTAACGCAACCCAAGAGTTCCTCGGCGGGATAGTCTGGGAGGGGGGAAGAGCGGGGGAGCCTCTGGCGCCCCATGCTCCGGGAACGCGCCTCCGGAACATGGCGTGCGAACGTGAGCGGAGTGCACGCCGCCGTCTTCGTGGTAAGAATCGTCGCGGGCTTCGCACCTGAGCGGTGACCTCAACTAAAACCTGAGCGCGCGCGAAGCGCGCGCGATGGTCCTAGTGTATTTACAGATATATAGACAATGGACCCCTTTCCGCACCACCAATATTTCGCCTTGCCTGCTTTCTCCCCTTGCGCGCGCTGGCTGCCTGCTGTGCTGACTGACTACTTCTGCTTCCTTAGCTATACTACTTTGGCTCTAGGGAAACGGAAAATAAGCGAACCTGCGGCGCGCGCGCGTGCGTCGGCCGGCGGGTCGGCCTCCTCCCTTAGGTGCTACCTTGGTGTATGCTTGACGGCACTATCCCTTCTTACCCATGTCATCTGCGGAGCCCACTGACCATGATATCTGATCGGAGCATATTGCAGGCATTATGAATTTCAAGGCAAAGGCTGGTTATCAGCCGAAACGACGGCACAGCCGTTCGCTTCGCAGAGCATGGGATCGCAAGAAGGAGCGCCCGGACGACCAGAAGATCGAAGACCTTCCGAGCGTAACGAAAGTGTAGGTTCCTCAACGAGGCGACAAAGTCCTTTTCTACCTTCCCAGAAAGATTGCATCAGAGACTGTGTTTGACTTGACAGAATGGAATTCGTCGGTTGATTCAGTGACAAGATCCAGAGAGCAACCCTCGAGCGGAAGGCATGGCATAGCCCAAACTTCCGCTTGGGGCAATCTGACTTGGTGTCGGTACACCCTGGCTTTCAGCCATCGATCGGCATAGATCTCGACATGGAAGAGTTGTTGGATCGTATCCCCATCGAAAGTTCGGGGGCCGAAAGCCTAGGCGCAGAGCATGCGGTGTGGTCAGAGTGAGGATGTGAGCGACGTAACATCTGAAGGGGGTAGCTCCCATTCGTTTCAAAAATGACGGAGCATATGCCCGCGCAGTGAGAAATACGCGAGAAACTAGAAGGGTGAGAACGATGACTTTTACAGACCAGACTTCTCCCTGCCCAGGACCAACAGGGACAGGGTACCAGAATTTTTATGAAATCGTAACGCAGGACAAAAGAGACGACTTGGCAAGGAGCATGAACTTTCACACCATCAAGAGAGGCTTAAGAACGAGAGAGCAACACGCGCCTACTCCCAGCAGTGATAGGGGACGCTCCAGTAAGGCCCTCAGGGCCGGACGTTCCAGTTCCAAAGTGTTTAATGCCTTTGAACCGCGCGGGTGTCATCGAATAGAACCACCAGCAGCTTCTCGATACGGGGGGGCTGCTGGAACGCTGGGCCAACGTGCCCTACTCGCGCGGAGAATCGTTGCCAGGGGAAGGCGCACAAACCGGGGGGTTCGTGTCGAAGGCCAGTGTCTTCTCAATGTTCGAGCTGTTGCCCCAAATGTAGTTTGGCATCGCTCTGTGAGGAGCGCGTCGCGATGGAAGAGCACAATTCCCGCCGTATCGCGATTCACGATTGGGCGAAAAGAAACAGACAGGATCGGGAACTGCAAAGGGCTGCGAGTGCATATGTGCAACAGATCATGTCCGAGGCGCAGGAAAATAAGAAGGCCGCCGGAGAGGCTCACCGACGGCTTGCAGTTTCCGAGGCTGAGAGACAAGAAATTGCACAAAATACGGAGCATGAGAAAACCACCACTATGGAAAACGCACAGAAACTGATACAGCAGGCTGAGGCCAACGTAGCAGGTGTTACAGACGAAGCACACCGGCGCCTCGCTCAAGAGGAGATTGAATGATTGAGAATCCAGAGCATAGCTGGACAACTGGTGTCAGACTCTCTGCAGAAGGCTGAAAGAGAGAAAGCTGAATCGAGAGAGAAGGCCGATGCATCCAGGAGGGAAGGAGGGGGGGCCGAGAACAAGCAGCGTGAGATAATCAGGAGCTCCGCAATCAACTTGAAGCTGCTAGACTCGAGGCCGAAAGAGTGAAATCTGAAGTCCTGCGAGCCCTTCGAGAGCAAGAACAGAAGGCCCGGGCAACCAGGGTTGAGGACCAGAAAAGAATGGCCGTTGCCTGGGCCCGTCTGAAAGGGCACGCAGATAATCATATAAGAAACAATACTCTTGCAACTCGGGCCGCGAGCGAGGAAAACAAGAGGTTGAGGTCTGACCTTGAGCAAACGTCGGATGGACAAGGAACCGGAACCGCGGGACAGGGTCCGTCGAACCGGGCAAGCCGCGACAGAGTCTTTGACGCATGTAGGGTCCATGGTCAAGGCTTTGCCAGTAGAAGTTGGCCCCAGGGAAGAAGTTGAATCAACGCCGGCACAGCCGGCGCACATTGAGCCGCCTCCTCGCCCAGTCACTGCTATCCCCATCAGGGCGCCTTGCGCCTCGCCAGCCCAAACGCGAACCGGCGCTCCGAATCACACCTGTCGCATCTGTGCAAGAACTTTGGCCGGAGTATGCAAGGGTTGTTTGAAGCGCGCGCGCATGGGCCATCTGGATATTGGCACCATGCGCTGCGATGAATGCGCTTGGAGGAAAACGTTAGGACATCGGAATGACCGCGAGAAGGGGGATGAACCCTGAAGAATACCTGATACCCAGCGGGCAAACAAGGATCCGGATGAAAAGGCACCGAGACACTCGGCCTCGCCTAAGGATACTGAACCCGAACGCCAGATGAGCAATCTTGCCGATATTATGGGTATGCTAGTATTCACATCAGAAAAGCTGGATCTTTGTAAGATGCCGATGTTGACCGCTCCGTCGGTGCCAACGCTTCCTCTCGCAACGTCGCATTTCATTCCCTGACCTGCTGTCGAGGGGGCCTCGGGGGCGAGTGGAGGTCCGATACGGGGGGGCGCGCAAGGAACGAATCCAGGAAATGCCCCTCTCGATGCGAGGATATCGGGTCACCCTAACAAGCACGACTTGCCTGGGCACCTTCCTTTCACCATCGGCCCAGCCGTTTCTGGCGCAGGAGGTGGAGACTCGGGAGGCCGCGACGACGGTCAGAGAGATGATCAGAGTGCAGCCCCCAGCACAGGAATGACTGTTGCGGCGCAGTTTGATGACGCGGGTAAGCCCAAGCCACCTGGAGGCCCTCGAGAGGGGCCCGGTGGCGACGGCGACCCAGACGGAGATTGCGGCGGGGGGCCGAATGGCCGCAATGGCCCGACCTGGCGGCCATTTCACGCCAACCAAATGGACATACATTGGAGAAGTTTCGGAAGCAATACAGAACTGAACTTGCTCGACGCACCGAGCGCCCAGACACTCCGAGAATGGCAACAACATTGCGCACGGGCGTTGGCTGGATCATGGCATGACGTTCGCGCGGCACAGACGTGGGCCAGCGAAGCCATGGGCCCTGACGGGCCCGGGGAGAATCTCAGGGACTCCGGGGCACTAAGATCCCTTGATACGGTGATCGCTACAAACCTGCTCGAGAAATCTGCAAAGATGAAGCGTAACCAACGTCTGCCGGTGCAACATGCGCGTTTCCCGTCGCAAATCGCGCGGGGCATTCGTGTCAGATAGAGGGGCGTCTCCTAACGGGCCGAGAAATGATGCTAGCAATGTGCGCTTGGTGTTCTGTCAGATCGGAGAGCGGAAATCGCTGGATATGCCGAGATCTCTTCAAACTGACCATTGATCGACAAAAGCCCAATCAGGATTTGTACCATTTCTATAGTGAATGGATGGAGCGGTATTAAGCATTGCACGGTGCCAGGGAACCGTCGGATGAAATGAAGACTTCAATGCATGCGCCTTTCTACGAACAGGTCAGACAGGTTCCGAGGCTTGAGTACGCCATGCAGTGGTATGAAATGTCGACAGATCCTCCGGGCACGGGAATGCGCACTGATCAATGGCTCTTGCTCCAGGTAGAATCTCTCATGATGCGGGACAGAGAACAGTGGGCAATCTCTGAGCATGAATCGACCCTCAATTCTAGAAATAGACAGGCCCGCCTGACAGGTGGTACGAACGAGGGTGGCGGGGGCGGAAGCAGAGCCTCTGCTACAGCAGCAGCGGCCCAGCCGATTAGGATTGCCCGCGGATAAGACGGCGAGCGGAAGAACGAAAGGTGAGACAACCTGCAAGTCCGTGAAGCATGGGAAGAATTGCCCCGAAGCAGGACAAGGTTGCCTTCAAAATCGTAAGAAGCCCAAGACACCTGCCGCACCGGCGCAGCCGGGAGCGGGCGGCGATGCTAGAGCTGCCCGCGGAAAAGATGATCGCAGAGGCAGGAATGAGAGGTCTGGGAGTAGAGGCCCGAGAGGAAAGGACCGGCCTCGCTCCTCGACTCCATCACACAAATTCGGCAACTCCAATGCGACACAGGCGCGAACGAGGAGTCAGTCGGAGGTTTCGCGAGAACGCCAAAGCAAGATGGTGTGCTACGCATGGTCGCGAGACCCACGCAATTGCAGGGGCCCTCAGAGTGGGTGCTATAAGCAGCACAGAGGCTTGACCGACGCTGAGAAAATCAAACGCGATAAGTACGAGGAAGCGCAGCTCAAAGCTGGCAAGTCTTCGGGCTATCCGAGGACTTCTCGGCAAGCCGATTCTTCAGCTGCGAACGCTGGCGACGCTGCGCCGGGCGAGAGACCCCGAGAAGCAGGGACTCGAGCAATGGCCGCGGAAAGAACAGAGGCAAGGGCAAAGTAAAAGGGAGGGAAAAACATGTCGGACGTTCACCGAGACAGGAGCTTGCTCACGAGGCAAAGACTGTTGGTATGCGAAGAACACTCCAAATCATCCGTGACGATGGCCGGGCACCGGCGCACCATGGGCCAGTGCCAAGATGTTCACCACATATATCTCCCTAGTCTTGCTGATGGTCATTCGCCTTGTGGCTATGTGGTCACGATGGTCCCACTGGCTAAGCCAACAAGGGAAGGACAATAATGTGCTCCCCGGCACAGCCAGTCGAGCCATCTTTGCTTGCCCTGCCCCGCTGGCTCGGGGATCGCGTGGTCCACGCAACAACTGCGGTCGACTTCGACAGCGCATGTTCACTTCATCTTGACGACTGTTCCGAGGAAGCCGTTCCTGCTTCCGAAACACAACAAGAACGCAGAGAGTTGCTGACGAAACTCGTCGCTATTCTCGTTCAGCTACATCATGTTCCTAGGGAGGCTGTCGCGCCCTTTTTTGGCGAACCTCGCGGTGAAAGCTGCATCAGACATGCGAAGATTTGCAGTTGTGGATATAGTGTGAAGCTTCAGCCCTCCACTCGTGAGCCGGCTATTACCCGAAGGAAGGCGCGTCGCCACAGCCCAAGGGAGATGCCTTCGAGCGTCGACAACAGATGGAAGTTCCCAAGGGAAGAGCATAGACGAATGCAGACTGAATGGGAAGCATCGTTGAGAGACGCACAGATCAGGGCATCTGATTGAGCCGAGGAAGTTTGGCATCTTTGGCTAGCGTCTGAAGAAAACGAACGAGCCGCCCAGGGTGGCTCAGCCGCTGCGGGGTGCAGGAAAAAGTCGCCCGTGCACCTCGGCGCGCTCCGGTTCATAGTTGACGCAGGCTGTGGACGCAACCTCATCGCAGATAGGTTCATTCGAGCTGCAGGCGCAATGGGTATGATCAAACGATTGGAAGACTCGATCACCCTGAATACTGCCGGAGGTTCCTCACGGGCCCTCGGTTCAGTTTGCGTCGCGTGCCACAACTTCAGGGGTGGGGATTTCGAAGCACTGGCCATGCCGGGAGCACTGGCGGTGATCTCGGTCGGAGAGCGGTGCATGGATCACGGCTTTAGTTTCGTCTGGCAAGCAGGCCAGCGACCCTACTTACTTCTGCCTAACGGTCACAGGGTAGACCTGATCGTTGAGGGCAAGATACCATACTTGCCCCTGTCTGGCAGAGAGGCGCTGGGTCAGTGGACGTGCGCGGTTGCCGCTGGGAAGCCTGCCGCTCCCGAGCGGTGGCGTTGCGTGACGTCAGGCGCCAAGAGATTTCTGATTCTGGGTGACGTGGAATCTGCGGGAGGTCCTCCGCCCCACTCCATTTGAAGTCGCGCAACCATAGACCTGCGAACACATGAGGTGACTGGTAACCACGGCTACGCTGACGGAAGGCCAACAACGGCCGAGCACTCATTTCCGTCCGCCATAGACTCCATGGATACAGTCACTTATTTCTACTATTCGCCCCATACAGCTCGTGAGAGCGGTTGGGACAAAAACGCCGACAGGCGTCATGAGTATCATAAATTCCTCATCTGATCTCAGTCGCGACACAGTCGTTGGTTGTGCGAAATCACGCCGCGGCATAGCCGGGGATTGTGCGGCTATTTTTTGGGGAACCCTCGTTGGTATGGGGCCTCTGGGGTCATGCCTTGCAGCGCAGATCACGAGCTGGATTTCACTACGCTAGCCGCCGCGCCTGGGCAACGCGCGGATGCAAATGAGGGTTCGGGAGAAGGTGACTTCGCTGATGTCGACGTACCTCCCGATTTAGACCCAGAAGATGCTGACGTTGAGGCGCCAGTCTCTGCGACGGAGCGACTCAAACAGAGCGCTGCCTCCCTCTCACATTGGCTAATTCATACTCTTAAGAATCCTTTTCTGTTCGGTGTGTAACTGGGCGAGGGCTATGCGGCGCCAGCAAAGGGAAGCGCAACGTAAAGGGCTGAGGGTGCCAAGGCCATGCGCGAATCCTACAACGTTCGGACACCTGACCACCATGGATCACTGGCTTGCGATGGATGGCTATATCGATGGGGCTCCACAGTGAGACCACGTGCGCGACTTTCTTCGACCGGGCAACAAATTTCATAGCAACGCAGGCTGTACACGTCAAATCAGCGGCTCACGTCTGCAATTTGTTGATGAACCTCAACGCACCAGGAGAAACGTTAGAGTACTGTTATACCGACGGTGCGAGAGAACTTGCACGAGCGTGCGTCGAACTAAAGATTTCACATGACCCTGCCATCCCTGGTAACAAGAAGCTCATGGCTGTCGCTGAACGATCCAATGGAACTGTTCAGATGGGGACTCGAGCACTGCTTATGGAAGCAGGCATTCCCCCCACCGTTTTGGACGTATGCTGTCCGATATTTCTGTCTTTGCTATAGCGCGAGGATCCCTGGCGATGTTATGGAGGCGCAGATTCGGACATGAGTTTGCAGCCCCACTTCTGCAATTTGGCTCCCTTGTTCGATTCATGCCTCCACCCGAATCTAGACTTCGGATTGCCAAAACAGGCGGGACGATGGCTACGGGGATTTACTTCGGCCATGTACACAAGGCGGGGGGCATGGTTGGACCAGGTAGCTACGTGACACCACTACGACAACCCGAGTATCTGAATCTGGAAACCGGGCGGGCGTCAGCTGGCAAGCGCCCGATCATCGAGAAGTCAGACCAGGTCCACAGGAACATTTCGGACGGTACTGCTCCGGGCCAAGAACCTAAATTTCCTACGCGCGAAGCGTATGCACAGACAGAGGTCAAAAACGTAGTTCTTCCTCCAAGCGGTGCCCTTGACGGCCCAGCGGGTCAGGGAACCAGATTAAGATCACAGGCGGCAGTCGTTTTGCGACGGGGATCCAGCTACATCAAAACCACCGCCTCCTGCACGAGGCGAGGCCGTACCACCGCCTAGAGATGATGGCGACTCCGATGGCGATGGTCCGGGGGGAGTCATTGTGGATGACGTACCTGTGGTACCTGACTGTAGGGGTCCTCGACGTGATTCGAGACCCGATGATGACACGAAGCAAAAGCTCGGTCTCGCTCATACAGAATACACACTGGATCGTTTGTCTAATTTCTCGGTGGCACAGCCACGTTCGAGAGTGCCTGGACCAGGACAACCTCTTGCCCGAACCACGCAGAAGGTAGACACCATGGATTATTACAAAGATCGACGTATTATTGCAGGCCTTGATAAGGATGAGCTGACAGGAGAACTGCCATCAAAAGGCAGACAGACAACCTGCCGCATTAGAGCCGTCTTGTATTACAATCCTGACTATGCACCCGTGACAAGAGTCTGGGTCACAGACCCAGATCCACGCCATGGGGCACAATGGCTTAAGAAACTACCTAGTTCCACAAATCCGGGAATTCACCCAAGTCGATGGCTCAACATGAACCATGCGGAACCGAGGAAAGCGGTGGAGCAATTCCGAATCGAGAAAGAGGTTTCTGCGGGTTCGTTGACCCAGGACCTTGCGCTGCCCTTCTTCGCGATATTGGAATCGACGCAGTCGATCTCCAGAACGCCCGACACGGCAACGCAGGCACTGGGCATCCAGAGGGCAACGTCCATTCAGGTGCCGAAGCACGCAGAAGAAAGAAAGGAGACACGCTTGTGCCAGATGAAACCGAAGTCGACTGGCGCGCACTCCGACATCCTGCGGGAGCGGCAGAGGGACGCTCCACCGTTACAGGGTCTGGGAGTGACCAGGGTACCTCCGACGATGAAGAAGCATGGTGGGGGTAGATGTGGCATGGTGGGACAATTCTACGAGATGGGCTCCCCCCTACACAGTCGGAGAGGACCTAACACTCCTACAACTTTTAAGATCTAGCGGGAACGGCCAGACTTCGAGTCCTGCGGCCGCCGCTTCGCGATGTAGCGTTCCCCGTGCGCCATTGCAGCCATCTGAATCATCTTCTCCACCGCGTCTCGAAAAAGAAAGGTTCGATGCAGACTGCCTATGCAACCCTTTCACCGATGCTATTCGAATCGTAGAACAAAAGCACGAATTACCGGCCGAGGAAAATCCGTCGCCGGGCATAGCGGCCGCGGCACGACCCGCGTCCCAGGCAGAAGTTGCGGTGAACCAAGATGCCCGCAAAGCATTGCAGACCGAATGGGATCGGTTAAGAAGCGCTGGCATTTGGCATGAGTCAGGCGCAATGGAATACAGCTATGTTGTTCGACAACGAAATGGGCGAACGACCCGTTTCGGACGCATGCTTTTCACTGTCGTAGAAAAGAATTCAGAGCTCCCAATTGGGCACAAGGACCGCAAATAGAAAGGCCGAGTTGACGGATCAGACGTTAGATATCAGAACAGAGGCGTAGCTTTGTTCCACGAACTTTCTAGCAGCCCGGCCACAGTGCAGGCCGGCAAGGCGGCGTATACTTATGGCCTGTTCGAGGGGCAGGACATCCAACAGGCGGATGCCAAACAGGCCTACCCTCAGTCCAAATTAGGGGGAACTCCAACATTGATTTTCCTGCCGAGAGACGAACGACCGCCCGCTTGGAGAGACATGTGAAATCTTGTATGTCCCTTGTTTCTCTCCCTTTACGGACATCCTGACTTTGGTGGATACTGGGGACAGCATTGCGAGGGACACGTGATTTCCAGAGGATTCACTAAATGCAGTCCTTGGCGTAGTTGATATTTCCATGCAAAACTGCTTGTGCTCCTTATTATTTACGTTGACAATTTCAAATTGTCGGGACCAAGAGCAGACCTCGAAAAAGGGTGGCGCCGCTTACAAGAAGCTTCCGAAGGCTGCCCTAAGGTCATCGAGATCGACCCACCAACTAACGTAGGGAGATATCTAGGATGTGAGCATCATTTTCCAACCGCCCTCGATCCCCCGCCACCGAAAGTGCAGACAACGCCCACCTCCGGCCAACAGGTGGAGAGTGATGACGGGGCATCGGGGGTGACTCAGCGGCGCAGCCGACTGAGCCATATCAACCTCGACAGCCGAAAATGGTCAGAGCCATTGAGTACGATACGATTGAGCTCTTTGAAGATTGTGACATTCTATCCACAACTAACCGATACCGGCCCTGCTACATACCCTGCTGCCGGGACCCCTTTTGGCTCCGAGCTGATTGATTTTGAGGATGGACAAGGAGGTCCGAGAGGAGAGAAACACTCTCCGGCAGAGGAGGCCATGGCAGCTGCACTCGGGATCCAAGTTGACACAGGTTCCCCTGACAAGCCAGTCGAGGTTCCCGGCTTAGCCGCGGAATACGGTCCAGATGGCCCTGAACCGCCGACGGCGTCGGGGGTTCTTCAGCTTATTGCTGCAAAAGTTCGCATGGAGATCTTATATGGTGCGAGGATGGCTCGGTTTGATCTATTGCGTGCGGTCTGCCACGCAGCCAGCTGCATAACGAAATGGACTGAACAACAGGACATTGACCTTTTTCGCTTGTTATGTCATAAAAAGTCCACGACCGCATACAACAAAACGTCATGGGTTGGCAGCGACATGGAGGATGTCACGATTCGACAGTACTCTGACGCAGACCTTGCTAGCGACTTGAGAACGCATCGCAGTACGAGTGCAAGCCGCCAGGTAATTTGGGCACCATGCGCGAGAGCTAATCAGAGCATGGCTTGTCGTCGGCAAACCTGCGTGTCCCGTGGCACACTTGAGGCAGAGATTGTTGCCGCAGATCTGGCACTACGAACTCAGTTACTGCCGGCCCTGCCGCTGTTGGCAAGTCTGCTACAACGAGAAGGCCAATGCACATTTGTGGAAGATAACCATGCAGTATGCGAGGTGATAATGGCGGGAGGTTCCATGAAATTGATGCACCTCCCGAGATCCCACCGTGTAGATGTTGCCGCCATTTCTGAACAGTCTACACGTTAGTTTACAGCACGGGCTTACCCAGAACGAAGCCGCCAAAATCGGTGCAAAGCGTGTCACTGATCCTCTTGCATGGGTCAAGGTTCTGTACCCTGTTGACACTGTTGCTCCATCAGTTTTGGAAAGTCAACCGATATCAAGACGATCTGGCATCAATGTTCACTGACGGACTTCCCCTGAAAGGGAGGGGGTCTCAAACTACGGATCGGTCTGAAGGCTGCGGTGCGTCGGGGGGGTGCGGCGCAGAGCAAAAAGATGCATGAAAAGAAGAGAGTCACCAGTGGAAGGACAGTGGCAGCCGCACCGATAAAAGACATCGCCAAAGTACCAACCACCTCAACAGACGGCAGAACCGAATCTGGTGAGGTACATGTCCAAGTGCATCCTTTGCCGGCACCAGACTCTGCGGTAGCCACCAGAGAAAGAGCTAACGATGCACCCGGCAAAGCCAGAAGTGCCAATTGCCCGAGACCTTCCGAGAATGACAATGGCGGTTCCAGGGAAAGCTGCCATTCGCGAAGATTGAAAGAAGACAAAGACATGATGGTTATGTTTGAGATGACTGACAGTGAATCAGACGCCTCAGATGTATCTATACAATCTCCTGAGATCCAAGAACAGGAAGAGGACTGCGGTGACATTGCCGATGCGGCTGCGGCCAGGATGAAAACGAATTGATGCATTTGATAGCCCAACCAGAGAATGAGCCAGCAAGGGACAGAAACGACTGGAACGGAGGAAGATTAATACTTGAGGTTTGCTATGGATCAAATTGCAAACAAGGTAATCCAATGAACTTCGTTGATATCTCGCGTAGGGTAATACGATACACCGAAAGCGAGGCGTTGAGGACCGAAGAAGGCGAACACAAAACACCCACAGATATCGGAGAGTTCAAATGAAAAATATTTCGCTCTGGGGTTCGATCCCGTGCGCTGGAGGTTCTCCCTGGCAATAGGTTAACGAAGCTCATTATTTCCGCGCAGGTGATCATAGGTCTCTTCGAAGGCCCCGAGAATTCCGAACCGATTTCCGATATCTGTTTTGGAGTTTCAGAGAGATTGCCCGCATTCTCGTTGATGCGGGGGTGCAGTTTGCATGGAGTGGCCAAGCCAGTGTCAGTTTTGGCGGGGCCCTCAAGCGAAAGCATTTGTGAGATAAATAGATTTGCATAAGACAGTACTGCACGGATGCGCGTATGGATTGACAGATAGAAAAGGGAATGTCATGAATCTGTCGTGGGCCACTGCTTCCACATCCAACAATGTTACCAGGGGCTCGGAGCGGAAGCGCGACGGCATGCACGCGCGCGTGGAGGCGCGCGGCAAGGATTGCAAGCCTGCGGAAGATTACACAGGCGAGTTTGCAAAACAGATTCATGTTGTTCTTGCGCGCGCTGCATCGCACTCCTCCCCCGATCTTCCCCCTCTTCATCATGATGCATGCGCCGCTGCCGATTTCTCTCTTGGGCAGGTGTGGGGCCGCCATCGGCCGCGCCGCCCCTGAGCGAAGCCGCCGCGTAGCCGCGGCCGCCCCCCCCTCGTGAGCCGCGGGCGCCAGCCTGTTGCCTTTCGGCCACTCCCTGTCCACGACGACAGATCCTTGGTCGCTCGGTGGCACAACCACTCGAGATGACTAGGAAGGAAAGGTGGTTCTCTTTATGCAAGACAATAAGGCGCAGGTATCTCGCGGCGATCACCCGGACACAGTCCAAGGCGAACCCCACGGACGACAAGGAACCGTCCGATGAGCAGACGAAGGAAAGGATGACGGCACAGCCGAGGAATAACTACGATAATGTAGATTGCCCAGATCATCGTTGTATGGCTTGTCGGGGTAGTTTCGCCAAAAGCGATGATGATGCTGATATTTCTACCCACGACAACGCTTGCCTCAAACACGAGCTTCTTCCAAACAGCCCGACCAGGATTGCAAACAGGGTTGCCGAAACTGGGGGTACTTAGCCCCCGAACGGCAAAACCGCTAGGGAAGCTTAAAGTACCAGTTGTGTACACGACGGAGCAATACCGGATGATTTATGGACGCTACGGAGGTGATTTTCACGGATCATTCAGATGGCGAGGTGAAAGAGACGAGTCTTCAAGCGACAAAAGTGATTATCAAAGAGTGGACCAATGTTGTGCCAAAGCACACGTGCAACGTAGAACCAGAGGATGATGGCACATACTTTCTTTTCGGCGATCAGGTACCGCAAATGCATCGCGGACGGTAGATACAGCAGGTTGTGATGACTCGGAATGGTTTCGAATATTCTCGGACCGATAATGTTGCGATTTTACACAATGAGGAATTGAAGGCGTCCAATGAATCAGTGATTCAGCGATTGTGCTATATGATGTCTGGACCCATGGATTGTTTTTGGGTCACATGCAAACGGGACTCGCAACGTAATTTCAAAAGCAATTTTGATGGTCTGCCTCCAGATCCCGCGCAGATCAAGGAACGGCAGTACTTCTAATCCCACGTTGACTCGAGCACTACGCTGAGGTGTCGATTCTACAACGGGCCTCCAGGGGACCCGAAGAGCAAGCCTGTCCTTTTTTTCGATCACGGAGAAGTAGTTGGACCGGTCCTTGGGGCCGCTAAGCGTACCTACATGGCAGGGGCAGGATATTTTGTCGCCATCAAAACCATTGACCGACGCGCGCGCGGACCACGTTGTCTTCACGCACGTTTGGGGGCCATTTAAAAATAGACCTTCACACAGCCCAGCTGCTGATAGGTGGTGGGCCCATTTTGCGCTCCCAGCGGCCAGAGGAGAACCCAACGCGAAGAGAAATGCAGTCACGCAAGCACTGAATGGGGAAGCTCTGAGCAGACACCATGCGTGGAACAAGTTGCACGAGGAACCCCAAACCAAGAGGGCCAAACTCCGCTCGGCGGCGCAGCCGCCCGAGCGAGGAGAGCCGGTCTCGAGGGAAGAGAGTGTTTTGACTCAAGAGACTGACCCTCCGCTGAAGCGAATGGGCGACGATGAAGGACCGAGGCCAGCTAAAGTGGCCAAAACTGAAAAGCCCATGCTCGCTGAGGAGGAAACGATCCCTTCAGACATTCCGATTTCAGATGTGCCCGTTGATGCGCCGTGGGGAGGCGGTTCCTTCGTTTCTGGCGCCGCAAATGGCGCTCCGAGCGGAAACGCTTCCCTTAATTATCCCACCGCCGACGCAGCCAGTGGTTGGGGAAAATCGTCTGGATCGGGATCCGGCAGTGAAAACACCGGACAGAACCCTGGTGCACCGAATGGGGGTGGGGGTGGTGGCCAACCTCCTGATTCGGGCCTACCTGAACCTCCTCTTTCCGAAGGACTAGGCGGTGAGTCCGATCCGCCCTATTTGGCGCGTGGAATCTCGAATGCGCTACAACGCAGGGAGCAAACAGGGGCCGGCACAGCCGCGCCCCTGAATGACGATGCAGTACCAGATGAACGGGTTCGTTTTATGAAGGAGATAGTCTGTATGCTGACGTAGTCGATCCATCACTTCACATGTCGCTGGGATGGCTCAATGAACAGACGATGTGTCAGGCCATTGCGCAATTCGCAGAGGTGCATGGTCACGGGTGGATCCAATGCAGTGGTGAGGACCTGGCCGCCATGGTGCGGACCGGCAGACGCCCGCGGGATTTCTTCCGGCCTCTGGCCCAAATCTCTTACAAATGACAAATCTTGGAGCGCTGCCATCCATGTTGTCTCTGATTCGACGTGCAAGCTCAGTGATGCACAAGACAAGAGACCCGGTGGTTCCGCGGGCCCACAATATTTCATGCGAGAGAGTCTTCAGGGAACGGACGCATATATAAAGGGTGGCGCGCGCGGACCGGCGCTCCAGCATCGCGCGCCGAAGAAAGATTTGCGGAATACTCAGGTTTCCAACCACATGGGGAGTTTCATCCCGGGCCAACACACGCCAATACAATACATATTTTGGTCCATGAGTGATATTTCTGACGGAGACAATTGCAACATCATGGGACTGACCGGAACGAGGACGCGGAATGCTGAGCCTCAAATGCTAATAGCATTGCTCGGCCCCTTCTTTGAAACAGCCAAGAGATTGATCGATGAGGCGGTGAAACGTTCCAAGACGGGAGCTATCCATATTTTACATTGGCGGAGATCATAGACGTTGGCGATCGGAAAGTGGTAGATGCAAGCTGAACGCCACGTGGGACGGCATTGCCGATTTGCTGCGGGCACGCATGACTCAGCGCATTGAACGATGCAAGGCTGCGGGGATTCAGCCTAAAATAACGGTTCTGGACGGCGCATGCTTGTGCCGGAAATTTCTTCGCACCCCGCGCGATGCGCGCCAGTTTGCTGACAAACATGAATCTTGCACATTGGACAAAGATGGCACAAGGGTCACAGTTCAAGGGGGTGAAATAATGGCTGGCAACATGATGAAAGCAGCGCAGTTTGTGGCGCTGTTATTCTGTCAACCCTCTGGCGGCTCAGCCGCCCAGGGGTGGATCTGCGAAAACGAACTGGGAGCAGGCGGGTTCGCGAAGACAGAAGCTACCTATGAGGAACATGTATCGTATTGGACCAGCTGGTGTCCTACTGAGAACGGTACTCCGACTTCGATACTGGGAACGCTCCCTTTCGCTGATTCGCTTCTCGCAATTCCCTGTCACCGCGACTGGGGCAGGACAAGGAGCGCGGCATTCCTTGTTCTCACAGGAGTGGAGAGATCTCATTTCGAAAGGAAAAGGGTGTGAGACACGCTTGCGTTGGAGCGAATTCCAGTTCTTTCTTAAGAGGAGCTTGCCTTACATTCCCAGCATGCCTCCCGAGGGAAGAGACAGACGTCAACGATCTTCATTGACCAGCTTATGCAACAAATGATAGATACTTTGGAAGCATCTCGACCCAGTTTTCGGCCCCCCTCTCAGTCTGCCAAGCGGACAGCATGGCGACCCTCGGGGGCGCAGCCCGTGACGAGGCAAGATGACCAATTGCAGGTCAGCCCCGCTGGAGCGGCATTGACCGCTAGCCCAGCAGGCACAGCCGCGCAGAGTCCGAGCGACGCAGGGGGGCCGGTTGGACCTGGCACAGCCAAGAGTTCAATCAAGAACCGGGCACTATTAGTGGAACCTGTTGGAGTACTAAACGCTGTTTCCCCCAGAGTACATTGGGATAATGCAATAAAGGAAAAGTGCCCTCATAATAAATCGACACCACTGGGCAAGAAAAGGAGGAGATATCCTCCAGCTGGGCCCGATGGTGTTCGCAGATGGCCTGTCAAATTGCCACGCCAGTCAACGATTGGAGCGACCGAAGGAGTTGGAGGATCTGCAAGAATCATCTCCCTGAAGCCCTTGAATGCTGGAGAGCTGACTAAACGCCTCTACAGCAAGACTAAGTTGAGGCCAGGAGAAGACTATAAAGAGCTGTTGCGAAAGATAAGGAACAATGAAGCATTGGTGCATAGCGAGGCGTACGATCGCTTGTGCGCTGCATCGAACGGAGACGCGTGGTTGGCGGATCAATTGCTTCCAGACAGTACGAAACGACCGGTTCTGTCTGCGGAATATGTGATCCCGAATTGGGCAAATTCTTCATTGCGCAACGTGACCGCACGGTGCCGGGGGAACCGAGGACGATTGCTGATCGCATCATGCGGGAAAAGGCAGCAATCATAGAGCACACAGAAAAGGAGCAATGTGTCCAATTGACGCTACCTCTTAAAGTAAAAAAGACGATAAAGTGGCAGAGTTGATTTCGGGCCAAAATTGGACACGGCAGTCCCACGGAACATCCGTTGGGACGCTCCACTCAATCCTCGAAGGATACCAAATCCTTCCTTCCGACCCAGAGTATGGGGAACAGTATGCAGAAGACGAACGTCGGGATATATTATGGTGCATGCCCTGAAGATAACCCCTCGACCCGCCTGCGGTACACGATGGCGGAAGAAACCTTCAACGATGGATATTGGAACCCTGCGGGAATTATATTTTGGAGTTGTCCGAAATCCGTTACTGGTTATGATGGTCCAACGCAGCAATGCATTAAACATACCGATCCGGTAGCAATGACTTTGGTACGCATTTACCATTGGCACCCCGCCGCGTACCATGCGTACGGGGGCGGAGCCTGGACAGGATTGCGAGATTTGTTGGAAGAAGGCGAAGCTGTCGACAAATATTGCGATGTTTAACGGTCGAAGAGCGAAGAGAGAGCTGAAACTATAGACAAAGTCAGGAATCAGCCATGCCAGTTGGTGCCCGATTTTTTATTTATCGATTGGCAGGAAAATGCTTCGCCGCAGTTTGAGCATGATCCCTCGATGGAGAACGCATGGGACTAATTACTTGGAGAGTAGAGGTTGCAAGCTCGCTTTCGAACACCCCTTTTTGGACGGAGCAAATGGGGAGAAAATGCCCAAGGCCAAGCCACCGGCATTGCCGGCGGGGGGGTCTGCCTCTAGCGCAGCCGAACCGCCTCCGCGTTTCGGTGAAACTCAGGAACCGAAGCCTCCGCCTCTCAAACCAGCCAGACCTCCTGTGCCACCTATTCCTAGAGGCCAGGGGGAAATGACGGCTGATGGGTCGGATGACGACTCTCAGGAAGGGAGCCTGCCTCCTACGGCGCCGCCGCCAGGGAGCAGGAATCCTTCGGAATTGTTGTTAGACAGTGCGTCGAAGCCGCTTCCGCCCCCCCCTGGACCTGCTCCGAAGTCACTGGCCAGGCCAAGCGAATCTGGTCAAACGCCAAATGGAGAGGCAAAAGCGCCTCCACCAGACATCCGACTACAATGGAAGCCTTCTTTGAGAGATGGTCCGCCTACAGCGACGGCGGACACGCCGGGTGCCGGAAGCTCGAAGAATCTGACTATACCTCCAACGCCTCCTCCAAAGGACCCCCCGCGTTTTGATCTCCAAGATGACGAGAAGGCATCTGGCTCTCCCGCGGAGGCTCAGCATGAGCAGCCCGGCGCAGCCGGAGCTAGCCAGAAGATTATTGGAGTGGGCGCCCCAGAGGGGCCCAGATTTTTCGTGCTTGACTTGCTGGATTGCCCTCCTGCGGTCATGACTGCGAGTGGCCCGCAGTCCTCCCAGCCAGATGGGCTTGGTGAGGGTGACGGAGAAGGGGGAAAGTACCATTTCGATTTGTTGATGCTTCCAAATGATCTCCCAGACAATGGCCCCGTGTCAGTAGTTGTGAGATCTTTTGGTCACGCAATTCGGTTCGCAATCGAGTCGAGCACATTTGTCACTTCGCAATGAACTCACTATGCTCTGGCAAGCCCGCCCCGGCGGACTTCAGCATGACAGCGTTAGAGAGCTCACTGTTGTAGAGGCATCCGTTTTGAGGGATGATGCGATGACCTGGGCACTTCGCTATCTAAAACAAGCAGATGAAAAGAGGAATGAATCCACTGAGTACTCGTCGCCGCATAAAAAATTGGCTTTTTATTTGCGTAACTTCCATCAAGTTCGCTACTCGGACTACATTCCTTCAGGGGAAGTTCCAAATGTCAGAGTGATCGTCGACCCTGTGACGTTGACCGGTGCAACTGGGGACAACGAAGAGTCAGCCGCAGCGAAGACGGATGGGGAAAGCGGCGCGCGACATGCGGAACCGCAGGACAATGGATCGAGGATTCCCTTATTATGGGGAGAAGTTTCACTTATTAATCGCGGAAGACGTGGATGCTGATCATAGTCCAGGAGTCGCGACTTTATTATTGCGCGTAACTCTTCCGCCGACGCCTGATCAAAAGCAGCCCCGTCCTGAGGAGCAAGATGCTCCAGGTCGAATTTGGAATGTCAGTCAGGCACGATTCACTACTGATGGGGGACTTCTATATTTTGATCAACAACGCCGAGATAACGCTCGTGATGGAACGAATGACGACGTCCGAAAAGCAGGTCACTGAAGCCCGCGGGGCTGGCCCAGTGCCCCCCCGCATCGCAGCCGTTCGTGGGCGTGCCTATCATGCGATCAAGGGGAACGCACGCATGGTACACAACCCGATCTTTGCGCTGCTTGGGGAGCTAGAGGTAGAAAGTTTTGTCCGAGCAATCGCATTTCTCAAAGCAGAGTTTGACTCGGATGACAGACCAGATTTCATCCTCCAGGAGGCTTGCAATGCAGTCACCCCTCTAGTATTGCCGAATGACGCCACCGGCGCAGCCGAGGAAGCGGATACAAAACTGTTGAAGCAGGGCCGGAGGCCCGCCATGTTGGGAAGCTCAGAGTTTGGGAGAAAGTGCAGCCACCGAGCGCACTCCCAAGCGCATTTTCTAGGTGAGTGAGCGGTGTACATGGCAAGTCATTGCGCCGAATGCGCCCGATCATCGGGCGGGTGGGTGTATGTAGGCGACCTCATTCGGAAGATGACGAATGATGGTTTCACACACGCGCAACTACTGCGCTTGCAATACACGGCCTCACAATGCTGCCATCGGGAGAGATTGATATTATTGGCATTCGGGCCGATGACATTGTGATTCTTGAAGTGACACAGATAATTGAGCACTGGCGGTCTTTTCTGCGCCCAGACGCCTCACGCGACACAGTCGCTGATGAGGAACACGGGACTTAGTCATCACCGCTGATAAAGCTGAACGGGCTGCCAAGCCCATGCCAGTGTTCTTTCGTGCATGTCAGGGGCACTCTTGTTTTGCTCACAGCGTGGAGCAAATGTATGCTCCTCAGTGGTTTGGGATGGCGCGATGCCACGGGCATCTGCTGCACGCTGCATCCTTAGAGCATATGCAGGAGACAACGCTGGTAGCAGGGACTACTAAGCACCCGAATAAGGTTAGTGGATTGTGCAAAGCAACTGGCTACGGACTTCTCAGATTAATACCGACGAGGCGAGAGTTCCCCGTGGAATATGCTGAACACGTCCCTCACTGGCTCAGCCAGCGGAAGGACGGTGAGGCCCCACCCGCCAAGGTGTATCAGGCTGAGGGCACTGCCACAGCCGGCGGTGGACCCCCCACTCAGGGAACTTGGCCTCGCGCAGTTTCCCCGTCTTTCTGGGGAACTGATGCGACGCATAATGAGAATTGGCAATATGTTGTTGTCTTCGATGGGCAGGTAGTGACCCGCCTGGGGTATCGCATTTTTCGCGATGGAACTCTTGCGACGACAGGGCAAGCGCGTTCCAATGACATTTCTCGCGCTGTGCAACTGCAATTGGTTGAGCAAGTTGGTAGAAGCAACATGCCACAGGTGATGTGGAACTTGATATTTTCATAAGAATGGTCTGCGTGGGAGCTTGCTTTCTCGCCTGGTACAATCAGGACGTGGATCTTCTCCGATGAACAAGTGGCCGGCGCAGGGCAAAGTGCGCTGTCCGAAGAAGAAAAGGCCCTCCGAGGAGAATGTGGACAGACGATGGGAGGTACATTTGCACTCGGTACCATGCCGTCAGGGCTGGTTCCGGATACTGTTTGCAATGCCTCACCCCTGTCAGGTGCACGACAAAAGTCAGAGCGAACTACTTACAACTGCCTGGAGAAAATGGATTGGTTGCTGCATGGGCGAGCCGGGGACTGGCTCCACGTCTTGCTGCCCCTTCCGAGAGGGGAGAACCGATCTAATATGATTCCGAACAGGCCAAGAGCAATGGACAAGAGCTCTGTTGATGCATTGGGCAACGTGAGCAAGACCGAACAACGTCAGCGCAAATGGGTTAATCAGGAACACATACTTTCCAAGGCTGCTTTGGCTGGATGTAAGTTCATAAATTCGCAGTCAGGAACCGTTCCTTCCTGGAGTCCTGACAGCGCCGCTGCACAGCCGCCGGCGCTTCACGAACCATACTTCCAGTATCTGGAGCCCCTCAAACTCCGATTCATTGACTGGCTAAAGCACAAGCATGGGGACACTCACCCCACCGCTGCCCAGTGGTGGCGATTGATTTGGACACCAGACCTGGACCAATACGCTCGTCCTATGAGATGATCTGCACTTGCCGTTTTTTCATTGGGGACATGTTAGTGCCGAACACATTCGTCCAGAGACGGGCTGGGACCAGTGGGAACACGAGATGGAAGAAAGGGGACTTGTCATTCCATCAGTTCGGGTGTTGACGGAGAATTCGAATGCAGCAAACCGAGCGTCTGCGTCGAATCAAGTAGGAGACATATGTTCGACACGTTGCTGATTTTCATCATCGGCCAAGCAGCGTTGATGGCGTCATCTCAGCACGTGAAGAGAAGGCTGCGACTTCGGACGGCGTGTGCAAGAAACATATGGCCCAACGACATCCGCTGATCGTCCCGAATAAAGCGCTGCCTTTTTGGCTTGATTTGATTTTATGTTTGGCTGCATGTCTGGCTATAGGTACAGCACTAAAACAAACGAGAGCCCATAAGTTATCGAAGTTGCAAAACACTTTGATCTTAAATATCTATCGACTGTTTCAAATACGAGCCCTGTGGACAAAGACATCATTCAATAAGTGCCGCCGGGGCTATCCGAGCTTATGGATACAATTTGGAACCAACCGATTGATCGAATTTCCACTCATGGAAGGTGGGGGTGGATTCTATTAGTTGTACGTGAAGTCATTTGCTTGTTCATGTCCGCGGGAATCAATGTTGCGTTTCCGGGATATGAAGTGCAGCGTAATCCGCGACCCAGTCAAATCATGCAATATGCTTTTGCATTGGGTTGTCGGATCTCATATGCAGTCGAGACATTTGACTAACCTCATAATTGGATCAACGGATGAGAAATGAAGCATCAGAGACCGCACGACGGAATTGCTCAATTATCCAAGAAGCTATGGTCTTCATACACACGTCTGTGTAATCTCAATTGTGTGTCAAGATTTGTCTTGCCAGCAGCCCTTCTGGGGCCTTCAATGCTGATAATGTTATTGGAATTACCACTTGCCTTAATAAGGAAAAGGAGGAGAGCGACCCAGCCAACTCTCCAACCGAGTCAATCCCAGCCGAGTCGCCAGCAGATGCTGCAACCCCTATTGTCGAAGGCAACCCCGAGCGGCACCGCCGCCCCGGGACAGCGAACGCAATGATACTCTCGCCCAGCATCGTGACCGAGGTACCAGCATGGAAGACAGTCTTATCTGGCCGCCCCCTATGCGCCTGCGCCTGCCGGCCCAGCCGCGTCAGGCACCAGCGCTGGCTGGGTTGATTTTGACAGAATCCAGTCGTGGGCGGATGAATCCTGGACTGATGAGCCCATCCCTGAAAGGCTGGCTGTAGAGCCGCCCGGCGGCCGCGCGAGCGATAGCGGCGGCCCCAGGCCGGCCGCGGGCGGCGTCTACGACGCGACCGTCGACTACGAAGACAGGAATGAGAATGGCGAAATTCAAGGATATTATGTACATGTATCCCGGCATCAGCGAGTCACCGGCCTCGGCCAAACGTGGCAGTGGTTTAGTCTGGACGAGTGCAACGACAAGTTCCAGCGTGACTCTGGGATGCCAAGGACCTTGCCAGAGCCCCCACCGCCGCCTACGCCAAAGGCGAGACCGCCGGAGAAGGGCCAGAGCAAGAGTGAGCCAAGTTGCTGGAGTTCGAGCAGAAGAGAAAACAGCTCCTCCAGGCATCAGAACCAGTGGCGCTGGAACAGAAGTGATCCCTGGGACGACTCTCGTGAATGGAGAGGTCGCTGGAGAAGGCGATGCAGCGCAATGGAACCAGTGCGACGTAGTCGATGCTGGTCCACACTACGTCGTGGAGCGGGTGCACCAGGTGTGCGTGGGCACTGTGGCCTGAACTGGAAATATGATACCGGAGACACACCCAATCAGATTTTTAAAATCTTCCAATTGTTCCCTTTGTAATCGGGCTATAGGGCGGGCGATAGGGCCATAGGGCTATGGGGCTATAAGGCTATAGGGCTACTGGGCTATAGGTCTATAGGGCTATAGGACTGTGACCTATAGGGCCATAGGGCGATGGGGCTATGGAGCTTTATGGGCGATGGGGCTATGAGGCTATAGGGATATAAGGCGATTCGGGCTATAGGGATATAAGGCTATAGGGGGACAGGGCTATACGGCTATAGGGCTTTAGGGCTACTGGGCTATTGGGCTATTGGGCACCCCCGGGCACCCCCGGGCACCCGAGCTCCCTGGCCCGGCCACCGAAATCGGCCACGCACCTCAGCGGCCACCCGGGCACCCGGGCACCGCCGGGCACCCGGGCACCCGGGCCCGGCCTTTGGGATCGGCGACGCACCCCACCGAATCATCCTTTAAACCGCTAGGACCCCTACAAAGGCAAGCTCTGTATGGGGAATTCGCTCAGGTGGGGAACGTCGGGTTTCTTTGGCCTTTGGGGTTGGGATTCGGCCTTTCTTCAGCGGTAAAATGCGTTTGGGGTTCGCTGCGGTGGCTGTGCATATGCACAGGCCAGGTGGGTTGGGGGGTCGGGGCGGCTCTGCGGACCCCGCCGCGGGGGGAGTCAATGCGCCCCTTCCGCACCACCAATGTTTCGCCCTGCCTGCTCTATCCTTGCGCGCGCTGCCTGCCTGCTGTACTGACTCACTACTTCTGCTTCCGCAGCTATACTACTTTGGCTCTAGGGAAACGTACGAGGAGCGGGCCAGCGGCGCGCGCGCGTGCGTCGGCCGGCGGGCCGGCCTCCTCCTTTCAGTGTTACCTTAGTGCATGCTTGACGGCACTATCCCTTCTTACCCTTGTCATCTGCGGAGCCCACTGACCATGATATATTATCGGAACATCTCGCAGGGATTCTGAAACTGCAGGCATAATATTTGTGTATATATATAGGTGTACGTACACGAGTATGTTAATGAGCATGTATATGTATATGCGTAGGTACGTGTATATCTTTATGAACACACATAGGCGTAAACGTTTGCACAAGTGTATAGGTGTGTTTGCGCATGTGCACCTTCAGGCCTGTATATGGTTGTGTGCATGTATACGTACATGCCGATGGACACGCACATACATGTGCATATGTACATGAATATGGTTATGCATGTGTATATGGATGTGCATGCATATACATAGATGTGTTCCTACGGATATGCGTATGCATGTGGAGGGGTCGATGTAGTGATGTGTGTCTAAGCGAATGTCTATGTTCATATCTGTGTATGAGTATATGTAGGTGTATATGTATATGTATATGTAGAGGTAGTTGCCTACATGTGTATACGGCCATGGTTGTGAATGTGTGAATGTATATGTGTATACGTAACTGTATGAGTATATGTGTATACATACATGTGCAATCCTGTACATGTGTATGTACGTGTGCGTGTATATGTGTATGTCCGAGTGAGGAGGCCGAACGGTCGTTCATTGTCCGTGGGTGCGTGGCTGAAATGGGGATAAATGGTGAGGATTCTGCTTGTTGCGATGTTGTTTGCCGTCGTCGTCCCACCTTCGGCCCAAACCGCGACCCACCCCGCGACCCACCCCGCGACCCATCCCGCGACCCACCCCGCGACCCATCCGCGACCCAACCCGCGACACACATCGCGACCCACCCCGCGACCCACCCGCGACCCACCCGCGACCCACCCGCGACCCAACCCGCGACACATCCGCGACCCGCTCGCGACCCACCCGCGACCCACTTGCGACCCACCCCGCGACCCACCCCGCGATCCACCCCGCGATCCACCCGCGACCCACCCGCGAACCACCCCGCGACCCACCCTGCGACCCACCCGCGACCCACCCGCGACCCAACAGCGACCCACCCGCGGCCTACCCGCGACCTACCCACATTGGTTTCACGGCGTCTGCGGCGGGTTTTTTTGCATAACTTGTGGAATTTTGGCGCTTGCGGCTGGTTTCTCCAGAGTCTCGTGAAATGCTGTCGTTCCCACCGCCCCCTCACTTTTATCCGCATCTGCGGGGTGCTGCGTGTGTGTATGTGTATCTGTATAGATCTATGGATTGCACCATTTCGACTGCACAGTATCGATTGCACCACGTAGACTGCACAACATACGTCGCTAAAGACATTCCGCTTGAGCCCGTTATGTATTTTCCAGGTGTTTCATGGTTTTGCCTCTTTGGGCCTCTCTAGAGGCCTCCTTAGGAGTATGTTGGATGCTTCTTTGGTGCCCTTGAGACATCTTGGGAACGTTTTCGAGTCTTGGGGGCTCTTTGGATGGTCTCAGGCCGTCTTGTAGCTGTGTTTTTTTATTTCGCTGGTAATCATGTTTCTTTGCAGCCGCTGACCCTCATAGTGCTTTCAGCCACGGCCGTGGCTGTTTCGAAATACGCGTTGTCGGATTATTCAGGCACGTCCGATCTTCTGCGCTATATTCTCGGCTCCAAGACAGATGGACATTGAGCGCGCGCGCGCGAGAAACGCGCGCAGTGAGATCCTTCGCACTCCATAGCAGGCCTGGCTCGACCTTGGCCGCAATGGGGACCGCTATCGGGCGGGACACCTGCCCGCTTGACGGGGCGCCCGCGGGAGGCGAGGCGCCAGTCGCGGGGGCCTGGCTGCAACGTGCGATCGCTCTTTGCCCGTGCGCCATTGCCCGTGCCAAGACGCCCAGGGACCCGAGGCCGCTTGCTGCTGGCAGTTGCCGCTGGCTGCTGGCCACCACCAGCTGCTGGCCGGCACTGCCCGCCGCAGGGCGGCCGCCGCCGCCGGCGGCCGCCGTGGACCCGCCGCGCGCCGCGTCGCCAGAGGCCCCCGCAGTGCAGCCGCGAAGGGGCGCGCGCGTCGGCAAGGGCCGGCCTCCGATTGCGCCGAAGCCCGCGCCCAAGCCGGTCGCGCCAGTTCGGCGGGCAAGCATCGAGCCCGAGCCCGACATGGAGGAGCTGTGCGTGTCCTCCGACAGCGGTTCGCTCACCGACGAGTACGAGGAGAAGGAGAGTCTTTCCGCGGCGAGCTCCGCCGAGGACGGGTACGTGGCGGGCAGCAGCTCGACGGCGTCGGACGAAGCAGCAGACGCTGAGCTTGCCCAGCTGCTGAGCGGCGGCCGCGGCGTGGCGGAAGGTGCTTGCCCGTTGCCCCGCGTGCCCATGACCATCGACTTTGACACAGCGTGTGTTTTAGTTCGGGCGTCGATGGCACAATCGCCCAGCGAAGTCAACTAGAGCTATCCTTGCCGCTTCGCGCACTCCTCCATCAGCCCCTCCGGAACAGAGAGGGCGGGGCAGCCGCCAATTACAAGATCCGGATCTGCTTGAGCAGGGCCAGAAGTAAATCATAATAGCCTTCGCGGATCTTTCGATACGGGAGCCTTTTGGCAGCTTGCATGGGCCGTGTTGGGGCCCCATTGTTTGATGGCCTTGGTGCCCTGTTTGGGCCTTCTTGGGGCCCTCTTGAGGGCCCCAGGGGGCCTACAGGGGCCACCTTGGAGGATATCGATCCAATATTGGGAGTTAATCTAATGGGGTCCCCCCCTCTGGAGCCCCGAGAGTCGCCTCTTGGGGCTCTCTCGGAGCGCTCTTGGGCGCTCTTGGATCCGTCTTGGAGCTCTCTTGAGCCACTTTGGGGGCTCTCTTGGGCCAGCTTGGAGCCGTCTTGAGGCCTCGGAAGTCCATCAGAAGCGAAGAGCCTAGAATGCAACAAACATTTGTTGTGCTTAGGTCTTGTACGGTTGGGAAGCTCCGTGGCCACTTGGTGCAGTCTTGGAGTGGTCTTGCGTTCATCTTGGGCTCTCTGAGGCCCTGTTGGAGCCATCTTGGGTCATCTTGGACGCTCCAATCGGTCGCCCCTCCCCGTCCAGATCCAGTGACAACGCAACTGTTTGGCTCACTCCCACCCGCCCTCCCAACACATTCAGTAGTAATTACCCGAGTCTTAGCATGGTCAGCGGTCGTCTTTGGATGGGCAGCTACTTGGAACCAATACGGTCCCCAGGTGCGAGACGCTGGGGCGAGGTGCGCCGCGCGTGCCAGGAGCGCCGGGCGCGCCAGGCGCCCCCTGGGGCCCGAGCCAGGCTCGCCAGGTGCGCCGGATGCGTCACGTGCTCCACGTGCACCGATTGTGCAGCATGCTCCAGCCGCGCCAGGGGTCGCCATGTTCGTCGGAAACCAGAACATGTACATTACCAATGGCGGGCTGTTTCTCAATCCCAGGACTTTTTTGCGGGTCGGGGACGACGTCGGGGTGGTGTGGTGTATATTTTGTTTTTCCGTTTCCAGGGGAATCAATGGCGCATGTATGCACCAGCGTCCCGTGTACACCAGGATCCGCGTTCATGTGCAAAGTTCAGTGCAGGGCCGGAAAACGCGTCGGTGTATAGAGTTCGGTTCCCTAGTCCGGAGCGCGCGCAGAGTGTGCCAGGCGCACCCGCGCACATCGGGAAACATGTCGGCCTCACCGTCTTTGTCGAACACCAGTGCACAAATGCGGCGGAGTGGCCATCGCGATGTTTGGTGGGCTTGCGCACAGCAGACAATATGCCAGCATCCCTGCCGTCCCTGTCAAAAGCCACTAAAGTGATCACAGGGTACCCGCCGCATAAATCAGATTTAGCCGCGAAGTGCAGTTCGTATTTTTTGATAGGGAAGGTGGCATTGCGCACAGCAAGCCATGTGATGGCACCCCGGCCGTCCCTGTTAAAACACAACAACAAATTGCCCGCGGGCCCCCGAACATGACCTTACACCTTGCAGCAACGTCCAGTTCGCTTTGTTTGTTGAAAGGGATGGTGGGGGGGTGCCATCATTGACCCAGGTTGGTCGCCGATCGAGTGGGGGAGCGCCTGATATTAATAAGAAGCAGTGATCAAGTTCCTCCCCCTTGCCTCCCCCCCTCCCCTCCTCCCCACCTCCTCTTCGCCCTCCTTTGTCCAGCGTGTGCAGATTGGGCAGTTTCCTCATCGTCTCTTGCAGACGGTGGGACGATGTGAAGTGACACTTGAGGCCGCTCTCCGACACCCAGGTGTTGCTGCCGCCAGCTCAGTACTGCAGCCGCCCGCACGGTGGAGGAAAGGGAAGGGAAAAGGGGGGAGGGTGAGTGGCCGTGGTGTTTCTCAGGCCGCTGAGCCTTCTTGGAGGGGAGCTCAGGCTGGATGTAGGTCGCGCGCCCGTCGTGCCCTGGACGGTGGGTTGGCGTTTGTGTCCCTGCCTCTTCCTTCAGCCGCAAGAATCTCTCTCGTTTTTTTGGTGGTGCGCCTCTTCCTTCAGCCCCAAGAATCTCCATCGTTTTTTTTGGTGGTGCGGGGAGGCCCCTCAGCTCAGTCGCACACGATCAGACGAACCTAGTGCCCCCAGAGCTCGATTCCGATTGCGATTCCTGCCTCCGCCAGCTTGTTTTCTGCACAGTCTGGCGCTTCTTTTTCTGCGTCACAGTCGCGATGCGCGCTGTGTTGCTGGAGTTCTGCTTGGCTGACACCATCGATCACGTCGTGTATGCACCAGGCTTGACTGACTGACTGACCGATCCAGCTACCCCCCTAAGTACGGCCGTATCGCTCACTCCACCCTCCCACCCACCAAGTATCAGGAGGAAACAAAAACACACAGACACCATTATTCGTCGATACCCCAGAAAATAGTGGAAACTATGGGAAGCGGGGGGAAGACAGAAACCCAGAAGATATGGGAACATCTGGGGAATTCTTTTTTATATGTGTCTATTTATTTGTGTGTCCCAGGGCCCCTTCAAAATAAGTAGCACCCGAGGCTCAGCACGGGCAAGGGCCACCAGTTAGCGTCACCGGAAGTCGATGCACGCGCCAGCCAGGTGCGCGACGCGCCCGCGAGGTGCGCCGCCCGTGCCCGTGGCACCCACATCAGCTTTGTCAGATAACAGTGCAAAGCGATCCCAGGGTGCCCGCGCATGATCGTTGATGGGGAGTGTGCTTAGTATGGTTTTTTGACAGGGGCAATGGGCTTGCGCGGCCTGCGCGCAGCAGGCAATATGCGACCCCTCCCACCCCCCCCCCTGCCCCCGGCCCAAAAACAATGCAGCCTTATCGCCGGGTGCCCCTGCGTGATCCAGACAACGTGCACACTGCATTGATGTTTTGACAGGCATCGTGGGATGTATGTTGTCATGGTTCCAGGTTTGTCCTTAGTCAGATGGGGGAAGGGGCGTACATTCATAAGGAACAGAGGGGAGAAGGGTGGTGTTGTGTTAGAGGAAGCATTCTCAACCAGCTCCTCATTCAAGGGCTGGTGGGATTTGGCGGGATTTTGCACCCTTTCGCCGTTCGCTCGACATTGTTATTCGCAGTGCGAATGTGTCTGTGCGTGTGTGTGTGTGTGTCTCTGATCGGTTTGAGGGATCGGGTGCGCGCGCGTTTCGTGTCTCCTACCGCTGTGCGCCGGCCCGCGACACCACAAGTGTCAGTGCGTGTGTGTGTGTGAATGTGTGAGTGCGTGAGTGCGTGAATGCGTAAATGTGAGAATGTGCATGTTTGAATGCGCGAGTGCGTGAATGCGGGAAGGTGGGAGTGTGGGAGTGCGTGAGAGTGGGAATGTGTGAATGCGGGAGTGCGTGAATGCGTGAATGTGTGAATGTATCGGAGGTTGGGGGGGAGGTCGCAGTGAAACGGAGACCCCCCACTGGGAAATCGGTTTCGGTTTCGTGTTCGTGTCGTGCGTGCGGGCGAGGCGAAGCTGCGCGTGATCCTCCTGTAGCTAGGCCGAAGTAGGAGCGCTGTGATCACAACACATCGTTTTCCGGCGCCTGCGGCGGGCTTTCTCATTTTGCTTTTGAGGTCTATAGTGAGATCGACATTGAGATTCACCGATAGGTCGGTCGACGGATAGGTAGATAGTGGGATCTCATCGCCATCGCGATCATCATTGTGGTGGAGGGAGACTCTGATAGAGAGGGAGAAAGAAAGAAAGAGAGGGCGAGAGAGAGAGAGAGACAGAGAGGGAGAGAGAGAGAGAGAGAGACGAGAGAAAGAGAGAAATGAGATCAAGGTGACAGGCTGGAGGTCAGTCAGGGTGGGCATTTGATCTCAATCCCTCCCCAACCTCCTTATCGCCCGCAGGGCGGTCGTATAGGTACATACAACGGCGCACCGGGCCGGGGGCCGATGGCCGGAACCTCGACCGCAAATGTGGGCACCGGGGCCCAGGCCCGCCTCTGGGAGGCCTAAAATCGCCCCGGGAAGCCCTCA
Source organism: Prorocentrum cordatum (assembly GCA_963575745.1). Taxonomy (NCBI): domain Eukaryota; class Dinophyceae; order Prorocentrales; family Prorocentraceae; genus Prorocentrum; species Prorocentrum cordatum. The sequence goes on along the minus strand of CAUYUJ010013002.1, from coordinate 434,011 downwards.
GACAGCAATCCCGGTGGCCCCAGACGGTCTCGAGACACGCCCAAGACGTCGTCCAGAGGGGTCTCTGGCGACGCACGATGCGTTTTAACTCCCCCGGAGGCCCTCAAGACGCCCCAAAAGGCCTTTAAGATGCAGCCCAAGAGCGCCCCGAGAGGGAAAAACATTGTTTTGGTTTTTGTTTCAATGTTGTTTGCATTCTCGCTGTTTCGTGTTTCCGAGGCCCAAGCACCGCCAAAGAGGTTCCCCAAACTGCTCCGAGACGGCCCAAGAGGCCCCCAAGAGGACCCCAAGACGGCCCAAGAGAGCCCCGAGACGGCCCCAGAGCCGCCCAAGACGGCGCAAGAGGGTCCCAAGAAGGCCCCAAGTGGGGCCCAAGTGAGGGAACGCGAACTGAAAAATCAAGCTCTCCGCCCCAAGATGCCCCCAAGAGGTCCCAAGAGGCCCCCAGGAAGCCCCCAAGAGGTCCCACGAGGCCCCCGAGAGACTCCAAGAGGCCCCCAAGAAGCCCAAAAGAGGCTCCAAGAGGCCCCAAGACGGCACCCAGGAGGCTTCGAAACTCTTTCTAAGAGGCCCCCGAAGACATGCCAAGAAGGTCCCATGACGACTTCAAGAAGCAGTCCAGGATGCTCCGAGGAGGCCCCAAGAAGCCCCCCAAAAAGCCCAAGAGGCCCCCAGGAGGCCCCCAAGCGGCCTCAAGCAGCATCCAGGAAGCGCAGCGGTCCAGGCGGGGGCCAAACGAACATTTCCAATCCTGGGCTCCTGGAGCTCAACAGGAACCCCCACGTAACTCGCAATACTCCCCCCCCGACGTTCCCGAGACGCCCCGAGACGCAGGTCTTCATGGGTTTTCATCCCACGTCCGTGTTGAAGGTCTTGGGGCTGGATAACATGCATTCAGAGTCAAAAGTCGAAGAACACCGTAAGAACTCGAAGTCGACGACGACGAGGACTAACGTCGGACGGTTGACAGGCGACGACAGGCGACGGAGGACGGACGACAAACGACGACGCAGACGATGGCGACTAGGGAAGCGACGACGACGGACGAGCGACGACGGACGAAGGACGCAATCGTGGCTAATACGTATGGGCATCTCAGGCGTTGCGGTGGAACCCTCAATGCGATTTACTACTGGGTGCACGACGGCGACAGCGTCATCCGAACAAGCGGTGGTCGGATGAGATTGTACATCACGCAGGGCCCGACTGGATTTCCAAATCCTTCTCCGACCAATTGGATTTGTTTAGGAAGTTAATGTAGGCAGGACGGCGCCTGACCCTTCTTCTTTGTAGTAGGTTTTATATTGTAACGTGGCATGTGCACGTGTGTGTTGTTTGTTCATCTGTCTCACACTTGCCCGGTGCCACGGCGCCAACCTGCGACGCCCCCGCCTTCTCCTCCGCGTCATTCTCCTCATCGCTCTCCCCATTCTCCTCATTCTCATTCTCCGCATTCTCCTCCTCATTCTCCTCATCTTCTTCATTATCTTTCTCCTTATTCTGCTCATTCTCCTCCTCATTCTACCTCTCCTCCTGATTCTCTTCATTCTCCTCCGCATTCTCCCCCTCGTCCTCCCCCTCATTTGCTCCCCGCTCCCCGTCGCTCCTCCCCTATGAGGAGGCGGAGGAGGAAGATCTGGGATCTGCTCTTTTCCGATTGAAATCTTATTAGGAATTTGATCAAATTCAATAGGAATTCTTTTGGATCTGGGACCTGCTCCGTTCCCACAGAAATCCGATTAGAATCCTATTCAATTTGGAACCCTCTGGATCTAGGATCTGCTCCGTTCTTATTGAAATCCGATTAGAGCCCGATTCAAATTGGAATCCTCTGGATCTGGGATCTGCTCCGTTCTTATATAAATCCTTTCAGGGCCCGATTCAACTTCAATAGGACTCCTTTGGATTTGAGACGTGCTCCGTTTCTATTGAAGTTTGCTTAGAACCCCATCCAAATTCAATCGGAATCCTCTCGATCTGGGATCACTTCCATTTCGAATTGAAATCGTATCCGATTCCTATTCAAATTCAATAGGAATCCTCCCGATCTGGGATATGATCCATTTCTATTGGAATCATCTGAGCATACTGTTCGAATTCCATAGGAACCCTCTTCATATGGGATATGCTCCTTTCCACTTGAAGTCCTTCTCTTCCTCTTCTTGTACTCATGTTTTGGAGAGGGAGAGGGACACAGAGAGAGAGAGAGAGAGGGAGAGAGAGTCAAGGAGGGTTCCTCTCTCTCCTTCTCCTCCGTCTCCTCCTCCTCCTCCTCCTCCTCCTCCTCCTTCCCTTCTTAGTTAGAGAGAGAGAGAGAGAGTGTGAGAGAGAGAGAAAGAAGAGAGAGAGAGAGAGAGAGAGAGACAGAGAGAGAGAGAGAGATGGACAGAGAGACGGACGGAAGGGGAGAGAGAAATCGAGAGATGGAGATGAGGGTGAGAGTTAGTTCCTCTCTCATCCTATTCCTCTCTCCTCCTCCTCCTCTCCGCATCTGCGTGAAAGACAGATGGGGAATATAGAGAGAGCGAGAGAGAGAGAGGGAATATTCCTCGCCTGCTGCGGCCGCTCGTACTCTTTCTCTCATGAGGAAAATGCTGATGATGATGAGGAGGAGGAGGATCGGAGATCTGCTCTTCCTATTGAAATATTATCACGAGCTTGATCAAACTCAATAGGCATTCTTTGGATATGGGACCTGCTCCGTTTCTATTGAAATCCAGTTAGAATCCTATTCAAATGCATTAGGAAACCTTCGGATCTGCGATCTGCTCCGCTCCTATTGGCATCCGATCAGGGCCCTATTCAAATTCTATAGGGATCCTTTATATTTGGGACGCGTTCCGTTTCTATTTTGAAGTTTTCTTAGAACCATCCAAATTCAATGGGAATCTTCTGGATCTTGGATCACTTCTATTTCCCATTGACATCGTATCCGATTTCTATTCAAATTCAACAAGAATCCTCTGGATCTGGGATGTGCTCCGTTTCCATTGGAAACGTATGAGAATCCTGTTCGAATTCAATAGGAATCCTCTTGATCTGGGATCTGCTCCTTTCGACTTGAAATCCTGCTTTTCCTCTTCTTGTGCACATGTCTTTGGGGCGGAAAGAAACAGAGAGAGAGAGAGAGTCGGGGAGAGCTCCTCTCTCTTTCCTTCCCCTTCCCCTCCTCTACCTCCTCCTCCTCCTTCTCCCCCTCCTCCTCCTCCTCCTATTTTACTTAGAAAGAGAAAGGAGAGAGGGGAGTGAGAAAGAGAGAGAGAGAGAGAGAGAGACAGACGACGACGACGACGACGACGATGACGGGAGAGTCTTTTTCTGATGAGGGCAGTTCCGGAGCCTCTGCAACATCCTCCTCTTCCTCGTCCTCTTCCTCGTTTTCCTCCCCCTTCATGATCATTTTCTTTTATTCCTCGTCGTATCCCTCCTCCTCCGTTCGTGGCGGATTTGTAAAAATATTTCCTTTGCGGCGGCCTTGCCAAAAGATTCCTTTTGAGGCGGTCGCGCAAAAGGATTCCCTTCGTGGTGGCTATACGAAAGGATCAACATGATTACTTGCTCAGAAGCATTAGAGGTGATGTTTTCTTATGAGGACCAGGTGCAAACACAGATATTCAAGATATGTTTGAAGGTTCTGGTAAGGAAACCTTGTGAAAACACAGAGATTCCAGATATGTTGGAAGGTGTTGGTAAGTAAACCTTGTGAAAACACAGGTATCCGATATATGTTTGAAGGTTTTGGTAAGGAAACATGGTGAAAACACAGGTATTCCATATATTTTTGAAGGTTTTGGTAAGGAATACATGTGATAACAAAGGTATTCCATATACCTTAAAGTTTTCTGGAGACCGACGCGCTACAAGGAGGTTGGGGGAGCAGGAGGAGGAGGGGTGCCCGTCGCCAGAAAAAACAACACACACAAAATATGTGGAATACCTGTGTTTTCACAAGCTTCCCTTACCAAAACCTTCAAACATATCTGGGGTACCTGTGCTTTCACAGGGTTTCCTTACCAAAGCCTTCAAACATATATGGAACACCTTTGTTTTCGCAAGGTTTCCTTACCACAACCTTCAAACATATCTGGGATATCTGCGTTTTCAAACGGTTTTCCTGCCTGGCGCATTGTCCCTGGAGGGCGTGGGCGAGGAGGGGGAGCAAGAGAAGGAGGGGCGCCCGTCTCCAGAAACCCCATATATATGGAATACATGTGTTTCCGCATGGTTGTCTTACCAAAACCTTTAAATAATACCTGGAATAGCTGTGATTTTTTGTTTTTTATATGTTTTCCTTACCGAAACCTTCAGAAATATATGAACAGCTGTGTTTTTTTTCCTTTTCATATGGTTTCCGTCAGAGAGGAGCCTCTTGTAAGGTGTTTCAATCGGAAATCCTTTGGCAAGGCCGCTCACGGGAGGAGCAGGAGGAGGAGAGGGAGGATGAGGATGAGGAGGAGGTGGAGGAGGAGGAGGGGGAGGAGGAGGTGGAGGAGCAGGAGGGGGCGACACCAGCGAAAAACCAAAGCAACAACAAAAACACAAAGCAACAACAAAAGTTATGATTTCCGAAGAACTTCTGTGGAGGGCGGCGGCCAAAGTTCTACAGAAATCATAGGTGTTTTGCTTTTGTGTTAAGGTTGTCTTTGGTTTTGGCGAGTTCGAAGATTCCGATGAGGAGGAGCAGGAGGAGGAGGAGGAGGAGGAAGAGGAGGAGGAGGAAGAGGAGGAGAGGGAGGGAGGGACAGGAGAAGGAAACGGAGATCGAAGATATCGACCGGCGGCCGCGATGTGTATGATCATGTGGTTTGGTAGGTGCTGGGGGGGGGCGTCCATATTATCAATTCCATGCGTCTTTATCTGCCGCGTCCTGCTCTGCCCGCGCCCGTTGACAAATGTGCTCAAAGTGCTGAAAGGTGGCCTGCCGTCGGCGGGCGTGTATGGAGCACCTCTGGTCTCTTGGGCCCTCGGCGTTGAGGCTCGTGGAGGCCGCAGTGCTCCGCTGCCCCGCCTGTCCTGCGTGTCCCTCGTGTACGTGTCCTACGGTGAGTTGTGCATTGACCTGCGCGGGGCCCGCCAGTACCAGCCAGATTGAGGTGCACGAGCGTGATTGGCTGGGTATCTCAATCGCTTTCCTCCTCGGCATCGCTCTGTTGCGGTGTTGGGACAGGTGCTGCGCAGCCTTCGCCAAGCGCCAGCAGTGCCACTCCGAGAGATCATCCGGACCGACCGTCCCCACACGTACTCTGCAGGTGTCACCCAGTTCGGTGACCGTCCGAGGGCTGGCGGAGCAGTCTCCAGGGAACACATACGTGGCGACGCCCTCTAGTCTTCGAGCGTGATGGAGCGCTCATTGGACATCGAAGAGTTTCAAGTGCTGGTACACTTCCCCGACGACGCCAATGGATTCTACTGGCATATGAGGATCTTACTGATTACAGCTGGTGCTGCAGGCGTCTGGGTCACGCTGGCGCCAGCGCTGGATCTCTTCACTCATGATCTCAGTCGGATCCGTCGCATCGTGCTGGCGCGAAATGCGCCTTGGCTGGCCCGAGTCAACAGGAATGAGAATTTCGGCTTCGGTCCCATCACGAGGGTCGAGCTCAACCAGTTCGTCCAACTGGCCAAGGTGCAGGCACGCGTGCTGGCGGATGACGACATGGAGGCCGAGGCTCCCGACCTAGTCTGGTTGCGCGCTGGCCCTGGCCTCGTGAGGCTGGGGGAGGTCGTGCCGCAGGAGGTGGTCGACGACCAGGAGCGCTTCACCGAGATCGGGGACTCGGCCGTGGCGGAGGTGAACGGTGCTGTGATCTGGGCCGCCCGTGTGAATGCAGGCGACCGTGAGAGCTGGATCAAGGAGCGTCAGGCTGCTGAACGTGATGACAGGATCATCGGCGTGCACCTGAGGAATGGGAAGCGCTACATCATGCTCAAGGAGGCTCTGGCGTTGTACTCGCAAGTGAGCTATGACGACTGGGGTTTTCCTGGACCTCGTCTCGCGATGGGGCATCTCGGCCTAGTCGACCAGGCGGGAGGCTTCGAGGCGTATGAACGCAATTGGCAGCATGACTCTGGTGTGTATCCTGGCTCTGCTGCGCCTCATCAGCATCGTGCTGGATCCGAGACGCTGCGACTGCTCATCGAGGTGGACCAGGTGGACGCGTCCAACCTACAGGGGGTCGAGAACCTCTGCCGTCGACAGGTGCAGTTGGAGATGGCTGTGGAGAGGAACCCGTCGCATCCCGACTTCACAGGGCTCGAGGAGTGCATGGGCGGTGCAGTCACCGCCTCAGGGGCGGCCAGCGTCGTCTCTCTCCGTGAGTGGGTCGCTGGGCGGCAGAAGGATCGGGCTACGGTGTTGAAGCAGGCCAGGCTGGAGCGCGAGAAGAGGGCCCTCATAGGGCCATTCGACTCTGGCGCGAAGCGTCTGCCTCGCCCGAAGGCCGACCCCAAGAAGAATATGAAGGACAACAAGGGAGGCGGCAGAGGCGGCGTTGGGGGCGCCGCCGGGGAGTCATGATGCCTCTTCAGCCGGAGCGGGGACTCCGCGGCGTCGCCCGCGCCGCAGGAGGAGGAGGAGGAGGCCCCGCTCCTCCGCCGGGAGCTGCCCGCCGTGCAGTTCATCGGCGACTTCTGGGCGATCGGCGACATGGTGAGCCTTTTCCTCTGCCTCGAGACCCCCCCCCCCATCAATGCATGGACTCGAGAAGGGCCCTCGCTATTTTAAGCAGCGACGAGCTCGGCATATTTTTCGGTATGAGCAAGTGAATGAGGCGGCCGAGGCGCCGAATCACCTTGCTACCTCTACGACCAGGCCTACGGGTCCGATGTACGACGGTTTTGGGAAGAGGGGGCCTACCGCAGCTCAGGTCGCCGTGCATTGGCGACTTCACCAGCGTGTGGCTGCGTGCGGTCGGGCACCTTCTGATCTTGATGAGCGGCGAGCCTTTGCGGAGCTCCTGGCATCGCGATCCCAGTGCGGACTGGGGCCGGCGACTCTTGCAGCGTATGATTTTTCGAAGTTAAAGATCTGTCGGGGGTCACTTGCGCCACGGTCCCCGGTGGGTGGCCTCCCAGCAGAGGCCGCGCAGATCCTTCGCCGCTATGACACGCAGATCGAGCGGGGCACCGATGAGCTACTCAGTCTTGCACCGGAGATGCCGGAGCCGCACTGGGGCCCTACGCTGCGACGCTCACCTGCCAAGCGACGACACCTGTTCAAGCACCTGGCTGGCATTGGGCCGGTCTGTTTCCGTCGCAAAGCCAAGGTTTTCTGCGCGCCTTCTTTCGTGGAGAAGAAGGTGGACGAGATCCGAATGGTTCTTGGCTCCCGCCAGGCCTGCCTCAGTCACAGGCGGCCGCCCACCGTGCAGCTAGGCTTTGTGCGGGCCATGGTTAACCCTGACTTGTCCGACGACTTCCTGAGCCAATGCGGGGGACATGGTGGCACGGCATCCGCGCCCGTCCTCGCTGGCGACGCCGACGTCGACGACTGCTTCTACAACTTCTCGAATTTCCAACTCGCCTCTTGGTTCTGCATGGGGGCGGGCTACACCGCGGACGACGCTGATGAGTTTGGAATTCTTCAAATTTGGGATGATGATCTCAGGCGGTATGACGTCCTGAGGCCTGGCGAGCAGCTTTTCATCTGCTTCGAGGGCCTGTGCACGGGGTGGTCATGGTCGCTCTACTTGCGCCAGAAGTTTCTTGAGAATCTTGTCGCAACGCAACGCCCGCTTGGCCTCGGGGGAGTGCTGAGGGATAGAACGCCCGCTCCTGAGCTGGCTCCTGGCGCGTGTGCAGAGGGGGTCTACGTTGACAACTTCAACTCCTTCAGCATCAGCGCCAAGGACTCTCATCGGAGTGTCGAACGTTTCTGCAGCTTGCTGCAGAGTTAGAGCATCGGGACCCACGGCAGGCATAGGCGGTCACCCACCTGGAGACCCTGGGCCTCGAGTTCCACTCGTTTCAAGGTGCTGCGTCACACGCAGCGGCGAACGTGGAGATCTGCCCTTGCTACCAGTGCTCTCCTACGTCGTTCCTTCATGAAGGGCGAGGAGATGGAGGCGTGGCTGGGCAACGCGGTCTGCATGTTCGCACTGGCCCCCAGAGCTGCTCTCCGTCCTGCAGGACTCCTACACCTTCGTCGCGGACGCGCGTGGCCGACGGCTGGCTACCCCATCCAGTGTGAGGCTGGAGATGGAGCTTGCTCGGAGGCTCGTTTTCGTCATCGAGGCGGAGATCGGAGCTCCGATCTGGCGGGAGGTGCACATGGGTGACTCCTCGACCTTCGGCTACGCTCTCCTGGCTACGCCGTGCCAGGTCCAGGAGTTTCACGACGCGGTCAAGTACCGAGAGCGCTGGAGGTTCAGGAAGGTCCAGAGCTTGCAGCCCGTCAGGTTAGACTCGCCCGTCGCAGTGGACCAGATGGGCGGTCTCTCCAGCCTTGTGGGCCCCAGCGACGAGGTTTTCTGCGAGTCCACGGTGCCGGGTCGCGCCGCTGGCGTCATCTCAGGGGCCAAGACCAGCTACGGACAGCACCTCCTGCAGCGGGCCGAGTCAGCTCGACAGCAGCGGCGGCCATCTCGCAATACTGTGAAGATGCAGGCGCCGCCTGAGGTAGAGGTCCAGCTTGGCGAGGGCATCCCGCCCCTGGCCGATGCGTGGCCCAGACGAGATCGATGGACTACGCTCTACGAGCGGGAGCGGCAGTGGCCTGAGGGGCACATCTACCCGAAGGAGGGTCGTGTTACCCTCCAGTCCCTCCGGCAATTCGGGAGGAACGCCCGTGCTCATGGCCATCGCTGCCTGCATATAGGCGATAACCTGGTGACGTTGAGCGGCTTCGAGAGAGGACGGTTCAAAAGCCGCGCCCTCAACTCCCTCGCCCGTCGCTCGGTCCCGTATCGTCTTGGTTGTGGCATTGATATGAGATATCGGCATATTGTGAGTGATCGGAACGTTGCTGATGAGGGGTCGAGGCGATTTGATGTCTCCAAGTCTCGGGCTCGACCCGTCGACCGTTTCGGCAACATCCGCAAGGCGAGAGATCGAGCCCGTCGACCGTTTCGGCAACATCCGCAAGGCGAGAGATCAGTGTCCCGAGAGTTCTGCTTCTCCTCCATGCCCGCCTTCCTCCTCATCTACTACGCCTTCGGCGACAACGCGGCCTACGCAGTGCTGGCCGCCATCCCTTTGGGCTCCTACAAGTTCCTCAAAAGGTGGCCCCAGTGGGCGTGGTGCGTCGACTTATCGGGATGAGATGGTATTTCCGGAGTTGTTTGCGGGCTCTGCGGGGCTCTCTCGGGCTGCGCGGCGGCTGGGGCTACGTGTCGGCCCTGTGTTTGAAATGGCTCGTGGTGAAGAGTTTGACCACACTCGACGTAGTACTCAACGGCTGGTCCTCCACTTGGTACGCTCTGGCAAGGTCTTCTGGGTCCACATGGGCACCCCGTGTTCTATCTGGTCTATATCTAGGAGAGGCATCAAGAACGGGGAACGGGCTCGGCAACAAGAGCTCGTGGGGGTCGAGCTGGCTTTTTTCTCGGCCGAGGTCGCTCGAGAGTGTCAGAGGTGTAGGGTGTCCTGGTCAATCGAGAACCCAAGGAGTTCAAAGATCTGGGCCTTCCATCCGATTTACGAGCTCTGTGGGCTTTCTGGAGTTGTCAAGGTGGTTTTTGATCAGTGCCAGTATTCTGCTCCTTGGAAGAAGCACACCATGGTGTTAACTAATTCGTCCTTTTTGTTGCCCTTGGAAGCCTGTTGCAAGCGAGATCACCAGCGTGTTCATCACACTGGGGGATGTCGCCTCGTTGGCTCAGATGGCCGCGCCAAGTGGGTGCGCCGCGCGGCTGCAGAAGGGGCGTATCCACCTGCCCTGTGCCGTGCCTGGGCCCGCGCCATATGGCGGGCCGCGCCTGAGGCTGGCCGCGACACCCAACCTGACTGGCTCGCGGGCTGGGAGGCTTCTCTCAGGGAGGCCGTCGCTACCAGCGAGCGTCGGCGTCGCCGGCGTTCAGCAGCGGCTACAGGGCACACCTCCGCAGGTGACAAGCGGAGCGAGGATTTCATCTTCACGACGAGGGCGGCCAAGGCGATCAAGAGGCAAAGCATCGACTTCGCTCGGGCTGGTCGCGGAACTACTATGCAAGCGCCGCCGACATGATCGCATCGGCTCTGTGGGTGAGCTCAGACATCGCACGGGAGGCGACACTAGTCCTGGTTTCCTCCGTCGTGGCACGGCTGGTCTCAAGACACTCGAGCACTACCGAAAGGCTACTGCCGACTTCGCCTCCTGGGCCCAGTCACGCGGCATGCCGTTGCAGCCGCCTCGGGCCTTGGCAAAGACCATGGAGCGCTACTGTGAGAAGTTGGCCCTGTCTGGTTATAGTCCTGCTGCGGGTCGTCTAGTGGTGTACGGCTGGGTCAAGCTCAAGTCTGACAATCGCAGGATGATGCTAAATGACCTTGACCCTTTGATCGAGTCTCTCAAGGGCTGGCCAAAGTTGGTTCGTGAGTTCGTCGTCAAGCCTTGCCCTGAGGAGATAATATTATTAAATCCTCTTGTGGCTAGCTGAGCACGACGGTTTGGAGGCAGCTGCGGCAGGCATCCTCCAGTACGACCTCTACGCCCGACCTTCCGAGATCCTCGACTTGCACTGCGATGGCGTCATCGCACCGTCGCCGACGGCAGCAGCGCCACATCGCAAGTGGGCCGCCGTTTTCGGCTCTTCCGACAGGGGCAAGCGCACCAAGACAGGCAACGTCGACGAGCACGTTATCTGCGGATCTCATGGGCCAGAGTGGGTGGTGGAGCTGCTCGCGCTGCTACACAGTGTAACGCCTACTGACGCGTTGCTGTTCCCCCACCTCACTTTGCTCTTGAATGAGAAAGAGTTCCAGCGGGCTGTGAAAAGGGCTAGGTCTCTCGGCACTCAACATCACTCCTCATGTGCTTCGGCGCTCTGGGCCAAGCAATGACCTGTTGAGAAAGCGCCGCACACTTGACCTCATCTGTCGCCGTGGGCGCTGGGAGGCCATCAAGAGCGTGCAACGCTACAAGAAGCATGCCCGGCTTTTGTCACAGAGGAAGAAAGTACCGGCATCTTTGTTGGCAAAGTTACCGCAGGCTCAGGGACTCCTTCGCGCTGCACTGCGAAGCAGGTTGCCGCAAGGCCTGCAGGACTGAGCTGAAGTATATCTCTGTTTTTTTTTTTTTTTTTTTTTTTTTTTTTTTTTTTTTTTTTTTTTTTTTTTTTTTTTTTTTTTTTTTTTTTTTTTTTTTTTTTTTTTTTTTTCTGCGCCCTCCGTCCGCCCCCTTCTACCACCATACTCACGTTTTTGGCTGTTAGATTTTGGTCAGGAGAGCGAGGTGATGGTGCAGCTATCTCTCTGCATGGTGGGTTCAAACATGTGCACCTACCACCTCGCCAGCGATCTGATCGTGAGATGTCTTCGGGCTGCTTAACATCAGGCTGTGTTTCGGCCTGTTTTCTTGAAAAACAGAACACGGAGAGGCTGACGCCGTGCCCGAGGGTTTGGGGATATGTTGGCTGATCTATTTAGTTGATGGGCTCCTCGGGGCTCCTCTTTACTTCCTGAAGACTGTGGGTCCTTGAAGAAGGCTAAACAACGCGCAGCGTCCCTGGGCATAATACTTAAGTTGATGGTAAATTTCCAATGCCATGCGTCTTTATCTGCCGCGTCCTGCTCTGCCCGCACCCGTTGACATACGTGCTCAAAGTGCTCCTCCGTCTTCCCCACCACCGCCCTCAACTACGACTTAAAGTCATCGTTGTGCTGGCCAGGTCAGGAGAGCGAGGTGATGGTACAGTTATCTCTCTGCATGGTGGGTTCAAACATGTGCACCTACCACCTCGCCAGCGATCTGATCGTGAGATTTCTTCGGGCTGCTTAACATCAGGCTGTGTTTCGGCCTGTCTTCTTGGAAAAAGAGAACACGGAGAGGCTGACGCCGTGCCCGAGGGCTTGGGGATATGTTGGCTGATCTTTTTTGTTGATGGGCTCCTCGGGGCTCCTCTTTACTCCCTGAAGATTGTGGGTCCTTGAAGAAGGCTAAACAACACACAGAGTCTCTGGGCAGAGTACTTAAGTTGATGAATTATATCTATGTATATCGCTATGGATTCGCGTTTAACTTTTTCGAAATATGATAAGGATAGATCGGCATGTATGTGCGTGTGTACGTGTATGGTTCGTTGGTCATACATACGTCGGTACACTTATAATGTATACATGTATTTCATATTTGTATACATATATGTATATGTTCACACATATATATATATATATATATATATATATATATGTTTGTATACACATGTATCTGTAAACCGAAGTGAATACATTGACACGCCGCTATGTACATTCACACATTGCCATGTTGGTATGCAGACATACAAAGACACGCTTAGAAATGTGTGCAATCATGTTTTGCGTGACATACATATATATATATATATATATACATACATGAGTATGCATACATATACACTTATATGTATATATATATATATATATATATGTACATGTACATCACTGAATATCGAAGCACGGGATATATACACGCATTTGCATACTATATCCATGGGAGCACGTTTACATCGGGATGGGTCCATTTTTTCAAGACGGCATCGGCGCTTCGCGCCATGCACGTGGGTCTTTGAATACTTGGCAGGCGGGCGGAACGGCCGAAAAAGGGCAGGGCGGTACAGCAGAACAGATAACGAGAACTCCTCGTTGATCCGTCCGACATCGTCATCGTAATAATGGAACCTGGCATGTTTCCGTCGTACTTCTTGTTCCTAGTCCTCATTCCCGCCTTGTCCTGATAATTACCCCCATCCTCCTCTGCCTTTCTTGAAGAGGCTCCTCGTTGGAGAGCTTTTTTTGGGGGGTCTCGTGCAAGTTTTACCAGGCTTCCCTGGGCGCCTTCTGGGGGCCTCTGGGGGATTCCTCGGGCCACCCCGCTTCCAACTGCGGTTTCCCTGGGCTGCCGCGTCACGATTTGAAATGTTTCGGGGGGGGTGGTCTCGGTGACATGTTGGGCCGTCATGGGGCTCTCTTGAGAAAATCTTGGTGCCGTGTTGGGCTGTTTTGGGAGTTTTTTGGGGCTGCCTGGGAGCCTTTTTTTTCGGATAGTGTTGGCATGATGTTCGGGCCCCTGGTGCGGTGTCGGGCGCCTGAAAACCGACGAACAGAGCATCATCACCATTTTACAACAACAATTGAACAACAACAAAAACTGGCTTTCTGCATTTCGGAGGCCTGTTGGGGGTGTTTCTTGTGTCGCCTTCGGGCGTCTGGTGGGTGTTTGGGGCCTCCTGGGGCCCGCGGGGAGCCGTTCGGTCGCCCTCCTGACCGATTTTGGCCCGCTGCCTGGCGCATGGGCTCCCAGGAACTCCCAACAGTGCGGGGGACTTTCGACAGGGGCGTCCAGGGAATCGCCAGGGCCACGGGTCCGAAGGGTCCCGTTTAGGCGGGGGTTGCAGTGCCCCCCGCTGTAGACATATACAATGGGGTGCGTGCATATATGCAAGTATACATACATATGCACATTCGCGCATCTACATATAAATCTGTACACACTTCGAATGGTATGTATATAGATATACGGGTCGACTGGTGCGTATATACCTATGTATATGAATGGATACACCTATTCATATATAGCAAGTTACATATATATTCCGATATATATATATATATACATACATATACACATGGAAATATATGGCTGCACATATGTATACATAGGGATCGGTGTACACATCTATAAATGTGTGTTGTATACATGTGTGTATATGTATGTATGTATGTATATATATATATAGATGCTTGTCGGCTAGAATGGTTATATATTCTTCGGTGTACGAACGCTGATTGGAGAGGTGGGTCGATATATATATATATATATATATATATACACAGACAGATGTGTATATATAATGGTGATGGTGATGATGACGATGACGACGATGCTGACGATGATGGTGGTGATGATGTTGATGCTGTTGCAGTCGATGGTGATGTTGCTTGTGATGATGATGCCGCTGTTGCTGCGGCTGGTGATGATGATGATGATGATGATGATGATGATGATGATGATGTGAATGCTGCTGTTGAGGATGATGCAGCACATGTTGCGGATAATGGTGATGATGATGTTGATGATGATGCTGATGCTGGTGATGATGATGATGATGATGATGATGATGATGATGATGATGATGATAAGGTTGGTGGTGGTGGTGGTGGTGATGATGAGGGTGGTGATGGTGGCGGGGATGATGATGATGCAGCTAAGTAGGATGATGCTGATGAGGATGATGATGCTGATGACGATGATGATGATGAGTGCAATGGTGGCGATTTTGCTGATGAGGCTGATGAGGCTGATGATGATGCTGCTGATGATGATGGTGGTGGTGATGATGAAGACGATCAGCAGAAGGAGTAAGAGGAACCTTCACCCTCACCCTCCTACACCCCTCAACCCTCATCATCCTTACTCCATCCTCTCCCCTCTCCTTGGCTCTTCTCCTGGCTGGTGCTTCTTTCCTACCACTCCGCCTACCCCCCCTCCTCTATCCCTCTCTCCCTCCCTCTGTAGCCTTCCGACTCCGTGCCTCTGTTCGCAGCGCTTTGGCCTCCGGAGGTCTGAGCTGCACCACCTCCCCTCCGGCGGGGCGTCAGCGCTGGGCCTGCCAGCCTCGCTGCCCCAGGGTTGCCCGGCCTCGGAGTGCACGCCCCGGGTGTCGGCACGCGGGGGTCGCCATGACCAGCGATCGGCTTTCGGCTGGTCCCGGATCTTTGGCTTGAAGACCCGCGCGATGTTTGGAGCGCCTGGCTCCTTCCCTCTCTCCTTCTTCTACGAACAAGCCCTCAGACCGATTCGCTACTGAGCGCGGTTGCGTGGCGAGTACATCAACGGCCACGCGAGGGCACGAGAAGATGCGGCATGCTTAGTTTCCTTGTTTAGAAGTCTCTGGATTGCCTTCACAGACCTGCAGCACTGGCCTGTCCGCCTTCGTTGCCCGAGGGGTGCCCGACCTTGGAGTGCACGGCCCGGGTGTTGGCGCGCGGGGGTCGTTCAAGAAAAGAAGACGGCACAAGCATCATTTGTTTCGCGTTCCGCGCGGATTTCTTAG
>CAUYUJ010013002.1:384988-418744 GCA_963575745.1 Prorocentrum cordatum | reverse complement strand
TCTTCAGTCAGTCTCTGCCATCGCCGTCCGCTTCTTCGCAGAGTGGGCTTTTGTGGGGTGCGGATGAGCGTTCCCCAATCATCTTCGCTTTATTCTCTGCCTCGTCCTCCTCTTTCCTCCTCTTTCCTCCTCCTTCGCCTTCTCGTCCTCACCTTACCCTTGCCTCGCCCTCCTTCCGTCTCCGTTGTCTGTTTGACTCGAGGTGTTTGACGCAAGTTTTGGACGCCGCGCGTGTTTCTGACGGCTTCATCGAGTAGGGGATCGACTGCAGGATCGACTCAACCCAACTCTGCTTGCCCGTCGAATATCCGAAACGTACCTACTATGTTCCGAAGACCAGTAGACGTGTTTCTATGTATGTGTGTCTCATGTTGCCAACGAGAGAGTCAAGTTTGGAGTACACCAGTTCTGTAGTCGATCCACTGCGCGAATTCAGAGACGGCAGAGATTCCGATGGCGCGCGCTGGCAAGACCTACATGATCACGGGCGGCGCGTCGGGCCTCGGCCTCGCTGCCTCGAAGCTGCTCCACAGCCAGGGCGCCAACGTCGGCATCCTGGATAAGAGCGAGGAGGGCGCTGAGATCGCGAAGGGGCTTGGAGACCGCGCGCTTTTCTGCCAGACCGACGTCACGGAGGAGGCTTCTGTCAGCGGTGCCGTCGAGAAGATCGTTGCACAGTTCGGGGGCCTGCACGGCGTGATCAATTGCGCGGGCCTGGGGATGGCACTGACCACTCTCGACAAACAGTTGAAGCCTCACAAGGCCCAGGTCTTTGACTTCATCATGAAACTCAACACGTACGGCACATTCTACGGCTCTGCACACGGGGCCAGCGCCATGGCGAAGACCGCGGCGGCCGAGGACGGAAGCCGTGGCGTCATCATCAACGTGGCGAGCGTGGCGGGGATCGAGGGGCAGAAGGGCCAGCTTGTGTACTCCGCATCCAAGGGAGCGGTGATTGGGATGACCCTCCCCATGGCGCGCGACCTCGCCCGATACGGTATCCGTGTCATGACCATTGCGCCCGGAATCATTGACACTCCGCTGATGCAGATGGCTGCCCAGAAAGTGAAGGACGGCCTGCTTGCTCAGGTTGCAGCGCCGAAGCGGTTCGGTTTGGCAGAAGAGTTCGCCCACTTGTGCACCTCGATCATCGACAACGGGTATTTGAATGGCGAGGTCATCCGCATGGACGGCGGTATCCGCTTTGCAAACTTGTGAGTCGTTTCGTTCCGGACGTTTCACCAGTATGTTTGAAACCATCTTCGCCCCCCCATGTGTTTGCTGTTACGGCCGAGCATGAAGAAGCCGAGCCCTGGCCTCCGCTCTGAGGTCCGCTCGCTTACGGGCCTTGCTCACTGACGCCCTGCCTGAGGCAGGCTTGCCCTGCTTGCGGCACGTGTGCCCCACTCGCGGCGGCTGATCGCCGCGCGATGGGCAGGAGAGGGCCTCTCAGTGGGGGAGAACGGCTCCTGCCCAGCCCTCCGATCTCCAGATGCCTTCCAGTGCAAGGTTTGGGGACTTCTTGACCCCTTCCAGGGGACCGGCATTCCATCCTGGACAGTTTTCCCGATTCTAGGCTTCCCAGATGGGGTCGGAGCAGATGGGGTCGGAGGATCGCGCCGCATCGCCGATGCATCGGCGATGCGGCTCGATGTGCAGCCCGATTTTCTCCACGCCGACGTCGCCGACGCATCGCCGACGTCGCCGGTGCATGGCCGTTGCATCGCCGATGCATGGGCGATGCATCGCCGATGCATCGGCGATGCGGCGCGATCCTCCGACCCCATCTGCTCCGACGCTATCTAGGAGGCCTCTGGCACAGTCGGCCCGGATTAGTAGGTCGATCCTGCCAAGTCAAGGGTACCTTTTTGTCCCGTGTCTCGCGACCCGTGCCTCCTGCATTCCCGTGGCAGTGTGGCCCTCGGAAAGGTCTTTTGTCCTCTCGCGTGTCCTGTCCAATCGAGTCCGACTGTAGGGCACGTGGACTATCAGCGAGGGCCCCCGTCTCCAACCAGAAAGCGGCGCGCTCCGACGCCCGAGCGGGCGGCACTTGCGCCATGCCATGCGTCAGGGGCCATCGCGCACTGCACCTGGGCGGTCGGCGGCGGCGGCAGCCGCGCGTCTCCTGTCGGGGCCCCCCGAGGGGTCTGTTGTCCTCTCGCGTGTCCTGTCCAATGAAGTCCTCGCAGGCCTAGAGGTTGACACCAACACCAAGATCGGCGGTGTGCCTCCACCGAGGGAAGACGATCCCGATCTCGGTGATGGTGGCGATATTTTGGCTTCCAAGGTGACCGAAATACCACCTCCAACACCGATATCTCGGATCCTCTTCCCCCTGTGGAGGCCACCCCCCTGTGCTGGTCTTGGTGCCCATTTCCAGGCCTCCAGAGTCCGACAGCACTGCAGCCTGGGGAGCTTCCTCGACGGCCCGAGAAGCCCGCACACGGCCCCCCCCCGAGGCCGAGAAGGCGACGAGAGAGACGCCTCCGGCGCGTACCGCGCTCTCTGCAGGGCGGCGTCGGCGGCGCCTCGGCGGAGGGCCGGGCCTCGGCCTCGGCGACTCCTCGGCACTCCTTTCGGCGGGGCCGCTCCGCGGGGGCGCCCCCCGCAGAGGCCGAGAAGGCGGCGAGGAAAACGCCTCCGCCGCGCGCCGACGCCGCCTCTGCGGCGGCGGCCTCGGCGGCGCCTCGGCGGAGGGCCGGGCCTCGGCCTCGGGCGACTCCTCGGCACTCCTTTCGGCGGGGCCGGTCTGCGGGAGCGCCCTCCGCGGAGCCCCTCACAGTCGACCCGCAGAGGAAGCATGGGCCTCCCTCCCAAGGGTACCCTTGCATCCTTGCTTTTCTGGGTCCCTCCCTGGACACTCTCGTTGGCCGCGCGCCCCGCGCGAGAAGCTTCGAAGTGGGCCTCCGAGGCCCTCGCGCATCCTCATCGCGCAGCCTTACCCTGCGGGTTGACTGCACTCACTAATTGCCCAGACCCCCTCGCGTCGTGACAAAAGAAAAACCACGACGGTCGCAGGCCTGGAGGTTGACACCAACACCGATATCGGCGTTGTGCCTCCGCCGAGGGCAGGAGATGCAGATCTCGGCGGTGGTGGTAATATCCTGGCTTCCAAGGTGACCGAAATGTTGCCACCAACGCGGGAATGTAGGATCATATCTCCTCTGGTGGAGGCGCCGCCCCGTGCTGGTGTGGGTGCCCAACTCCAGGCCGCCACGACGGGATGTTTTTTTCGCCATGCTCGGCCTCGGGAGGCTCTCGGCAGGCCTCCGGGCCGTCGAACAGACGGCTCGGGGCGAGGAGCGGGTCCCCGGGGAAGGAGTCCAGACCTCTGGGGGTCGACGTCTCGGGGGCGGCACAGAGGGGGATGATGACTAGGAGGGGGGTGGATCTCATGGCGGGGACCATGATATTTCCCCAGATTTCGAGGCGCTTCTTCTCATTTCACTACATCCCTGGCCCCCCCGCTGGGCCGCGCACATGCCGCCGGTCATGATTTGCACCCCCCCCTCTTGGACACCCCCCTATTGGCCGCTCCCGAACGTTGTGAAAAAAATCACGGCGTCGGGGGTCTGGGTATCTATCCGGTTGCCTCAAGCAATGCCGCCACCGTGCCAGCGCAGCATTTTGCAGAAGAAGAAGAAGAAAAGAGATCGGCATGAACATAGACATACAATTTTCGCGCTCCGCGCGGATTTCTTGGATCTGCGCTGGAGCGCCCTGGCGGCGCCTGCAGCACCGACCCTCGCGCGCTCCGCGCGCCCAGGAGGGGGGGTCCAGCGCTTATGCAAGAACTCCGCGCAAACCATCGAAAGTTTATGTTTATGCCGTTTCTCTTCCTCTATATGTATCCATCTGCCCTCAGCAATTTCGCCACCGTGCCAGTGCAGCATTTGGGATGGCAGCTATTCGAGAACTGTCCCTGCTGGGGGCCTCTTCGGGCAGACGGCTCGGCTTCTTGTTTCGTGCTTCCACTCTTGTCTAGGCCTCCCAGATGGGGTCGGAGTAGATGGGTTCGGAGGATTGCGCCGCATCGCCGATGCAACGGCGATGCGGCTCAATGTGCAGCCCAATTGTCTCCACCCCAACATCGCCGATGCGTCGCTGACGTCGCAAAGGCGTCGCGATGCATAGTCGAAGCCTTGCCGATGTTTCGGCGATGCGGCGCGATCCTCCGACCCAATCTACTCCGACGCCATCTAGGAGGCCTTCATCGTTGGCCCTTCCCACTGGCCTTCTTGGTCCTCTTTTTGGTGTGCGCCGGGCCGGGTGCGACAGCACACATATATCATCTACGCAGGGCGCGTGGCACCTGCCGGCCGCCTCGCACCCCGAGCCCGAGTTTATCGGGGCCGCTGTCGTTGTTCCCCAGAACTCCGGCGTCGCGATGTTCGTATGTGGCGTGGCCAGGGGCACCGGTTCGTTGGGGGGGGGGTTGGACAGGTCGAAGAGAATATTTATATTAATAAGAATAGTACGAGTAAGATGAACATTAATAGTAATAACAAAAAGAAGTAAGAAGAAGAAGAAAAAAAAGATGAAGAAGAAACGGCAGAACCATCAACTTGTTCCAAAGCTCCGCGCGGAATTCTTGGATCGGCGTTGGGGAACCCCCCGGCAGCGCCTCCCGCGCCGCATCCGGCGCGCTTCGCAGGGGCAATGTTTGGGGAGGGGATGGGATCAGGGCTTGATGTTCGGTTGCAAATCGTTGGAGCTGGGTATACCCTCTTAATTCCGTCTTCAGCGTCGATTAGCGTCGATTGCGCTTGGGAGTGGATGAGGTAGCGCCGATTTAGCGTCGGCTTATGTCGATCAGCGTAGATTCAGCGTCGACTGGCGTCGATTTCGCGTCGATCCGCAGAAGCCGACAAGATGGCATGGGATCGGCGTCACCCCAACATTCTTCTACTATATGTGCGTCGCCCCCCCAGGGGCGACGCGCGCACCGAGAAATCTTATAGTATGTGCGTCGTGGCGGGCGCTGTCTGGCCACACCGCTCGGGAAACGATACACTACAAGATGGGTATACTACATGTTCGGGTCGGACGCGCGCCTCCAAGGCATATATATATACATATATACATATATAGATATACATATATATATATATATCGTATTAATATGTCTCTGTGCGTCCCACGGGAGGCTCCCGTGAGTTGCCACCGAAGGCGATGCGTCGGCCTCCCGCCCCGCCCGCTCGTCGCCGACAGAGGGCTCCGTGGCCCACCCCGCCCACATGGGATCGCGTGCGGCTCCGCGCCCCGGGGTGCCTGTCGCCGACCCCTCGGCGCAGCGTGTCGCCGATCCCGGGCCGGGGCCTCCGCCTCGAGCGGTGGCGAAGCTCGGGGGCGGCAGGGAGGGGGGTGATGACTAGGGGGGGTGGATCTCATGGCGGGGGCCATGATATTGCCCCAGATTTCACGGCGCCTCTTCTTGTTGCATTACGTCCCCTGCCCCCCCCCCCCCCCTTCGGCCGCGCACATGCCGCCGGTTATGATTTATACCCCCCCCTCTTGGACAACCCCCCTCTTGGCCGCTCCCGACCCGAGCGCTTCCCTTCACTCCACCCCTGAGCTGGTCGCCCCCGAGCGCTTCCCTTCACGCGAGCGGCGCACCAAAAAAGACGGGGCCGTCTGCGCCGACACTGGCTGGCAGGGTGCCCGCGGAAGGTCGCGCGTGAGCGCCTCGGTCTCCAAAGCAGCATGCCGCGCTGGGGGCTCGCGTAAGCCACCGCGTAATTAAGGGCGCCGCGTCATCTCGCGTCTGCTCGTGTCAACGGATGTCTGGGCTTAAGTCGGGCATGTCCCTCTACAGGAGGAATGTTCAAAATAGTCAAGAAATAGGATGGGGATGGTTTTTCTAATCTGTTTGACTAGCTTTGAATAGTGCTTTGACTATTCTTCTTCGTTCGTCCAAGCTCTGCCTGTACGGGGACATGCCCGACCTAAGCCTGGGTGTGCCCCGATGCCCCGCCGTGATGGGCTCTCGAGGAACGAGACACGAAGCCCGCCCCGGCCCTGGCTTCCAGGTCCGGCCCTCGCCATGGATCCACAAGGGGCTCCGAGCGAACGCATCGTGCGAGCGCTCGCAACGCGAGGGCGGCCTCGCGAACTGGGGGCCACACTCACTTGCGTGGCTGGGCGTGTACGTTTATTTTTTTGTCGGCTCCCTCGCGGCGGTCGGCGCCGCCGTCCATCCGCGGTCCTGCGGAGCTCTCCACGGGCCTCTGGAGGCTTCCGGAGGCAGGGGGTCTCCCGCCCGCAGGGCTGCCCCGTGTGTCGACCGCGTCGGTGCGGCGTGTCGCTGCCTGCGCCCGGGACCGACCGCCCAGGGCTCGTGTCGAGGTGCTCGGGTTCGGTGCGGTTCGGCTTCGTCTTCGATGGCTTCCGCTTCCGATTCGAGTCGGCTCGGGCCTCCCAGATTCGGGCTCCGATGTTGCGCAGGACGCATCCATATGGCCTGCAGGTTGCCGCCGATCCGACTCTTCCCGATCCGGCCGCCGATCTCCGCCGATCCGATTCCTCTCGATCGCCGATCCGACTGGAGGATTCGATTCTGGGCCCTCTTGCGTGCAGGCCGTTGCCGTTCCCGCTTGTGGTGCCGTTCCCGCTTGTGGTGCCCAGGGCCCCGCAGCGCACAAGCACAGCTCCTCATTGGGAGCCGACGGCAGTTGCCCGGCTTGTAGCCTATAGGCCTGGGCTCTTTTCCATATCGGGGGCGGCGAAGAGGGGTGATGACTGGGAGGATGGTGGTTTTCATGGCGTGGGCCATGACGTTTCCTCGGATGTCATGGCGCCTCCTCTTGTTTCACTGCATCCCTGGCCCCCCCCTTTGGGCCGCGCACGTGCCGCCTGCGCCATGATTCGTGCCCCCCCCCCTGCTGGACGCCCCCCTCTTGGCCGCCACCGACTCTATGCCAGCGTTCCTGCCCGCGCACCGCTCGGTGTGTGGTTTGTCGGGCAGGCTTGCGTGCAGGCGCGGTGGCAAAACGGGCAGCCTCCTCGAGGTCGAGGCCCCCCTCTCGCGCCGCCCATACCGGCGCGATCCCCTCCCCCCACTGGGGGCCCCGCGTGGCAGGGCTCGAGCTGAGCGGTGTTTGGCGATTTGATGTCGTTCTGATTCCGTTTTGCTGGTGCGTCGTTTTGATTTTTCGTTTCGTGCCGCTTCGTTTTTATGTTTCGTTTCTCGCGTCGTTATTTCGTTTCGCAGCAACGGCATAACGAAAACATAACGAAGGAACTCGACAGCACTACGATAACAAAAAACATTGTTTAGCTCGAGCCCTGCCACGGGCCTAGGTGCTGACTGAAGATGTAGATTACCTGCCTTGCCTCGTAGCTTTGGGGGACGTTGGGGGTGTGTCAGTTTGGGGCCTGAGTGTGACTGAAGATCTAGATGGGCCTGCTGGGCCTCGTCTGCGTGTGATGGCCCTGTCTTGTCTCTTAGTTTTCGGGGGTGAGCGGGGGTGCCCATCGAATCCCAGGGCCCTCGGAAATTCCGACAGCCCCCTTCGGGCCAGCTTCTCATCTCGAGCAGTCGTTTGACGGCCCTGCGGCCCACAACGCGGTTCCAGAGGCTGGCGAACAATTGCAGGGCGCGATTGTTTCGAGTCGCCAGAGGTCTGGGAGCGTGCTCCGGGCGGGGCCAGGGCAGGGAGGAATCCATCCGGAGCGTTCCCGGAACGCTCTCAGAGCGTTTCCGAGCGCTCTGGAACGTTTGCGGCGCGCGATACGTCCTCCAGAACCGCCAGACCTCAGAGATCCTGGATCTGCCCCGGTCCGACTTTGTCCCTGTCCTGGCTTTGTCTCAGAGCCACTCTCCGGTTGACCCAAAACGGGGGGTCCAGCGACGCGAGGGGGGTGCAATAGGTCTGGTGCAATAGACTGGTGGGGTTGCAACAGACTTGGGGCTGCAACACATTCCGGAGCGCAGATGTCTTGCTGGCTTGTCGCGTGCAGCACACCCGTTGCAATACCAAGCAATACACTTCTCGAGCGCAATACCATTGCAATATACAGTCGGGGCCCTGAAGAAGGAACCCTTTTCGTTGGGGAGGGGCTCCGCGTTCCTTAAGTGTTTCGCAGCTTGCCTCAGGTTTTCCTTATGTCTTCGATCGGACATCGAAGTTCCACTTGTGGAAACAAGGGGCCTCGTTCCTTTACTTAGGGTTCCTTAGGTCAAGGCCACGACTGTACACTTCTCGAGCGCACCACCACTGCAATATAGTTGCCGCAGATCTATTGCACCACCCCTCTTCTCCTGGCATCGCTCGGACGTGTGCGTTCCTTCCCTCGGCGAGGGCCATCGAGGAGCATCCTTGATCAGTTGGCCAAAAAAAACCACGCACGAGACCGCAACAAAAACACAGGGAATGGACGTCCGAGCGATGACCAGTTCTAGCTGGGACACTCGTGCCCGCGCTCTCTGGGCGCCCTTTTGGTCTTTGCACGCAGCGGGAGGAGGAGGAGGAGGAGGAGGAGGAGGAGGAGGAGGCGGAGGAGGAGGAGGTCGTGAGGTGCGCTGCGCCTCGCGGGGCGCTGCCCGCCCGCGGCACCCCTCGGCCCGAGGGCGGGGCCGCCCTCGCGGTCCCGCCGCCGCCGGTCGCGGGCGATGCGTCCCAGCCTCCTCCTCTCTCCTCTCTCCTCTGCTTCTCCCACTCTTCCTCCTCCTCCTCCTCCTCCTCCTCTCCTTCTCCTCCTCCTCCTCCTCCTCCTCCTCCTCCTCCTCCTCCTCCTCCTCCTCCTCCTCTCTCTTCTGCTTCTCCCACTCTTCCTCCCGAGTGTCGGGGGCGGCAAAGGAGGGGGGTGATGGCCAGGGGGGGGGTGGATCTCATGGCGGGGGCCATGATATTGCCCCAGATTTCACGGCGCCGCGTCTTGTTCCCTACCTAGGCTCTGCCTAGAAGGGTTCTTACTCTCTTAGCTTAAAGGGGCCGGGCAGTGTAACACGCCCCGGGCGGTTCCCCCAGTCCCCGCCCCGCGGTTCCCCCAGTTGCGTCCCCTTAACTTGGCTTTGCCTATCTCATCTTAGCTTAGCCTAGCTTAACTTAGCTTAGCTTAGCCTAGCCTAGCTTAGCTTAGCTTGCCCTGGCGTGGCTTAGCTTTAGCTTAGCTTAGCCTAGCTTAGCTTAGCTTAGCTTAGCCTAGCTCAGCTTACCTTACCTTAGCTTAGCGCAGTATAGCGCAGCAAAGCATTAGCACAGCACAGCACAGCATAGCATAGCACAGCACAGCGCAGCAAAGCATAGCTCAGCATAGCTCAGCATAGCAAAACAAATCATAACATAGCGCAGCATAGCATAGCATAGCATAGCACAGCACAGCATAGCATTGCTTAGCATAGCACAGCGCAGCAAATCATAGCATAGCACATCATATCATTTCATAGTATAGCATAGCGCAGCATATCATAGCATTTCATAGCATATCATAGCGCAGCATAGCCTGGCATAGCATAGTCTAACATATCATAGCGCAGCATAGCATAGCATATCATAGCATAGCCTAGCATATCATAGCATGGCATAGCGCAGCATAGCATAGCATAGCATAGCACATCATAGCATAGCATAGCGCAGCATAACATAGCATAGCCTAGCATAACACAGCGCAGCCGAGCGTACCCTAGCATGTAGATGTGAGTCTCGCTGTTGATGTTGATGTAGCTTGTTAATGTAACTGTCGGTGTAGATGTAGATGTTGCTTTCCTAGATGCTCCAACTCGTAGGTAGGGTCGCACTGGGATAATTTCATTACGTCCCCAGCCCCCCCCCCCTTGGGGCGCGCACATGCCGCTGGTCATGATTTGCACCCCCCCCTCTTGGACACCCCCCTCTTGGCCGCTCCCGAGAGTGTTCCCTGGAGGGTTCGCACGCCGGCTGGGGGGCGGCGCACAGTTCAGTAGCTTGGCCAACCCTGCCTGGGTGGTGGACCGGATGCCGCTCAGGAGGCCTCTTGGGGTCTTTTGGATTTCATTGGGAGTCTGGAGGTCTCTTGCGGGAGTCTTTTCCAGCCCCCGACTCCTCGACGAACAATCAAGCCCCTCAGAAAAGGAGGGCATCTCGGGGATACACCCCGAGAGGGCTGCAGTGGGGGATGCGCATCATGAAATCATTAAATGTTGTTCGTCGGGGTGTCCTGGGTTTCGTCGCTCCGCGCGCTGCGCGGTGACTTCCCGCAGCCGTTGAAGAAGCTGCTGCGTTCGGGGTGCTCCAGGTTTCCCCTCAGGTGCACATTGTTCGCGGGTTTTCTGGGTTGGGTTTCTTGCGGCCGCGCCCGCACTGTAGTCGGACGTACCCCCACCGAGGATGGACGCCCCCCCATCGCAGATCCCAGGGCTGGGCCCCAAAGTTCTGGTCCACTCGGAAGCCCCACGAAGCCTGGGATAGGGGTCGAGATATTCCCTGTGTCGGCGGCGAGCCCGGGGTGAAGTGAGATGGGGCGGGCCTACTCAGACGGCTCGGAAGTCCCTCAGCCTTCTGTGAGAAAATTTCTCAGCCTTCCGCGACGACACGGACCACCTCTCAGAAGGCACTGAGGCTTCCGAGAAGCCCCGCCGCCTTCTGAGAGGGCCTTCCCCCCTCGCTCGCCGCCGACCTGCTAGTCTTCGCCATCTTCGCCGCCGCCGTCGTGGTCGCTCGTGGCCGCCAGCGCCGATCCGATGCGGCGGCGCAGGACGAGGGCGGAGGGGCGAGGGCGGAGCAAAAGGAGGACGGGGGTGGAGGAGGAGGAGGGCGAGGAAGAGGAGGAGGAGGAGAAGGAGAAGGAAGTGGAGGAGGGGGAGAAGGACGAGGAGGAGGAGGAGGAGGAGGAGGAGGAGGAGGATGAGGAAGAGGAGCAAATGGAAAAGAAGGAGGAGGCGGAGGAGGAGGCGGAGGAGGAGGGGGAGAAGGAGGAGGAGCAGGAGGAGGAGGAGGAGGAGGAGGAGCAGGAGCAGGAGCAGGAGTCCAGAGCGGCCCCCGACGGAGGCGGCGCTGGCTGTGGGCGCGGCGGGAGATGGGCGCGGCCGAGGCGCGGCGGCGCGGCCCCGCGCCGCCGACGCCGCCGACGCCGGCGCCGCCGGCGCCGCCGCGGCCGTTTGTTGTCATCGTCGCCGTCGCCGCGGCCGCCGCGGCCGCCGCCGCGGCCGTTGTCGTCGTCGTCGTCGTCGCCGCCGCCACGTCGTCGCCGCGGCCGTCGACGTCGCCGCCGCCGCCGTCGCCGCCGCGGCCGCCGCCGCGGCCTCCGTCGTCGTCGAGACTCGGCACCTGGGCGCTCGGGCCAGGGCGGGGCAGGGGGAGGGAGGGGGAGCTGGTGGGCAGCATGCGGAGGAGGAGAGGGCGCCGAGCCCCCTGCCCTGCCGCCGTCGCCACGGCCCGATCCGCCTCGAAATCCTGCTCAGAGCGCGCCCCAAGAGAGGCCCGTGGGGTAGCGGTATCGGTAATCGGTACTTTTATGTCCTCTGAGGCATTCTAGGCCTAGGTGGTGTCGGAGTAGATGGGGTCGGAGGATCGCGCCGCATGGGCGATGCATCGCCGATGCGGCTCGATGTGGAGCCCGATGTCCTTCACGTTGACGTCGCCGATGCGTCGCCCACGTCGCCGATGCATCGCCGGTGCATCGCCGATGCATCGCCGATGTATCGGCGATGCGGCGCGATCCCCCGACCCCATCTGCTGCGAGCCCGTCTAGGAGGCCTCTCAATCATGGGCCTTCCTCGGGGTCCTCGAAGGCAGAGTGCGGTCGTCACCACCCACCAAACCACCCCAACCCAACCCGAAGGCTCAGATTTGCCCTCGTTTTCCAGTGGGGGGGTCGGGAAACATAGAAAAAACACGTGTGGAACCCTTACCCCCCCAACCCGAAATTCGGGTCTTCGGGTTGGGTTGGGGTGGTCTGGTAGGTAGTCAGGTCGGGCCAGGTCCTGCGGGCGCTGCCTGCCGCTCCTCCGCCTGCTCCTCTGACTGCGGTGGTCGCTCCGTCTGCCCCGCCGTGGTTCCGCGCGCGTTGGCCGCGGAAGGATGCGGCAGGCGGCCCGGCGGCCCTCCCTCCTCCTTCCTCCCCCTCCTCCTCCTCCTCCTCCTCCTCCTCCTCCTCCTCCTCTTCCTCCTCCTCCTTCTCATCCTCCTCCTTCTTCCTGTCGTGTGCCGTGCGGAGCCGCGACCGCCCCCTCGGCATACTATCCTCTGGATGATGGGCTTGTGGTCCACCACCACCACCAGAAATTGGAGGGGGGAAGGAGGTGGAGGAGGAGGAGGAGGAGGAGGAGGAGGAGAAGGAGCATGAGGAGGAGAGGAGGAGGAGGAAGGAGAGGAGAGGAGGAGGAGGAGGGGAGGAGAGGAGGAGAGGAGGGAGGGGAGGAGAGGAGGAGGAGGAGGAGGAGAGGAGGAGGAGGAGGGAGGAGGAGGAGGAGGGAGGGGAGAGGAGGAGGAGGACGAGGAGGAGGAGGGAGGACGAGTGGAGGAGGAGGAGGAGGAGGAGGAGGAGTAGGAGGAGGAGGAGGGGAAGGACCCCCTCCCCCTCCAACTTATGGTGGTGGTGGTGGTGGAGGAAATCAGGCCCATCACTAGATCATACTCGAGGCAGCCACACTGAGATCGGCGGCGAGCGAGGGGAGAAATGAGAAGGGGCGGGCCTTCAGTCCCCCAGCCTTCTGAGGCGTTTGCTCTGCTTTCCCCAGAGGTGAGGAACACTTGTCAGAAGGCGCGAGGGCTTCTGAGAAGCCCCCGCCGCCTTCTGAGCAGCTGTTCTCCTTCTCACTTCCCCCCCGCTCGCCGCCGATGATAAGCTGTGCCGTGGCTCTCGCGCCAATGCAATCAACGTTGCCATCCGCGTCACCGTGTTTGTCATCAGCGTGGAGGCCATCATTGTCACCATTGTCATCCTCACGGGTCCCTGTGCTCGCCACCGTAGTGGTGTCCCTGTGGTGATTGTCGTGGTCGTGTTTGTGATGATGGTGGTTGCAGCTGCTGCTGTTGCTGCTCCTGCTTCCACTAGTGTTGCTGTCGCTACTACGACTGATGATGCAGTGCCCGGGCGAGGGAGAGCAGAGGAAGAGAAACGACGAGGCGACGGAGGAGGAGCAGGGGCGGCATCGTTGCTGAGAAAGGGGTGGAGGGATAGACGGATATGGATCATGACGATGATATGGCGGAACAGGGAGAGAAGGAGGAGGTTGAGGAGGAGGACGACGACGAGAAAAGGAGGACGATGATGAGGAGGAGGAGGCGGAGCAGGCGGAGGAACCAATGAGGACAGGGACTGCAGCAACGATGATGGGGAATAACAGCGGTATGGAGCAGGGGGAACCGACCAACGCGGGGGCACGTATTGCGTTGTGTGCTGGGCTCTTCTTGATGACAGTGGTAACGATCCGACGCCATCATCCCACGTCGTCCGGCGAATCAGTGGGTACACGCAGCCGCGACTGCCTCCACGGACTGACTGGGGCGAGGGATTGCTGGCACCCCTCGGGGCAAGACTTCGGGAGTACCATGGTGGAGCTGCACGCGGCACTCTTCGGAGGGACAGAAGATGAGGACCATGACCAAGGCTGAACGCGGAAACATCGGTGTCGATTTTGGTCATCGCTCATCTTGGCCATCGCCGCTCGCCAATTCGTGGATCGTCCTCGGGAGCCAGCCACGTGTTTATTCCTTGGGTTCTGGGCCTGCAGCCAGGCTCGGACGGGGCTAGGACGAGGATGAATCGGTTCCAGAGCGTTCTGGAACGCTCTGGGAAGTCCGCGGCACCCGAGATATCCTCCAGAACCTCCCGATGATCGTTTTCTTTTGCACTGTTGTGCCGATCGGCGCGGGCCCTCGCACCTCCCACTCTTCGCCCCCCCCTATGGAGCGGATCTTGGTCGTTTTTTGGGCGTCTGTCTCGAGCAGGTGGAGGCTCCCCACAGGACGCACGGTGGCAAACGCGGATTCACGAATGTGAAGCGTAGTTTGTCTCCTTGCCTCCCCCCTCCGCGTTTGCCTGCATCGCGTTGCACTGCGTGTCGTGCCTTTCTTATTTGTTCCTCTCCGCAGCGCTCGCCTTCTCGATTCCTCCTCGCCCGAATTCATCCTCGCCCTGCAACTGTCTCACAGGGGCTCCCCGACGTGCCTCCGGGGGAGCGCCGTGGCCAGGGGCGCTCGGCCCCGTCGGCCAGGACGGGCCCGCCATCCCTCGTGCGCTCGGGACTGGCTTCTCGTCCCCGAGCCGTTTGGAATGGCGGTTTCCGAAGGCCCGGCGAGGGCCTCCGGAGACCGAAGAGGGCGAGCCACCTCTCGCCGCGGTTCTTGTTCACCAGCGCGAGGGGGCCTTTGTGTAGCTAGGGGGCCACATGCGAACCCTACCCCTCAGAAATCGTGGGCGGTAGGGGTAGGGTTCGCATGTGACCCCCTAGTAGCGCGAGGGGCTCTTTGTGTCGTCTCCCGGCGTCGTCTTCCAGGGGCTCCCCGACGTGCCTCCGGGGCCGCGCCGCGGGCAGGAGCGCGCTCGGCCCAGTCGGCCAGGAGCTGGCGCCGGGGCCTCGCGCGTGGGGTAGGGCGAGGAGGAGGAGGAGGAGGAGGAGGAGGAGGAGGAGGAGGAGGAGGAGGGCGGGGGAGGGGGAGGAGGAGGAGGGGGAAGGAGGAGGAGGAGGAGGAGGAGGAGGAGGAGGTGGAGGAGGCGGAGGAGGAGGAGGAGGAGGAGGTGGAGGAGGAGGAGGAGGGGGATGATGATGATAGATGCTGATGATGATGATGATGATGATGATGATGATGATGATGATGATGATGATGATGATGATGATGATGATGATGATGATGATGATGATATGACGATGACGTGCGATGACGATGACGATGACGATGACGATGACGATGACGATGATGAGATGATGATGATGATGATGCTGATGATGATGAAGATGATTATGATTGATTATGGTGGTGATGATGATGATGATGATGATGGCGATGATGATGATGATGATGATGATGATGATGATGATGATGATGATGATGATGATGATGATGAGGATGTGCTGATGAGGATGATGATGGTGATGATGATGAAGATGATGGTGATGATGAATGATGCTGCTGATGATGCTAATGAGCGTTGATGCTGCTGATGATGATGATGCTGATGATGCTGATGATGATGAGGAGGTGGAGGAGGAGGAGGAGGGGAGGGAGAGGAGGAAGAAGAGGATGAGGAGGAGGAGGAGGGGGGGGGTAGAGGAGGAGGGAGGGGGAGGAGGTGGAGGAGGAGGGGAAGGGGAGGAGGAGGAGGAGGAGGAGAGGAGGAGGAGGAGGAGTGAGGAGGAGGTGGAGAGGAAAAGGAGGAAGGGGAGGAGGAGGGGGAGGAGGAAGCCCATCGGCACCGTGCACCGGCCGCTGCAGCAGCTTCACGCAGCATGGCCAGACCCTCCTGCAGGGCGTCCTCGGCGCAGGCGGCGGCTTCCAAGCTCCAGCCGTACTCGGCGGCGAGCCCAAGGGGGGAAGTGATTACAGGGAGGGCCTTCTCGGAAGGCTCGGAAGTCCCCCGGCCTTCTGGCAGAAGTTTCATGAGCCTTCCCCTGAGACACAGGAAACCTCTCTGCAGAAGGCGCGAGGGCTTCTGAGAAGCCCCGCCGCCTTCTGAGCAGGTGTTCTCCTTCTCACTACCTCCCCTCGCTCGCCGCCGAGTTTGTCCCGTTTCCGGAAAGTCTGCTTCTTCGATATGAAAGTTTGAACGTTGCTTCATGACGGTTCTGATAAGAGTGGTACAGAAAAGGCGCATTTGTTGTGCCCTGAAGGGGCCCCAAAGGCCCCCCTTGGGCCCAAAAACGGTCACGAAAGGTGCACCGGAGGGTGTAATCAAGTCGCGCCTGTCCCTCCACAGGAGGAAGATTCAAACATAATCAAAACATAGCCTGGGGACTATTCCCCGTTTTTGTGTACTTCCGAGCATGTTTTGACTACTCGTAATTTTTCGTCCAAAATCCGCCTGTAGGGTGGCATGCCCGACCTAACATCATCGGAACCAAACGGCGACGGCACCGGAGAGGCCTTCGGTGCTGGGTGGCTCCAGCGCGGCCGGTCCCCTGTGAGGTTCCGGGCGGACGGGCCATGCGGACATCAGCGATCGACTAGACGTAAGAGTGGGCTTTCGCAGGGGTGACCCTTTTGTGCGGGCCCAATGGGTTCCCCCGGTCGCCGAGCGCGCTGCGATATAGTAGCCCCTTGCGCGCCTGCGGTTGGCCCCCCCCGCGGTCCCCATAAGGCCGCGCACCAACGGTCGCTCTTACCCAGGGTCGCTCTTGCGTGTAATGGAGGATGACGATTAATAAATGACCGGGGGTCGTGTTCACGCGGCGGCGCCTGGGATGACGATTAGCAAAAACCGGCCGCGGGCTGGAAAACTATTCTGTTTTAGTCGTTCTTTTCCAGTCAGAAAATTGTGCAGACATTGCAGGAAACTATTTGTTTAATCGTTCTCTCCCATTTTTTTATTAATCGCCATCCCGCATTAGTCGAACAGCAAGTGCGCGGGCTTTTTTTTTCTGAGCAGGCGAGGGTCGGCCCAGAGTTTTTTCCCACTTCTGGGCGGCGTTCTCCCGCGGGCTTCGGCCGCGTGGGCCCCTCGTCGGGCCCACGGGGTGCCACCATCAAGACGGGCCCGGGGCGAACAAGTGGCCCCGGGGAAGGGGTCGAGGTCTCCTGGGGCCACGCGTTGAACAAAACAATCGTCATCGCATACTCCAGATTTCGTGATAAAAGGGAGGGGGTCTGGACCCTCCAAGACAAGCCATTTCAGACCTCCCCCGTGGGAGAACCCTCCAAAACATCGTCCCCAGACCCCCCAGGCCTTCAAGATAGCCTGGAAGAGACCCCCCCCGAAATGAGACCCCCCTCCCTTTATCCCGAAATCTGGAGTAATTATCTGCCGACGGACCTGGGGCGAAAATCGGCCCTGGGGAAGGGGTCGAGGCCTCTGGGCCCACGCGTGGAACAAAAACACACAGATCATCGCATGATGAAATGATCTGCCACAGGCACCTGCGTGCGTAGGGCAGACAGGGCACCCGCGACCGCTTCCGACGTGGGAGCACGTTCCCTCGGCTGCACAGGCGGTGCAAGTCACCTGGGTGAGGACAGCGTGAGGGGGCAGGACGCGTCTTTTTGTCGTGGTCGGGCTGGCGTTGTTGCCGCATCCTACCACTGTTTCATGATACGGTGTCCGTCGGTGGGCCATGCCGCCCCCATTCGTTGAGGGCTTCTTCAGCGAGGACGAGATGAAGCGACGCGACCCGAAGCTTTTCCACAAGCTGGTGGGACGCCATCTCGATTCAGGTCAGGCCATGCTTTGCCTCCTCCCTCCTCCCTTCAGCCCCTTCCTCCTCGCGCGCGGCCTTCAGGAGCAAGGCACGACATGAGTAGACGGAGGGGAGGAGGGGGAGCAGGGACAAGGGATGAGGACTGGATGAGAGGCCCATCGTCAGCCTGCCAGACACGTGCGGATTAGCGGCATCATCTATGCAATGCCACCAGCTCAGGAAAGGAGAGCGTGGCGGCGAATGCAGTCCACCACAGCTGCACACAGGCAGGTTCAAGCAACGAGATCATGACACGTACACCGACCAGAGCCACCAGGCAAGGGACACAAATGGGACAGCAGCGCTGATCAGTGATAGGAGGGTACGTCGGTGGTCTATGATCTCTACGAACAAGCTGCGAGAAGCTGCACCGAGGCAGAATCGAAATTCCCAGAGAAGGATCAGGACAGCTCACAGAGAGGCCAGATACCGTTGCGGGGAGCCACCGGATCGAATGCGAACCGCCAGAGGCGGGGAACACGAGAGACCAGGCCGCTGCCCACGGGGCGCGCTGGCAGGGCAGATCGCGCCGTAGCTCACGACCTGCTGCGTGGCAGTCCACGTGTGCGAGCGGCAGCTCCGCGGCGACGCCAAGCACCACGCGCAGCACCTCCGCCGAGGAGTCGAGCCGGGACGCGGCCGCCCGCACCAGGGACGCGCTGCAGCAGGCGATGGGTCTGCTCCCGTGGGCGGACGGCAGCCCCCGTGGAGGTGACCCCCGCCGCTCTCGCAGAGCATGCTCCCGCCGCGCGGCGGAGCTCTGTGGAGGCTGCCGCCTGGCCAAGGGCCGCGCCGCCGCAGCAGCTGAGGGGGGCGGCCCACGAAGGCACGCGGCGGCCCCCGTCAGGATTCGGGCGGTTGCGAACATGGATCAAGGGGGCGAAATCGCGGAGCGAGGCGGCACCGGCCGCATTTTGGGGAGGGCACCTCCCCCGATCCATGGATCTGGCTTTGGCGACCGCGCGCCAAATCCACAGATCGCTGATCCACGTTGGCGCGTCCCCGAAGGAAGCCCGGCACCTTTGTCCGTTCGCGAGGGCGCTGGCTCAGTGGCCTCGCCTTTTTGGGTGCAGGCTCCCCGCGAGCTTGCGAAAAGGCAGCGCGCGGGACAGAGCGTGCGCGAACAAGACAGTCAGGGCGAGCGGGCTGCAACAGCGGGGTAAAACAATTACCCTGCGACGTACCCAACCCATGTGCATCAAGTGGCAAGAGGAGTAGGCCAACACTAGCAGGAACAACGAGCGGTGAATTGCTCTGCAAACTACATGGGATGCGCATGCGTTGCACGACTCACATGACGACGATCGAAAGAACGAGGATTGAGGCCCCAGGCTCGAAGAATAACAGGGACAGGAACGAGGGGCAGGAGAAGGATGGAATGGGGGGTAATCTGAATCTGCGTATGACGTCATTCGAAAGTGGCGACCCCGAAAGTGGCGACAGCAGACCACGAAAGTGGCGACAGTTTCGCAGATCGCAGACCCCCAGGGATGGCGAGGTCTAATCTGAATCTGCGTGTGACGTCACCAGCAGCCCTCGAAGTTGGCGACAGTTTCGCAGATTGCAGCCCCCCAGGGATGGCGAGGGCTAGTCTGAATCTGCGTGTGACGTCACTCCGCTGGGCCCCCCAGCAGCCCTCGAAAGTGGTGACAGTTTCGGAGATCTCAGCCCCCCAGGGATGGCGAGGTCTAATCTGGATCTGCTGACCCCACTCCGCTGGGCCCCCCAGTAGCCCTCGAAAGTGGCGACAGCTTCGCAGATCTCAGCCCCCCAGGGATGGCGAGGTCTAATCTGAATCTGCGTATGACCCCACTCCGCTGGACCCCCCCCAGCAGCCCTCGAAAGTGGCGACAGCTTCGCAGATCTCAGCCCCCCAGGGATGGCGAGGTCTAATCTGAATCTGCGTATGACCCCACTCCGCTGGGCCCCCCAGCATCCCTCGAAAGTGGTGACAGTTTCGGAGATCTCAGCCCCCCAGGGATGGCGAGGTCTAATCTGAGTCTGCGTATGTCCCCACTCCGCTGGGCCCCCCAGCAGCCCTCGAAAGTGGCGACAGTTTCGGAGCTCGCAGGCTCCCAGAGATGGCGAGGTCTAATCAGAATCTGCGCATGACCCCACTCCGCTGGGCCCCCCAGTAGCCCTCGAAAGTGGCGACAGCTTCGCAGATCTCAGCCCCCCAGGGATGGCGAGGTCTAATCTGAATCTGCGTATGACCCCACTCCGCTGGGCCCCCCCAGCAGCCCTCGAAAGTGGCGACAGCTTCGCAGATCGCAGCCCCCCAGGGATGGCGAGGTCTAATCTGAATCTGCGCATGACCCCACTCCGCTGGGCCCCCCAGCAGCCCTCGAAAGTGGCGACAGTTTCGCTGATCGCAGCCCCCCAGGGACGGCGAGGTCTAATCTGAATCTGCGCATGACCCCACTCCGCTGGGCCCCCCAGCAGCCCTCGAAAGTGGTGACAGTTTCGGAGATCGCAGCCCCCCAGGGATGGCGGGGTCTAATCTAAATCTGCGTATGACCCCATTCCGCTGGGCTCCCCAGCAGTCTTCGAAGTTGGCGACAGCTTCGCAGATCGCAGCCCCACAGGGATGCTGAGGTAGGAGACAAACTAGCACGCAGGAGCGATCGAGGTAGGAAGCAGGGGGGAAGAGGAAAGGAGGAGGGGTCGGGAGAGGAGAGGAGAGGAGTCGCGACCGCAGCTGCTCTATTCAAAACGACAACCCAACGCAGGAGGGTTGGGGGAAAAAAAGAGAGATGCCCGGCATTGGGGGGCATTGAGCCGAGGTGCAGCACCGGTACATAGTAGTGTCGGACGACGAAGCAGCCCGAGACCTCGTAGGCGAAAGGCAACCCCGTCAAAATGCCTGGCACCTCGTAGCACTTCGCCGCGTGGCTCAGCTCGGAAGCCGCCGCCTGCGCCCAGGACGCGCTGCAGTAGCGGAATGGATGGTCCTCGCAGTTGGTCCACAGCCTCGTGGATATGTTACGCCCGTCATGGCACTCCGCTATATGGCTGAGCTTGGGCGCTGCCGCCTGCGTCAAGGATCGGCGGCGAGCGAAGGGGAGGGGAAGTGAGAAGGAAAAGGGCGGCGGCGGCACTTCTCGGAAACCCTCTCGCCTTTTTAAGAGTGATTTGTGTGTCCGGGGAAGGCTTAGGACATTCCTTAGAAGGCCAGGGGCTTCCAACCCTTCTGAGAAGGACCGCCCCTTCTCACTTCCCCCTTGGGCTCGCCGCCGAGTGCTAGCTTGGGAGCCGCCGCCTGCGCCAAGGCCGCGGTGCATGAAGGTCTGGCCATGCTGCGTGAAGCTGCTGCAGCGGCCGGTGCGCGGTGCCGATGGGTTTCCTCCTCCTCCTCTTCTTCCTCCTCCTCCTCCTCCTCTCTTTTTTTTCCCCCCTCCTCCTCCACCTCCTCTTCCTCCTGAGCAAACGGCATAAACATAAAAAGTTTGGCGCTCCGCGCGGACTTCTTGGACCCGCGCTGTGACCCCCCTGGCGGCGCCCGCAGCGCTGCCCCTGGCGCGCTCCGCGCGCCAGGGAGAAGGGGGTCCGGCGCAGATCCAAGAAATCCGCGCGGAGCGCCACAAGGGCATGTTTGTGGCAACTGTTTTCTTCTTCGCCGGACCCCTAACCCTAGTATTATGTCGGGCGTGTCCCCCTACAGGGGGATTTTCGACGGAAAATAAAAAATACCCCAAAACTACGCCAAAAAGGTAAAAACATTCAATGAATAAATAGTCCCCAGACTATTGGTTTTGATTATTTTTGAATTATTTCGGGTGTATTTTCGTCAAAACCCCTCCTGTAGGGGGACAGGCCCGACTTAACCCTAGTAACGCGATGAAGACGTGGCCGCACTGAGGTCCCCTTTTTCACATTGGCGGTTTGGCTTGATGTACAGCTGTTGCGGAGACCCTCTCATCCCTGATGTTCCTGGCCCTCCTAGATTCGGTCGCCTCACGAAGGGTTCGGGGTCCTTCTGCGCCTAACCACCCCAGGATACTGGCCACGCGCGAGGCCGAGAAAAAGGCACGAGGAATCGACGTCCCAGCGGTGGCAAGGAGCGGGGTCGGCGCGGGGCGCCCGGGAGGTTCGCGCAGAGCTGGCCTGGCCGGCACGATGCGGAGGAGGAGGAGGAGGAGGAGGAGGAGGAGGAGGAGGAGGAGGAGGAGGAGGAGGAGGAGGAGGAGGAGGGGAGGGGGGAGGAGGGAAGGAGGAGAGGAGGAGGAGGCGGAGGAGGAGGAGGAGGAGGAGGAGGAGGAGGAGGAGGAGGAGGAGGAGGAGAGCACATCGCTGGTTGTTTCGGTCCTCTTGGCATGCGCCCAGAGAGCCGACGCTCCCCCAAGAAGGTCGGAGCGGCGGGGTCAGGGGCCGTCCTCAGCCTCCAGGGGGCCCTCGCGGGGCCTCGGGGGCGTCAAGCAACAGCTCTGGACGAAGAACAGGCCCTGGTGGACCCACGCTCGCTCCCTGGAGGAGGAGGAGGAGGAGGAGGAGGAGGAGGAGGAGGAGGAGAGGAGGAGGAGGAGGAGGAGCTAGGAGCTAGGAGCTAGGAGCTAGGAGCTAGGAGCTAGGAGCTAGGAGCTAGGAGCTAGGAGCTAGGAGCTAGGAGCTAGGAGCTAGGAGCTAGGAGCTGGGGGACGACAGTGTGAACACCTCACGACGTCGGGGCACACCCCACCATCGAGGACAAAGAACCCCAGACCCTAAGGATCTGATGAAGACGCGGCTTCACTGAGGTCTCCTCTCTCTCTCTCTCATGCGGGCTAAAACATCTGGGCGTTTTGGCTCGGTATATCTGCAGAAAAGACTCCCTTATCCCTAATGTTCCTGGCCCTCCAGGGCCCACGCATCGAGCAGAATTGGATCGACCGGATGTCTGGGAGCAGAGGTCTGCTTGATTCGGTCCCTGTGGCATACAGTCAGGTCACTTGCTCAAGCGCGTCGCGCCGCGGATTTTGGCCCACCATGCTTCGGCGCGGAACGCTGACCACTTCCCTGTCCCCAAGCGTCAACGGCTCGAGATTTGCAACGGCCTCCCGCCCCGTGGAGCGATGCGACACGCTGCCCTCTTGCAGGGCATAGTTTCCGTGCCGCCGGAGTTGCGGCCGTGACACGCCAAGCAGCAGTCCCTGACCGCAGCGAGGCGGGAGTTTCAAGGGCTGTGGGAAAGTGTGAATGATAAAAGGGTAGCCTGGAAGAGCGGCGTGACTTCCATGAGTCTGATGGTTTCCAGAGGGTGTCGGTAAATCAGAGCGTCACGTCTGATGTGTACCTATATATATATATATACATCTATATGTATATAGATATGCTTCAGATGTGTCGATGTAGCTGCATATGCGTATACACACTTGTATGTGTACATGTGTGTATGTATGTTGTATGTGTGCATGCATGCGTACTTGTATGCATGTATGTATGTATACATGTATGCATGAATGTATGTATGTTTGTACGCATGCACACCTGCATGGATGTATGGAGGTA
Organism: Prorocentrum cordatum; assembly: GCA_963575745.1. Classification (NCBI taxonomy): domain Eukaryota; class Dinophyceae; order Prorocentrales; family Prorocentraceae; genus Prorocentrum; species Prorocentrum cordatum. The sequence goes on along the minus strand of CAUYUJ010013002.1, from coordinate 395,946 downwards.
TGTAGATGTGTATGTATATGTGTATGTATGCATGTATGTATGTATGCATGTATATGCATTCATGTATGTATGTATGTGCGTATGTATGCAGTGTGTCTGTTTGTCTGTCTGTCTGTCTGTCTGTCTGTCCGTCGGTCTGTATGTATGTATGTTTGTATGCGTGCATGCATGCATGCATGTATGATTGTATGTATGTATGCATATATGTATGCATGTATGTATGTATGTATGTATGTGTGTATGTATGTATATATGTATGTGTGTATGTGTGTATGTGTGTACGTACGTATATATGTATGTGTGCATGCATGCATGTATAGATGTATGCATGCATGTATACATATAGGTATATGTATGCATGTATGTATGTATGCATGTATGTATGTATGTATGCATGTGTATGTATGTATGTATGTATGTATGCATGTATGTATGTCTTTATGTATCGTATGTAAATGCATATCCAGATGCATGCACATATATGGATGTACATGCATATGTGTTTTGACCTCCGTTGTTGCGCAGGTGCTCGGCTATCTCAGCCGATGCAGGGCAGCCTGTCTGGATACTTGATGCAGCGGCTCGAGAAGGAGTCAGAGGCAGCTATTGCTCCCTCACTACCGATGCGCCCCCAAGACTTTCGACGACGCTGTTTTTTCGAATGACTTCACAGCATGAGGAAGCCACATGTTTGGCCCGCGACGGAGGAGTCCAGTGGCAGAGATCAGATAGACGGCGCGACACGACGACGAACACGACGGACGACAGACGAACGACGAGGGCGCGGGGGGTGGGGTGCGGTGGGGGGGCAAGCATACACTTCGGACGTCGCTGACGATTCCCCCTTCGGATCTGGCGGCCGCACTCTGCTTCCCAGCGGCGCCTCTCAGAGTGGCGGGGGGTCTGGCGCTGGTGGAGAGAACGTTCGAAGACGCCTGACAAGTCTGTTCATGGAGTCTGCGACCACCCATGGCGCGAGCTAAGCGCTGTAAAAAGCGATTTCGTGTTTTCCGTTTTCGTTTTTTAGTTTATGTGCAACATGGGCGGGACGAAGACAGAACGGGGGACAACCGAAACTTATCAAATTCAGTATCGTTTAACCGACCCCCATCCCCATCCCCATCCCCTTCGAGACCCCCACCAAATTACCACCACAGTTGGGGATACACCCCTCGAGACCCGAAGGGGACGGCCTACATCCCCATCTAGGGGGGTTAAACCGGCCAGTGGGGCCAAGGCCACGCCGCTGGGGATGGGGATCGGTTCAACGATACTCACAAACACGTAGAGTCTCACTTAGCCCGCGCCGTGTGGCCACCTCCTCGTTCCCGCCACTGTTATGCGGGCAACTCTCTGCCTCTTTGTAGATCCTCACCTGGCCCGTCCGAGCTGTGCCTAGCGCCAGGTCTGCAGTCAAGCATGGTTTTTGGGGGGTGTTCTGGCTCTCTGGGAGGAGGGAGGAAGAGGAGGAGGAGGAGGAGGAGGAGGAGGACGAGGAGGAGGAGGAGGAGGACGAGGAGGAGGAGGAGGACGAGGAGGAGGAGGAGGAGGAGGAGAGGAGGAGGAGGAGAGGAGGAGGAGGAGGAGGAGGAGGAGGAGGAGGAGGAGGAGGAGGAGGAGGAGGAGCTGCCTCGGCTCACGCCGCGCTTCGCCTGGGCCCGCGCCCGCCGCCCCTCGGGATGGCCGCTGCGGGAGCCGCTGCGCGTGCGGACGCTGGCAGCGCGGCTACGGCGCGCCGCGGGGCCCTCGAGGCCGCCCGCGGCGCCCTCCTGGCGGCGCACGCCGCCAGCGGCCTCGCAGGAGCGGCGGCGTCCCGAGACGGGACCCGCCTGCTCCGCGCGGCCGAAGGCCTGCTCCGCGCGGCCATTGCGGAGCTCGGCGCGAGGGCTGCGCCGCCCCCATCGGCTGCTGCCGCGGACCGCCCTGGGCGGCGCCGCAGGCCGCGCGGCCGTGCGGGGCGTGGCGCAGGGGCCCCTCCTGACGCGTCGAGTGCCCGCGACGGCGACGTTGCGGTCCGGGACGGAGCAGCTGATGGTGCCGCTGCTGCAGCTGGAGCGCTGGGCGGGCCCCCTGGCGCGAAAGCAGCGGCGCAGGTGCGGCGGCCTCGGCGCCGCAAGCGGCCTGCGAGGGCATCGTCGGCACGGACTCCTGGGGACGTCGCGATGGCGGCGGTTGCCGACGCGTCGGACGGCGGCACCCTCGAGGACGACTCCTGGGCTGACGGCTTGAAGGTCCCTGCTGCGGCGGGCCCTCGCGGTGGTGATGCTGCCGCTGCTGTCCCGCCTCCTGCGGTGCCTGCTGCTGGGGCGGCGACCGAGACGGAGCTCTTGGTCGACGCCGTCGTGGTGGAGGGCATCATGCGGCGCGAGTTCGCGTCGCAGATGGCCGAAGACCGCTTCGGCAGGGAGGAGCTGGAGAGGCTGCTGGTGGAGCGTCGGGTGGCGGCTGCTGGCGTGCTGGCGGCGGCCCGGGGCGCGCGTGGGGATGCGGGGGGAGGGCGATAATGCCCGCCAGCATCGCTGGCGGGCCGTCCTCCCCCTCAGCGTGCTCCACGAGGGCGTCCTCGTCCCATTCGGCTCCCGCGTCCTCTTCTCCCTTTGAGTTTTGCTGCTGGAGGCGGGTCGGCACCGACGCCCGCCTCAGGAACGAACGAACGAACGAACGAAGAGGAGGAGGAGGAGGAGGAGGAGGAGCAGACCTGGATCCTCTCTGCGGGCAGTTCTTGCTCCTCGCGGGCCGCCGAACATGCAGCAACACATACGCCAGTGCGTAGCTTCTGGCGCGAGGTCGGGCCCTCCCTAGCGGGCGGGCATCGGCGGCCCCTCCCCGGAAGGGCTGCGTTTTTTTTTTTTTTTTTTTTTTTTTTTTGCCAGGATTTCCCGAGGTGGATCCGGAGGTGGCGACGAGGGCCCCCCAGGACCGGCGGCAAGTCCAGCTGGGAAGTGAGAGCACGGGCGGGCCTAAACGGTGTCTTGGCGCTTTCGTGGGCCGTGTTTTCGCTTCGATCTCGTTCCGCGCTCTAAGCGCGGATCGGAGACAACGCGAGGGAGCACGAAGGCAACACGGAAAAAACGAAAACCACCGCTAGGGGGCCACATGCGAACCCTACCCTTGCCCCCTACGATTTCTGAGGGGGAGGGCGGGGTTCACTTCGCTCGGGAGCTTCCGAGCGAAGTGAACCACCGTTTAGGCAAAACGTTCACTTCGCTCGGGAACACGAAGGCAAAACGAAAACGAGAACCGCCGTTTGGGTTCAGCCCTCCACGACCGGCGGCGAGCCCCGCTGGGAAGTGGGGGGGGGGGGGCCGGCCTCCCAGGCACGATCGCGTCGTAAAGCAAGTTGGACGGAAAAGGTTTTGGGCTATTCTCGGCGCCAAAGTGAAGTCGGGCCTGTCCTTCCACAGGAGGAATCTTCAAACATGATTTTTTTAAAAAAGTAGTCTGGGTACTATTTCTGACCATGTTTGAATATTTTAGGGCATTGTTCGATTATTGGTTATTTTTCATCCAAGATCCCGCCATAGGGGGCCCGACTGAACTCCATGGGGCCTTCGCCGGGCCCAGGGTCCGTCAAAAGATGACTCGCAGGACGAAGCTCGGGTCCCGGGGAAAGGGTCGTACTTTCGCAGCGGCGCCGCCCTGAAGCAAAACTCAGGACGTCGCGTGTCTGGTCTTCTCCGAAGTCGGCGGGGCTTCTCAGAAGCCCTGGCGCCTTCCGAGACCCCGTCTGTGGTTTCGCGGAGAACGCGCGAGGGGTTTTGAGACGCCCCGCCGTCCTCTGAGAGGGCCCGTCAGAGGCGACGATAGGGGCGAATAGCCGAGGGGAGAGCAATACATGTACGGTAGGTTCGCGTCGTGTCGACCAGCGGCGACCCCAGCGCGGACGTTCAAGGTTGAACGCCGCCGGCGGCCCAGAATCGGTCGATGTTGATCGATCGGACGTTGCGGAGACGGCCGATCGTTCAAGGTTGAACGATCCAGCGCGGTGTCAGGAACCGACGCCAGGGTCGACACGGCACGGACCTGCAGTATTCAGGTGCGCCGATGATTTGTGTCTTCGAAAAGGCTCCCGGGCGAATGCGTGTAATGCCCGCCCCTGGGCTAGTCGCCCCTGTCGTCGCCTCCGAGCCTGCCCGGCCCCCTCGCGCCCCCCTCCCGGACTCGCCGCCAACGTGGGGCCCGAGAAGTGCCGGCATCTTCGGTCCTTCCCTCCTGCTTCTCCGGGGCAGGAGGAAAAGTACAATGGGCAGGAGGATCACGTGGTAAGAGAGAGGCAGGACGACGCGCGGGGGAGGAGGAGGTAGAGGTGGAGAAGGAGGAGGAGGACGAGGAGGAGGAGGAGGAGGAGAAGCAGGAGGAGCACGAGGAGGGAAAGAGAAGCAAGAAGGACGAGAGGACGTGATAGGAACTTCAGGGAGTTAGGGTGAGTCCCCTCCTCAGGGGAGCGCAGGGGGGTATCCCGAGCCCGTTCCCGTCAGGACCCTGTTGGCTCTTGGCGATGCAGAGTGTCGTTTTACACTTGGCAACCAGAAAGCTTGCTGCAGAGTGTGATTGCAGACTGTGTCGGCCATTGCTTTTGGGGGAGGAGGAGGAGGAGGAGGAGGAGGAGGAGGAGGAGGAGGAGGAGGAGGAGGAGGAGGGAGGAGGAGGAGGAGGAGGAGGAGGGGAGTGGGGAGGAGGAGGAGGAGGGAGGAGGAGGAGGAGGAGGAGGAGGAGGAGGAGGAGGAGGAGGAGGAGGAGGAGGGAGGAGGAGGAGGAGGAGGAGGAGGAGGAGGAGGAGGAGGAGGAGGAGGAGAGGAGGAGGAGGAGGAGGAGGAGGAGGAGGAGGAGGAGGAGGAGGAGGAGGAGGAGGAGGAGGAGGAGGAGGAGGAGGAGGAGGAGGAGGAGGAGGAGGAGGAGGAGGAGGAGGAGGAGGAGGAGGAGGAGGAGGAGGAGGAGGAGGAGGAGGAGGAGGAGGAGGAGAGGAGGAGGAGGAGGGGAGGAGGAGGAGGAGGAGGTGGGAGAAGGAGGAGGAGGAGAAGGAGGAGGAGGAGGAGGAGGAGGAGGAGGAGGAGGAGGAGCGTTCGCCTTCGCTGTGGCCCAGCGCTTCCTCGGGCACCCTTCCAGGAGGCAGGGGCAGACTCCGAGCCCCCATCGCGCCTCACGGGGCCGCACGGGCAGGGGCCGCCCCCCTGCGCCTGCTCGATGCGTTGGGCCCTTTCCCTCTCGTTCTGTCTTGTGATGGGCCTGTCTTCCACCACCACCACCCGAAGTTGGAGGGGGAGGGCCTTTGCCTCCAAAATTCTCGCCCTCCGCCTCCATCCCCCTCCAACTTATGGTGGTGGTGGAGAACAGGCCCATCACGACTGGCCCTGCGTTTGTTCGATGCGTCGGGCCTTCCTCTCGTTCTGTCTTGCCCAGGTGGGGGATGCGAAGGAGAGCTTCGGCGGCGAGCGAGGGGGGGGGGGGGGGACATGCGCAGGAGAGAAGGCCTCAGGACTTCTCGGAGGCCCTCACGGCCTCCCGAGAGACGTGTTGGTTGTCTTCGGGGGAGGCTCGAAACACTTCTCGTGGGAGGCCCGGGGGACTTCCGATCCTTTTGAGAAGGCCTTTTGTTTGGGAGTTCCAGGATTTCCGCCATCCCGGACAAACAAAAAGGCTGAGCTCAGTCCCCAGATTTCGGGAACAAAGCCCTTGGAAGCCGACTGAGATACAGGCCTCAGACGAAGTAGCGAACTCTTATGCCGCATTCATCTGTCAATGCCCCCCCCCGCCCAATGATGAATGTTGGCGGTGGGTTGAACGAGCTGCTCTTCGACCCGGGGAGACCCCCCCTTGGGCCGGGGGCGGCAAAGAGGGGGGTGATGAGTGGGTGGGGGGGGGACATCGTGGCGGGGGCCATGACAACCCCCCAGATCTCGTGGCGCCCCTCCTGCTGCTTTCGAGACGTCCCCGGCCCCCCCCCCCCCCTGGGCGCCGCGCACATGCCGCCGGCCATGCTCTGCACCCCCCGCTCTTGGACGCCCCCCTCTTGGCAGCTGCCGGTGGGGGCTCCCCGCGCCTCCTCGCCCTTGGGGGGCGGCCGAGCGCACGCCGCGGCGGCCCCGCGGGCAGCGCGTGGGCCCGCGGGCCCGCTGGCGCCGCCTCCGCGGCTCCGCGGGCCGCGCCCGCGCCGCGGGCCGCCTGCGGGGCGCGGCCGCCCCGCCCCCCCCCCTGCCGGCGCTGGGGCCCCCTGCGGGCCCGGAGGAGGAGGAGGAGGAGGAGGAGGAGGGGGAGGAGGGGGAGGAGGGGGAGGAGGGGGAGGAGGAGGAGGAGGAGGAGGAGGGAGGAGGGAGGAGGAGGAGGGGGAGAGAGGAGGAGGAGGAGGAGGAGGAGGAGAAGAGGAGGAGGAGGAGGAGGAGGAGGAGGAGGGAGGAGGAGGAGGAGGAGGAGGAGGAGAGGAGGAGGAGGAGGAGGAGGAGGAGGAGGAGGAGGAGGAGGGAGGAGGAGGAGGAGGAGGAGGAGGAGGAGGAGGAGGAGGGAGGAGGAGGAGGAGGAGGAGGAGGAGGGAGGAGGAAGGGAGGAGGAGGATGGAGGAGAGGGAGGAGGGGAGGTGCGCGCCCCCGGCGCGTGTTCCTCCGACCCGCTTCCCCCCCCCCACACGCTCCCCTCTTCTCCGCGCCGCCCGTCTGGTCGTCGTCTCTTCGTCGTCGTTCTCTCCTCTCCCTTCCTCTCGCCACCTCTAGGGCCCCTCCTCGGCCGGTGGCCGAGAGTGCTGGTGTTAGGTCGGGCCTGTCCCCCTACAGGGGGATTTTGGATGACAAAGAAATGATACCCCCAAACGTAGACCAGACACATTGACAAATTGTCAAGCAAAATCGTCCCCGGATTCTTTTTTGACTTGTTTTGAACATTCTTTGAACAGTTCCTCCTGTAGAGGGACAGGCCCGACTTAATGCTGGTGCCGCCTCTCCGGATTCCTGTGCGGAGAGCGGCCGCGCATCCGCGCACACCCGGCGCCGGGTTCTGCAGCGCCCCCTCCAGAGGACGAGCTGAGGGGCACGTCCGCCGGCGCTCGAGCGGGTACCGGCGCAGGCGCCCCCCCCCCGATAGGGTCTGCTCGGAGGTGGACAGACCTCCTGCCCTGACACGTCGATTAAGGACTTGGCCGTTTTCGGTTCGCGGGAGGGCGTCGCCGCCGTCATTTTTGCGGGTCCAGGTCCGTCGATTTCGGCCCCAGGCTGTTTTCGCTAAGGGGAGGTTTACTAAAGGGAGGTTCGTCCACTGCCGATCTGCGGCCGCGTGGCCGTCGGGTATGGCCAGGACCGCAGGCAAGGGGACCCGGACAGCAGTAGGGCCCCGGAGCCCCCAAACTGGCCAGAATCACTGCACCAGGTCCGCTGCAGCTGGTGTTTTCCCGGGTGACGGCAGTTCCGGTTAGTGGGACGGGGCCTGGGGGGGCGTCCGCCAGTACACATCAGTGATGTGTACTGGCGGACGTGATTCAGTGATGTGACATCACTGAACCAGATCCCACTACACCCAGTTCTGCCAACGCCCGAGATCTGTCTGTGCGGGCGGTCCGGCGGCGGCTGTGGCGTGATCTGTGTTTCGCCATTGGGGGAAGCGGGTCCTGAGGGAAACGGGTCCTGACGCCCCTTGCCGCCTGCGGGCTCTCGGGGCCCTCCACGGGCCCCGAGGCTGTCAGAAACCGGCCCAGGACGAGCAGCTCGTCCTGAGGGTAACGGCCACAGGGGTCCAGGGGCCCGTTTCCCTCAGGACCCGGCTCCCCCACGCGAAGTTTTTTGATGTTGCGGAATCTCGGCCGGAATCTTGGAAATGTTGGAGCAGTTTTTTTTTTTTGTTCCAGAGGGGGGTGCCATACAGTCGGCCCGGATTAGTAGGTCGACCCTGCCAGCTCAAGGGTACCTTCGTGTCCTGTGCCTCGCGACGCGCGCCTTCTTACACTCCTATGGCGATGTGGCCCTCGGAGGGGTCATTGTGTCCTCTCGCGTGTCCTGTCCAACCAAGGCCGACTGTACCACTCAGTTTTGGCCAGATCCGGGGTTCCAGATCGAGGAGCCGCACACATAAATTATCGGGAGCAGAAAGGGGGATGACTAGGGGGGGGGGGGGATTTCATGGCGCGGGCCATGATTTTTCCGCAGATTTCACGGCGCCTCTTCTTATTTCATTACGTCCCAGGCCCCCCCGCTGGGCCGCGCACATGCCGCCGGTCATGATTTGCACCCCCCCCTCTTGGACACCCCCCTCTTGGCCGCACACATAAATTATGGATGAAGGCGCGTGGATCAGCGACGGAACCCGTTCCCACCCAGGTCCGACGTGCTCCGTCGCCAGGTCCGGGGGGCAGTGGCGCCATGCTTCGGGAGGCATGCTCCCCGACCTCCGTGCACTCCATGGTGGTGTGTGCCCGGCGGGAGGGGGGCATGACGCCGTCGACGCCTCTGTGTTCGGCCTCGGAGTGCGGCCGGCGTCGAGAGTTGTATTCCCGCTCGGGGCCTTGAGACGGGGGTCAATGCAAACGGGGGTCAGCCAGGGCGCCAGATCCTGCAGGATCCTGCGAAGACCCCCTCTGGCTGACCCGGGTTAGCGAGCCGCTCGTGGCCGCGAGGCGGCCGCGCATATTGGCTGACCCGGGTTTGCGAAAACCTGCGTTGTAGTTATTTTTCCTGCATTGCAGTTTTTTGGTCTCTTGCTGACCCGGGTCTGGATTGACCCGGGTCAGAAGATCCCCGACCCGCACGCGCTTGTCCCTGCGCGCGTCACTCGACACACACGCGAGAGATATGGCGAGGCGGGCAGGTACCAGGCGCGCAGGCGCGCGCGCGCACTGCGCGCAGACAGGGGGGCCGCGCTGCGCAGCGGGGCGTCGCGTGCGCGAGCTCTACTGTAGGCTTTGGGGGTCAGGAGGAGGAGGACCAGAGTAAGCTCAAGACGCGTCAACAATTCTGCAGTACCTCGTAACATCCCCTCCTCGTGAAATCCCCCCTCGCAACAGAGCGTGCCATATCACATGATGTTCCAACCTACTTTAGCCTTCAGCGCCAGCAAGATTCTCGAGCACCAGGAGAAGTACCGAAGCCGGAGGGTGTGCACGCGTAGGGCCCCGGGAGGCGACTCTCGCCCGACACCGTTTCGGTACTTCTTTGGGTGCTCGAGATTACTTCTGGGACGTGGCCCTGCATAAGTGCGATGGGAGCAACATGAAGCCAAGCCAAGCTCAAGAGAGGAAAAACACAGACAGAATTAATCGTCGACTCCAAGGAAAATGTGGGAAAATATGGGAAGTGGGGGGGAAGACGAAAACCCAGAAAATATGGGAAAGTATGGGGAATCCTGTTATTTGCGTCTATTGATATGTGTGTTCCAGGGCCCCTTCACGAGCCCGGCCCGCTGCGACCCGAGCCCTGCAGGAGCCCTGTAGGAGCTTGCAAAAAACAGTCAAAAAATAGTAGGGGGACGATGTTTGGAGTATGATTTGACCATTTTGGTGTATCTTTTGACCTTGTTTCATTTTTTCGAACCCCCCTGTATCACCGAGCGCGTTCCACTACTCGCAAAGTGCCTACTCGCAAACGCCCGAACAAAAACACATGTCGGCTTCGATGTAATCTCTCGTGGATCCCCCGCGGCGGATCCAGGCCATTTGCGAGTCGTCTACTGTAGGGGGGACAGGCCCGACTTCAGCCTACTCGAGAGGGCGCGGCGACCGCGCGCCGCGGCCCCTCCCTTCGTGAGGATCTCGCCGGTGGTCCCGGCCTGCCGCGGGCCGTCTGCGGGTCCAGGCCCGCCGGTTTCGGTCCCAGGCTGTTTTCGCTAAGGGGGGGGTTTGCTAAAGTGAGGCTTGCCCACCGCCGAAAAATCCCCCCTGTATGGGGGACAGGCCCGACTGCAGCCTGCGCGACCGCGGCGCCGCGGCCCCTCCAAGGGGACCCGGATAGCAGTAGGGCCCTGGAGCCCCTAAACAGCCCCTGGAGCAGTAGGGCTGTTTTCGCTAAGGGGAGGCTTGCTGAAGGGAGGCCTGCCCACCGCCGAAAAATCCCCCCGCTAAAGGGAGGCTTGTCCACCGCCCGACTGCAGCCTCCCTTCGTGAGGATCTCGCCGGTGCTCCCGGCCCGCCGCGGGCCGCCTCCTGGGCGGCAGGACGACGGAGCGCACCCCGTGGGCCTGGCATCGCGAGGCGGCGCCCCCGCCGTCCTTCGTCACCCAAGGGGTCCGCCTCCCAGCTTTGCCAGCTGTACGACGTCCGAGCGTTCTTGTTGGGTGGAGGGCGGAGGAGGAGGAGGAGGAGGAGGAGGCGGAGGAGGAGGAGGAGGAGGAGAAGGAGGAGGAGGAGACGGAGGAGGAGGAGGAGGGGGAGGAGGAGGGGGAGGAGTGCCTGCGCGAGAGGGCGCGGCGACCGCGGCGCCAGAAGGGATCCGCCTCGCAGCTTTGCCAGCTGTACGAGGTGGGGCTCCTCCTGCTCCTCTTCACCCCTCCCCTGCTTCCATTTACAATATCCTAAGACGAAGATGGCACGACGACGGCGACGGCGACGTCGACCTTCGTATGGGATCCACCTCCCAAGCTTGCCAGCTGTAATGCGTCCGAGCAGTTTCTCTTTGGGCGGAGGGCAAAGGGTGAAATCCGAAACGCCGTTTCGATTGATCGTCGAGGTCTGAGCGTCTGCAACAGGTGAAGCACAAGACGGATTGATGTTCGAGGTGCGAAAGCCCATGTGGGATTCTACCCTGATCCCTCCGCCCTGACAAAATGCTCGGGACGGTTTTGGGTCACCGAGTTCTCGGGGAAGCGTGAGACTCGACCCGGGTTTGCCGACGTTGTTTGCCGAGCGCGTCCTGGACGTTGGCGGTCCAGTTTTCGTGGGATGGTTGCAGCAGGAGTTTCCGCGTCAAATTTCACGTCGGGTCTCGTCGCTTTCACGATGGCCCGCCAGGCCAACTCGAGTCCCCCGAACCTGAGTCTTACGTCTCCCC